>CM055429.1:1897944-2497944 GCA_029228465.1 Salix viminalis | reverse complement strand
AGACTAATAACACCAATTATCCACAACCACCATGAATATATTAGTTGCAGACATAATCTGAATAATGGTAACTGTATTGATTTTACCTTTTGGGTGGGGGATGGGTTGGACATGATGATAGTGTGTTTTGGTTTATGTGGCCTCACAGTGATGGGGCATTATTAAATCGTCTTGGGGATAATTAGTGCTTTTCCACCATTCCAGGAAAAGCATATAATTGTAATCTAAGAGATAATATATAATCACCTCTTCTAGTGGAAGCACATGTTTTCTTATCTATTACTTTTCTGTTGTCTGTTTCCTTAGAGGTTGTTTTGGCTTTAAAAGCAAGAAATATTCCGCTTTTCCCTTGTATGCTAGAGCGGAAAAATCATCTCTTTACTGATGGAAATCCAGCCTCTCTTTATCTCATGATTGATTGCATGAGTATGAACCTAGGGTCATATGGTTGTTTTTTGTTCTTTGGTTGATGCCTTGCAGCATTTACTAACACCATATTCAACACTTTCTGTTCAGGCCTTTGATACTCTTTTGTCATCTCTGGATACTCGTGGGGTTAGGGAATCTCATTTGCGTATAATGTTGCAAAAGATTGAGTCATCTTTCAAAGAAAATCTACGAAGGAACTTGTGGTCTCCAAGCATTGTGTGCCAAAGTGGAACAACAGATGACAAAAAAGCTGAAAAAGACAACAGTAATTGTGCAGCCAGCATTGATGGCCCTAGCTGTATGTTACATGTTTCCAGCTCAGATTCTTTTGATACTTTTTCGTCATTTAGAATTGAGCTTGGGAGAACTTCAGCAGAGAAGAAGGGTGCTTTGAAAAGGTACCAGGATTTTCAGAACTGGATGTGGAAAGACTGCTTCAATTCCTCAACATTATGTGCCATGAAATATGGGAAGAAAAGATGTGAGCAGTTATTGGATACCTGTAACCTGTGTTTCAGCTCTTATCTCTCTGAAGACACTCACTGTCTTTCTTGCCACCAAACATTTAAAGTTGATAACAAGAATTTTGATTTTGCTGAACATGAGATTCAATGCAAAGAGAAAAGTTTTGATCCTGGAAATGCACGCGCTTGTGATTCATGTTTACCACTGGGAGTCAGATTGCTGACAGCGCTCTTAGGTTCCATTGAGGTTGAGATGACATTTTCATATCAAAGTTTTTAATTTTGATTTTATAATTCTTTTTAGCAATTAAAAAATAAAAGGAAATTTTTTTCTTAGTTTTCTGGGTTCCAAGCATTGATACCACGTTGACCCATAATATTTTTGCTTTTGAGTTGGCAGGTATCTGTTCCACAAGAAGCTCTTGAGTCATTTTGGATGGGAATCCGCAGGAAGGACTGGGGTGTGAAGTTGATAAAGTCATCATCAACTGAGGAGCTCCTACAGGTTCTCAACATCTTACACATCGCTAAAATTTAACTTGCAGACCTCCTCCCCCACCCCCACCCCATGTTAAATGTGTTTTTCCCGTTCCATTTCTGGCATAAATATGTAATGCCAAATTGATCTTTTCCACTAAAGAGTGATGATCAGAGATTTGTTTTGTTGCTTCTATTACTGCTGTATTATTCTATTAATGATGGGGTGGGGGAAGCATTTTTTTTTTCATTTTCTCAGAGAAAACACAGTTATTCCAACACTATTAAGTTTTTTTTCTCCAACGGGTATGCGGGCTTCATCTGTGAAGGCATGTACCACTGTTCATTTCTTCATCACATGTAATCCGAACCTGGTTTCGATATATAGAAGAATCATGTATATTGATTTTCTCCCATTTCCATTGCTGCACAATTTTCATGCATTCATTGCTCCTTGATGCAGTACACAGTCACATATTGTAATAATTAAAGTCATGACTGTATAATAGACCCAAAAAGGCTGTTGCCCTGTCATTGTTTTGCTGAAGTTCTGTTCTAGGAGGCTATAAAATGACCATGGATTTCAATTTATCTGCATGGATTAAAATTTGCTTTTTGCAAATGTGCTCTTATATGGACAAGTGTGCCTGCGGATGTGCTCATCTTATGATTTGTACCTAGCCAACACAGCAGGCATAGTTCATACATAAGGTCATGATTCTGTCTTGTGTGTATGGTGGGATGTTTTTGCTTATTTTACAGTTCATATTGCAGAGATTGACTGTGTTCGAGAGTGCCATAAAAAGACAGAGATTGTCATCAAATTTTGAGACGACCAAGGAATTATTGGGCTCCTCTGTGTCATCAGGAAGTGCAGCACATGATTCTGCTAGTCTGGGATCAGTTTCTCTACTTCCATGGATGCCGAAAACCAGTGCAGCTATGGCCCTGAGGCTTTTCGAGCTAGATGCATCTATTATTTATGTAAAGAATGAGAAACCTGAGCCCTCGACAGACAAGTCAGTCAAAGTATACATGGTCAGTTAACTATTCTCTCCTCTTTTGATCCATTACTGTTTCATTTACTGCCATTGTCAGTGTGTGTGTTTGAGAGGGAAGGAGGGAGAGGTGAAGGTGTGTTGGGGCCACACATTTAGTTAAAAAAGAGGAGAGAATCTACCAGTGTACTTTAGAAAATTCCAGCTGATCACTGATAGGAAAAATGTTCTGAATTTGATTGTGTACTTGGTTTCTCTCATGCAGAAGCTTCCATCAAGATATTCTGACTTTAAGAATGAGGTTGAAATAAAAGATGTAAAGCTAGAAGAGCACAATAAAGAGATTGTTGATCTACGTGGTAAGCGTAGCAATTATAAACGTGGACGAGGGGGGCGTGATCAAGGACTTGCTACAAAGTGGCAGAGAAGAGTACCTGGTTTAAAATCTGATACACGCAGGCAGAGTTCTTCTAGGGGAGTTCAGAATTTGAATCAAGGTTCAAGGCAGCAGGGTAGAAAAACAAATTTGCAAGCATCTAGTCGGGGCCGTCGTACAGTTAGGAAGAGGAGAGTGGAAAAGATGGTTGCCAAGGAGCCATTGCTTGGTCGGATGACCAGCAAGGTTGCTGCTCCCATGAGCTACCTATCTAAAAAAACGGCTGTCCACAACAGCTATGTCAAGTCATTCAGAAACCTTGATGATGAGGATTGGAGTGCTAAAAAGGGCAGGATGAATGTGGTGGGTGACGATAATAGCAACAGTTTGGAAGAAGCAGAATCTGACGATAACGTTGAAGAAGAGGTGTATGAGCAAGGAAATTGGGAGCCACGTTTCAATCGCACTCCCAATGGGTGGAACGGGAATTCGATGGAAGTGAGTGATGATGATGGAGATGCATCTAATGGTGTTGCAGCAATGGGAGATGATGATTCAGAGGGCGATGTAGAAATGAGTGACGGGTCAGACCGAGAAGCCAATCAGGTGCAGAATGATGAAGGCCTAGACTTTGCAGATTCAGATGAGTACAGTGACTAAAGCATATTGATATTCAAGGGATTGCTGATGCGCTTGCGATAGTCATTATTGAGCTGCATTAAAATTTTTGTCATGCAGCTTGACTTGCAACCAGCTAAATTTATGTATAATAGGGGAAGTAAGAAAGTGAATTGCCCCACTCCGTCCTTCTCTATATATAGGGCAATACATAGCAGAAAGAAGAGGTAGAAATTAACTAGGTAGATCCGCGTTGTAACTCATCATTGTTAGGGAGGCATTGGACTGTATTTGTACAAGTGCCCTGAAAATGAGTATTATCATCATCCTTTTGATTCTATTTAAATGATGTTTTGTCTAACACAAATTTGTCAATATAGCAATTTCACTTCTTTTTTTTCTCTCCTATGGAATTTACTTTTTAATCAGGTAAAAAGAAAGGCTAATAAGAAGCTGCTCCTGGTCCTGGTATAAGAGCTAGCGTGATTGATCCATCACGATAAATTTTGTTAAAAAAAATGGTGTAAATTTGTTAAAAAATACACACATTTACAATAAATTTTGCTGATCAGATCTCATGTTTCTGTTATTTTCTTAGTTTCCATGCAGTAACCAGCTGGGTTCATGTCGACCAAATCGTTACCTTCCCTTGTGAATTTGCCGTGTGGTTTCTCATCAATCACGAAGACAAGATCTGCAGGGATAACGTTTAGATGCTCATTTCCTTTCTCTGGGAAGGTTATTTTTGCTCACTTTTTCCAGCCAGGCTAGATATCAACAGTCAAGATTTCCTCCGCTGGCAGTGTTTTCCTGTATCACAAAAATTAGGCGTCAATCAATACACCACTTTTCCGAATAAGGCTCTCCTAGATCATATGGGATCATGATTCATGAAGAGAAAGGATGACTTGGGGTGGGTGTTGGCAATTGTTAAATCCCGTAACCTTCAAAGCAACCAAAAGACATGAAGCAAGACAGAATTAAGATACCGAGTCTGTAATTCAAATTCTGTATCAATAAGCACAAGATTATGCATGTTTTTCATAGCACTGGATATGGAAAAGAGTGGGATAACAACAAATTCAGAGACCTTGGGCTGGGCTAAGACGAGGTATTCTCCACCAAATTTCAGCTATTCACTATTCAGTCAGCCCATCGAAGCCCAATACCCACTCCTCACACGAACCAAAATGAGGCCTTATGTTTTTTTTACTCGGATCTGGAAAAGTTGCGAAGCTCTGTCACTCTCTACCATGACTCTCGAGATCCAAACACGCGAGTCAAATCAACCCCTTCTCCTTTTTGAAGTAATATGCTGCACGTGTGTATCTTTATGACTTAACTGCCCTTTTATTTTTAAAAATATCCAACTCTAGTCTCGAAATATCATCCTCATTCACAACTCACTCTCTCGCTCAGTATCCTATAGTAGGACCTATACAAATACTGACTCACTCTCCCATACAAAAACCACAAACTTATGCAACAAGAAGATAGAAAAATGTCTGCAATTTCTGTCCCTCTTTATCAGCCGAAACTAACATTTCCATCAACAACCGCCGCCTCCGCCGCTCCGTCCTCTGCTTTTTTTGTTTCCACCAACAAACTCTCCTTTTCCACGGCACTCCTCTATGGTACCTCCCATGTTACTTCCCGTACACTCGCTTCCACCAATCAGTCACTCTCCACCACCACCACCACCACCGCAACTATCGAAATCAACAACAACGGCCCCTCCGATCCTCACACTACCGCAATTGTAATCCGCGCTCGCAACCGAATCGGTCTTCTCCAAGTAATCACGCGCGTCTTCAAAATCCTCGGCCTCCTCCTCGTAAAAGCCACTGTCGAAATAGATGAAGGCGGCGGCGGAGGGGGAGAGTGCTTTATCAAGACGTTTTATGTCTCTGATTCTCATGGTAACAGAATTGAGGATGATCATAGTTTGGAGAAAATTAAGAAAGCTTTGATTGATGCAGTTGATGGTGGAGGTGGAGAGGTTAAGGTGGGGTCTAGTAGTAGTACAGGGAAAGGAGTAGTGGTTAGGAGAGGTGGTGGATTAGGAGGAGGAGAGACGAGTGTGAGAGTGGAGAGGATGTTTGGGTTAATGGATCGGTTTCTGAAATCCGACCCGAGTAGTTTACAAAAAGATATCTTGGATCATGTTGAATATACTGTTGCTAGGTCAAGGTTTAGTTTTGATGATTTTGAAGCTTATCAGGTAGTTAATTAATTGATTATTACGCTGATCATTATTAGTCCTTTTAATTCTCTTGTTTTTTAACGGTTGCTTTCTATTTTTACGGTTGGTAAATGACGGCTCTTTTGAATTTTGGCGGGAGCTCAGGCTCTCTGCCACGCAAGTGGGTCCATGGATGGTTTTTTTTGGTAGGTCCCACTTGCAGGCCAGACACGGAGAGAGTGAACTCTGGGATCACTGATTGATGTTCTTTGTAGAAATAATTCGTAATTTCTTTTTGGAGTGATTATTGTTGTGAGTTTGACTTTTGGAATGGTGCAATGTGTAGGCTTTAGCGCATAGTGTAAGGGATCGGTTGATTGAAAGATGGCATGATACACAAATACATTTCAAGAAGAAAGATCCTAAGCGCATATACTTCTTGTCGCTGGAGTTTCTAATGGGTATTGATGTGTTTTGTTACTATATGTGATTTCTTTTTGGTGCTCTTAGCTTCTGTTGTATCGTAATATTATCATGTTGGAGTTCTTTTTGGTGCTATTAGCTTCTGTTGTTCTGTAATATCTTCGTCCTGGAGGAACATGGGCAAGTTGATCATCTTGTATGTGAATCTTGAGCTTTCTGTGAAGTTTGATTTTGCTTTATTTTTTCAATATTGTGATAGGATTTCACTGGCTTCCCTGCTTTATTATTCATCTGTGTTTTTCCCGTGTTGGTTTTTCAATTTTTTGTGACATTTATGTCCTTTTGCATCTGAAACACTTGCTGTTGAATTTGAATTACGATTCACTCAGTATATATTGGAATATTAGGACGTTCCTTGTCAAATAGTGTCATCAATCTTGGCATCCGGGACCAGTATGCGGATGCTTTAAAAGAGCTCGGTTTTGAGTTTGAAGTTTTGGCTGAGCAGGTAGGTTTGGCATTTACTTTTCTACACTTTGGTGGGTGCACATTGATTTAGCTAGGAATTTGTTACAAGTTAGATTTTGGACTTCTGTGGTGGACTGTGGATTTGAACTCAGTAGATATTCATTATTAAGGGATGTTTTAAATATCCAATAAAGTTGATTCATGCCTTGAAACAGTTAAGGGTGCTCTTTATGATAACTTTTCAAAATTCATATAGTGACTCTTTTCTAATCATTTTTTTCGTGCTGCACTGATGTTTCAAGGAAGGAGATGCTGCTCTGGGTAATGGCGGTCTTGCTCGCCTTTCAGCATGTCAAATGGATTCTCTAGCAACAATGGACTATCCTGCGTGGGGGTATTTCTCTACTCTGTGATTCTCCTTGTAAGAACCTTTTTACTTGCTTACGGTGATCATCGACTCTCTGAAGCTTTAAAAACTTTCCAAAGTTGAACGCAGCTGCATTGCCATGATATTGGTCTTGCTTATCTCAAATCTATTGAGATTGTGTGAGTGGGATTCATCCACTCTACACTTGGTATGTTGCTAGGTGACTCCATCGGCTAACCTAACTAACACTAGCAAGCTTTAACACCATTAGATAAACTATTCTTTGACTATTATTTGTTTCATACACAGGAAGATATTAATTGATTTTCTAGAACACATCTCCTTTTTGCAGTTATGGACTGCGCTATCAATATGGGCTGTTTCGCCAGGTCATACTGGATGGCTATCAACATGAGCAGCCTGATTATTGGTTGAATTTTGGAAATCCATGGGAGATAGAACGAGTTCATGTAACTTATCCCGTGAAGGTTTGCAAGTACTTTCCTATTTCTATCAGTCAAGTTGCTTCATTCATTATTGTTTATGTTGCATTACCATTGTACCATCATTCTACCTTGAACTTATCTATCAACTATCTACTTGTGTTCTTTTTGGATGGATTAGTTCTATGGGACAGTGGAAGATGAAAATTTCAATGGAGGAAAACGTAAAGTTTGGCTCCCTGGAGAAATGGTATTGTAATATCTTCTTGCACTCAAGACTGCATGCTTCATCTTTTTCTGTTACTTGACTTTTATTAAGTTTGGATGCTTCATATATCTATTTGAAATTGGACGAGCTGCATTTTTTTAAATGATAGCTCAATTCTGCTGACTTTCCTGAATTTAACTTGGCATAATAGTTTGGTTCCATTTTGGCAGGTTGAAGCTGTAGCTTATGACAATCCAATACCTGGTCATGGAACAAGGAATACTATTACTCTCCGCCTCTGGGCTGCTAAACCAAGTGATCAAATTGATATGGTAATCTTGATTAAGTCGAATATCTATCCTTCCTATATGTCATTTGATTTTACATTTAAAACACATGTGATACATCCCAGTGTAGATCCATTGACAGAAAGAGAATATTAACTTGATTTTTAAAACAACACTCAAGTTCAGGGAAAAAAAATTCCAAAAAAAAATAATCTCGCACCATCATCTGCAGAGTATAAAAAAGCATGGCTAAACATTTTACTTTTGCAGAAAAGGAAAAGATTCTTAAGCCTTTATCTGAAACCCATGTCATTTACAGGAGTCCTTTAACACTGGAGACTATATTAATGCTGTTGTCAATAGACAGAGGGCTGAAACTATAAGTAGTGTTTTATACCCTGATGACCGTTCATATCAGGTATTGCTTTTCCTTTTTTATTGGCTCATAATAGCTTGTGTATATTGAATTTCACTCTCCTATTATGTTGTTTCTTTATCCTCTTCTGTAGTGCCTGTTTTTTAAAGCAGTTTAATGCTTTGGAGGCCAATTTCACATTGATGAAAAAGGGATAGAACAAATATCTTTAATCAGATACTTGCACTTAACCATTGATGGCTTACATGTTTTTTCAATTGCTCTGTTTTTTCTTGTGCACAGGTTCACATCCTTTTTGAATTATTATTTCCTTTTCTTTTTCCAGTTTCGAGGCATCTTATTATCTTTGATGAAAGATGTATATCTGTCTTGGAATGGATTTTCATTGCTTGAGCTACTCTCTTGCAGGGGAAGGAACTACGGTTAAAACAACAATATTTTTTTGTCTCAGCATCATTGCAAGACATCATTCGGAGGTTCAAAGATTCTCACAGTAACTTTGATGACTTTCCCGAGAAGGTTTTGCATCTTCATTAGTTTTTGATATGTGTGCACCACTCTAATAGTAAACTAGTTATTAGTCATTGTATGGGAAAACAGGTGAAAAATTACTTTTCTGACAACCAAGTTTTTTAGCCTGCTTAGACAATTCGTAGGCACTGTGTTATGTTGAACTACAAAGAAACATTTTTTTTGGTAATTACTGACTTTCTTGTAGTGTCATTTTCTAGAGCACACCATATGCGCCACGCACACACGCTTGCATCTTCACACTAACACATGTCACTTAAATGTCCACAACCATTTATTTTAAGACACTTGACCAGATAACAGATACAAGTTTTTTTTATTTTGCATTGAAGCCTTAGATTTTAGAGATTCCACTCATTTCATTTATGGAGTTTGTTCTAAATTAAGATGATTAAACCATTGTCAACTTCTTGTTTCATTATGAACGGTTAATTACATATAAATCGACATATGGGCTGCTCCGTGGTTTGAAGACAGAAAGTTTTGCCTTTCTCCCCAAGGAACTTGCACTAGAACTTGTTTCTTTTGGTCTGACTTTGCCTTTCATTTATATAGGTTGCTCTACAGCTGAATGATACTCACCCTTCTCTTGCAATAGCTGAGGTTATGAGAGTGCTGGTCGATGAAGAGCACTTGGATTGGAATAGAGCATGGGGCATTGTGTGCAAGATTTTTTCTTTCACAACTCATACAGTATTACCTGAAGGACTGGAAAAGGTCCCTGTTGATCTGCTGGAAAGTCTTCTACCACGCCATTTGCAAGTGGGTTTTCCTAGATGATTGTTTAATTGTTTTTCCTCTCTTACAAGAATCAGATTCTATAATCATTTTCATAACATCCAGAAAGCAAGGTGGGCTAGTCATTATATTGGATATACTCAACTTCAATTTCTTATTTCCAGCAGATCATGCCAGAATCCCTTAGCAACCTCGTGGATTAATAATGATTGTTTCTGGAACCATTGCTATACTACACAATCAATCTGCTAAAGACTGAAATTATAGATTATTAAAATATTCTGAACCTTTTTTAAAATTTTATTAGTAATTTCTTATTTTTCAGATTATATACGATATAAATTTTGATTATATTGAAGAGCTGAAGAAGAAAATTGGTTTGGATTATGATCGACTTTCTAGGATGTCAATTGTTGAAGATGGTGCTGTTAAGGTACTTTGCAAAACCACCCAAAAAGTTTTAATCTCTTCTATATTGGCCAAATTTAATTTTTTCTTAACATCACTGACATACTCTTCATGATTTATTTTGCCACATATTTCTGCATTAGCCATCCTTTTCTTATGGTATCTTATATGGTTATATGTAAGAAATTTTCTTATTTCTGTCATCTTGTGAAGAAAAATGTGCTGTTTAAAGAGTGAGTTTTGCTAGGAAATAGAACATGATTTGTGTTTGAAATAAAGATCCATGTATTTCCTCTCTTTCCCTCTCACATTATCTCATATTCTTCTTCTGTATCTCTGTGCACATGTATTTTTGTGCGAAATGAGATACTGATGGGAAGATTGATGCCTTGGACTATTTTACCATTGTAGGTGGTTTGGTAGTGAAATCTTTATGTTTTTTTTGGTACTTTGTACTTCCCTTCTATATGCGTAGCCTGGTGATGAACTGTAAAGATGTTGTGACAGCTGAGAATCGCTGTATTGTTTGACAGAGTATTCGAATGGCAAACCTAGCAATTGTTTGCTCTCATACTGTGAATGGTGTTTCTAGAGTGCATTCAGAATTACTAAAAACAAGAGTGTTCAAGGTAAACTTTACTCGTTTGAAATCTAAAAATGTTAGGATCCTTAGAATCCCTCCATTGAGGTCTCTGACACTCAGAAACTTCTTCGCAGGACTTCTATGAGCTGTGGCCTCATAAATTTGATTACAAGACAAATGGAGTAACACAGGTTAACTTAATTATCACCTTTGATTCACTTATTCATTTCAACCTTTTTCTTTGCTTGGGTGCTGTCATGGTACTAACCTTTTACGAGAAAGGATTTCAAGTATTAATGTTTATATCTCAGCGTCGCTGGATTGTTGTGAGCAATCCAAGTTTAAGTGCTCTTATCTCAAAGTGGCTAGGCACAGAAGCTTGGATCCGTGATGTGGACCTATTAGCTGGTTTGCAAGAACAAGCAGCTAATGTAGATCTACATGAAGAGTGGAGGATGGTAACTTTCAGCATTGATATGCATACAGTTGCTATGAAATAATCTTTTACAGATGGATTTATTTGTGATTTTCTTATTCTTGTAGGTTAGGAAGGTTAACAAAATGAGACTTGCAGAGTACATTGAAGCAATGAGTGGGATCAAGGTTTGAAACGAAACCTTTGTGGGAACTTTTTAGGTTTTGTGTTTCCTTACCTCTTTTTAGAAGAATAATTTTTTTTGCATGTGGCCCACACGTGATTAGATGATTTTATTTTTTATTTGTTATTTTAGAATGTCTTTCTAAAAAGAGTATCTTGTTATCAAATAACTAAAATCGATGTTATGTATGAAAATACTGCAATAAACTAAACAATTAATGAAACTATCTTTAATTCAATGAAGTCTTTAATTTAATTATAAAAAAAGTCTTCAAATTTCTCATCAATTGTTTAATGGAGGTATTTTGTTTTATGAGTAAGTGATAATAATATGAGATTTTAATCTTCCTTTTCTATTAAATAAACAAAACACTATATTCAATATATTTATTCAAATTATGTATTAAATGATATTTTATAAATTTAACTCTGCTATTAATTTAAACAAGTAATAACCTACGCTATAACATAAATCAAGTAACTCTAGTCGTTGTTTGTTAAAAGGAGGAGTTTAATTCAATATTTCATTATGCCTTTGATAAAATATATTCAATAAAGGATGTAATGAAATCTCAAAACATGAATTAATAATTTGAATGTTGTAACTTACATGAAATGATACACAAAAGCAAAATCAAATTTCAAAAAAATATTAATGGAATCTAGATGAACCCAATCAATTCATGAGATTCCTAGCGTCTAAAATTCTTGAACATTTTGCATGCATTTGATTTAACCTCATATTTCCAAACTCCTTTTCTTATATTAAGATAAAAAATGATTTCTAAAGATTGGAATTTTAGTTTCTTTATGTATTCATGTTCGAGCAACACTTTCTTTTTAGATGTGTCCACCTGCATCACTTTATATTGCATCATTTTTTCTATTACAACGTTGTTAATCTGCAATAACAAATGTTGAAGAAGAATCAATGATACCATATAGGCAAAGTAATATACTCGTGGCACTAATCAACTTGTCAAATTTTACGAGATATAATTTTGCATAAAGAAATAATATTTTTTTAATATAAATCTTAGGGATATAAGTGATATAATTTGCATAAGCAATAATATAAATAAATATTTATAAATCTTAAGTACCTTTTTTGTTTTGAGGGATGTAAATAAATCACTTAGATATAAGAGAGAGAGAAAACTTAACATATAATAGTATAGAAAAAGTCATTTATCTATATATTTATATATAGTATATATTTTAAGAATAAGTAAAAGGTTAATGTTAATTTTAATTGAAAAGCTAATTTATTTGATTAATTATCATTATAATTACTCTTGCTCTTGCTCTTGCTCTTTTTTTTTCCTCTTATCTTTTAAGGAAAGAGTGAACATCCTTATCTCCATTTTCTTTTCCATTTTTGCATACAAACATAAACACAAACTTGTTTTATTTCAATAATTGTGCTTGTTAAGAATTTTCAACTAATAAAATGATGAAACAACTCAAAATAATAGTATTTGTTTTAATACAAATATTATGCTAGTAAAACATTAAGAAAATATTATTGCAAGTAATTATTGTTATCTAAAAAACAATGAAGAGTTAATATAGGATGTGAAACATGTGGTATCAATTTATACAAGAGCCAGCATGGTGAATTAAAACCAAAAGGTTTCCTGAAACTAGGGTTGAAGTCAATGTTAAAGGTTTTGGATTTTAAAATTATAATATAATTTCCTTGACTGCAAATACAAATTATTTGAATTGATTTAAGTTTAATAAAAAAATCAGTTTTCAGTTTTTAATCTCTTGTTATTTATTATACTAGAATACTTTCTTTCAATTCTTTATTTTGTTTATAATTTGTTTCAATCTTGCAAACACATTCAAGGCAATCTTGGTAACTTTCTAACAAAAGGAAATGAAGATGTATACTTCCTGAGTTTTGTCATGTGGATTGGATTCTTTTTTTATTTTTATTTTCAAACTTACCCTTAAAAATATTCTCTCCCTCTTTATCGATCATATTTATTAAATTAAAAATATTCTCTCATCTTTCAAGTCTGCTCCTTATCTAATATGTGATTTAATCAGTTTTATTAAAATAAATTTCTTTTATGAAACAAATATGAATAAAGCATCCTCACAATTAATAATTAAGTTGAAGTTTTTAATTAGTATATATCGTGACTTATTTGTTTAATTAGAAACACCTAAAAAATTGTGCTAATTTTTATTTGTATTCATATATTTTTCACCTATATTCATTTCCCCCCAATCATAAAAGTCTTGGCTTTGCCAATGGTACTGTCATGAAGGTATGAATTGTATAGACTTGTGAGAGTAATGTTCAAGTTTTCTAGTGTACAGCTGTGAAGCTAGGTTATGAAAAAGAGGGGCAACTGCCGGCTTAATTTCTTGAGCTCTATCCCTTAATCCTTGTGTTTTTTATGTTTTCATACAGGTCTAAATAAAAATACATTGTCTCCCATAACTTTTTTTCTTGCCAATGAAAAAATTTCCCCTCAACAAATATTTCTACCACATTCATCTTATTTTCAATGATCATGTATAATAATAACATCTCAAAGAAATTATTCAATTTATGAAATTAAGCAACCACTATATGATCTTCAATATGTAAGAATTAAAATGAAATGTAGCATGATCAGATTATAACAAGCAACCATTAAAAGAGGACAAATATACCAAGATGAAATTATAATAAACAAGATTGAGAAAACAATAAAGAGAAATATACAAAGAAAAATATTAAGTGCCTTGATAATGTAGACAAATACTAATTTTTGACATTATATTCCAAGTATTGTTTTTATAAAAATATAATTATATTGTTTTTGTAAAGGGAATACAATTCTTATCTAACTATAACTCCCAGTTTTGGGAAAGGAATCTTTTTATATCCTGAAAAAAAAATCTGAATTAATATAGGATTAGGATTGTTATCATTGGCAAAAATAAAATAGAAAAAAAGAAGAAAAAGAACTTAGGAAAGAGAAAAAAACACAAATGATAAAAAAAAAGTTTTACCTATTTTAGGATTCTCTATTTATTAAAAAAGACCAATCACAAATTAAATATAAAATAATAAAAAAGGCATTATAGTCTCTTCAAAAGCTTACCTCCTAACCGTGCCTTTTAGTATATGCAAGATTAATGTCTTATAGAATCTTGTGTGTGGTCTTACATTAATGGCATACATTTTCATTGGTCTTACATTAACAGCATACATTTTCATTGGTCTTACATTAACGACATACATTTTCATTGCAGGTCAGTGTAAATGCAATGTTTGATGTGCAGATAAAGCGAATACATGAGTATAAAAGACAATTACTCAATATACTTGGCATCATCCATCGATATGACTGTATCAAGGTGAATGGAATCTACTTGGGTAAAAGAAACCATTATCTTCAGTAAAATCTATTAGAACACTCGCAGCCTCTAAAAATAAGGCCCCAGTGCCTGCCTCTCCCATCTCCTTGCTGCTATAAGCTATAACTAAATCGCATGAGCTTCAGCAGTTAACACTTTCTGGTTTTGGTCCACACGTGGCATAAGAGCAACTGGACAATATTTAATCTATCAACAATTTGGACTTTGTTTTCTGTTAGTTATAGCCTGATTTACATGATTCGTGACAGAGAGTTCATGTTACATCAATAGTATTCCAGATGTTGAGGATTGGTTTTACAAAGATTTTATGATATTTGGATATAGGTTGCTTATGTTATTCTGATTTTGTTTCAGAACATGGAGAAGAGTGACAGGACAAAGGTTGTCCCCCGTGTCTGCATAATTGGAGGGAAAGCTGCTCCTGGTTATGAAATTGCCAAGAAGATCATCAAACTCTGTAATGCTGTAGCAGAAAAAATTAACAACGATCCTGATGTTGGTGATCTTTTGAAATTGGTAAGTGAAAAGCATGTCTGTGTTAAGCAGGTGAACATCTTCTGTATTATTGGGTAGAAGTGAGGCTTTAAACCAGTTTTTTATTAGATGAAAGATTTGTGCTAGGCCAAAAATAATCATGAACCAAATTCCTTTGAGTGCTAAAATGCCAGTTCCTTAAGAAGCTTTCATCAGGGAGTTTCATCCAAGCCTCCTAACAAATCATTCTATCATGATATTGATAACGGTCGACACTATTTCTATCTTGCTAATCATTTTCACTGAAAAATCATAAAGATGCATGGAAATGCACATATATTGATATTCTGCTATGAGGTCTGTTAGTTGAGTGATTCTATAAGGTGGTGTGAGGTACGTAAGAAAGTAGTCCTAAGTGTCAGGTTCCAATCAAGCAATTTTTTTTTCTGTTCGAGCAGCAAGTGATGGTAACTATGGAAATATTCTTGATATGCACTTCAGCTGTGGTTTGGTTTGTGTCTTTAGCATTATTTAAACTGGAATGAGAACTGATTGTTTTTGGTACAAAACAGTGATTGTTTTTGCTTGTGTTATTCAGTTTCTAAAAGATATCAACCTTGGAATTGTTTATTGATGGCTTGGTTGATGGAGTTACTTGCTAGTTGAAGGAGGAGGAGGGACTTAGAACTGGTTGGATTCTAGTTGCGTGGAGAGCATTTTCAGTATTAGATGGGGAGTGAATGGAAGAAGAGGAAATGGGAAAAATCTGAGGGAATATTCCTTAAGAAATCTCAAGTTCCTGCACTTTACCCCCAATTATTTTAATGCTTCAAACATTAGGACATTATTTTCTCCTAGTAGTACTCAGTTGTTCTCTTATACCACTTCTGATGAGACATCAGTTAACTCGGTTTGAATTACTAGTTTCCTTGCGTGAAAAATTTGTTAAACTTTTCTATTTCTAACTTTCAATAGTATGTGTGGGCCTCAAGCCTGACCTATATACCCTTACCCTGTGATTTTTCTCCCCCTAAATGCTATCTTGAGTAGGCATATTGTTTTTGGTTTAGCATAAAAAAAAATAATAGCCATCCAAGATTATTTTTCTTGGTCTTCTGCTTGTTTGACCTCAGTATCATTTGGAACTAACCGACGAATTATCTCTGCTCCTGTTATTACATGGTTATGTTTATCTATTGTTTTGATTCAGTTTCTTGTTTATTATCTCCTGCAGGTTTTTATACCTGATTACAATGTCTCTGTTGCTGAGTTAGTAATACCAGGGGCTGACCTTTCACAGCACATAAGGTCGGTAAATAATATGGTGCATTAATTGACTTGCAACATTAGACTCAACTGTATTTATCGTCTTTTAAACTTATTGAATGCATTATTGTGTTGATGATGAATGAATATTCCCTGCACCAAATCAATGGAGAATTTGTAAATGTTGCAAGAACCATTTGAAGTTCTTAACCCCACGAATCCTAGCTTAATAGGTTGTTTTGGATTGCTACCTTTCTGATTCTGATAAATTGTCCATCCCACATATCCTAAGTAGGGATAAATGAAGTCAAAACAGAAAGGCTTATAAGATTGCGATTATTTTTTGTAACCAATCATATTTTTAAATTATATTTCACTTAACATATGGCGTACTTTCCTCAAACTGTGCAGGTGTACTATTTGACTTTCTAGATGATAATGGTCAACCGTGTTTCTTTCACTTTTGTGATCAATTCTCTATATTGTCTGCTTTTGTTTAATTTTTCTTTTATAATGTAAAAGTGGTTGTATTGCATGATGGAATGTAGAAGATTGAGTTGGGCCTTTGGTTCAAAGTCGTTTTCTTTTCCCTTGTGATCTTTCCTTTTCTAATTGGCTGTCCTTAAGATTCAACTTCATCTGAAATATGTAGGACTTCTTATGTAAATGCATGATTTTATGCAGCACTGCAGGACATGAGGCATCAGGTACTGGCAACATGAAATTTTTGATGAATGGATGTTTACTTCTAGCCACAGAAGATGGTTCTACAGTTGAAATTATTGAAGAAATAGGGGAAGATAACATGGTATGTGCTATCTGAAATGAGGTTTACAAGGAAACCATTTTAAATAGAATTTGTGCATTGGCCTTTACTGTCTGCTCTGACATTAAGTAACATGAATCAGCAAACAGTTCACGAGACTAGGTCACTGACATATCTACTTAACCAATTTGATCTGGTTGGGTTCTTGCTTGGCTGGCTGGGATTCTAGTGTCATTAGCAAGTTATTTGTGTTTGGAAAAGTCTGCCTAGCTTCATAAAGGTTGACATGACAACTTTATTCTAAGTATATAGTCGACTGGCCAGTAGTAATCATTCCGACTCCAGTGCCACATCGCAATATTGCTGTATATTGGTGCTTATCATGCAGTAGATATTGTTAAGGAACCATCTCACTTAAAAGCTCAAGCTTGTAAGTGAGGCCCCATAATATGATTTATATTATTCTCTAACACACCCTCTCAAGTGAAAGCCCTTTGGGCTTGAAACTTGCACAGGCCCACATCACCTTGTGCTTGATTTTTATCAAATAGAATGGGGGTGATGAGATTCGAACTCGTGACCGCTGGGTCAACAAGGCTCTGATACCATGTTAAGGAACCATCTCATCTAAAAGCTCAAGCTTGTAAATGAGGCCCCATAATATGATTTATATTATTCTCTAACAGATATTAGTGCCTCATGATTGCACTATTTTTTATATTTTTTTTTAACCTTAATTTGATGATATGTACTGTATTGCTGACAATTAATTTTATTGTAATTATATTGATATGGACACAACTCACTAGAACTAGTAGTTTAATCCAGTCTTCTTGTACGGAACTTTTATTTTATAATTCAAATGAACATGCAAGGAAGAGAAGTTAATTACAAATTCTGATTGTTTTACTTCAGCTGCTGGAAAGTTTGTGGTCAATAGAATGGTAATATATTCAAATGTAATAGGAATTTGAACGTTCTAGGCTCAAATAGCTATGATGCCAGTCGAGTTTTGCATGTTTGAGAGCATTTTGAAGGCACTCCAAAACCAATCAATGCGTTCCTTCTCTGCTTCTGCATGTCTGCATCACCACTTGCAAAATCATAGGTTTCTGTCAACTTTGGCATGCATGTGCTAGCACTCAATGGGGGGAAACATTTCTGATGCTGTCATTTTTGTCCCAGTTTTTATTTGGTGCAAAAATGCATGAAGTACCAGCTTTGCGCGTGAAAGGATCCCACCCTTAAAGTGCCTCTTCAATTTGCTAGTGTTGTAAGGTATGTAATGTAATTAAACTTGGAAAAGCCCCTCCCCCCAATCACTTGCCTTCCAAAATCATTTCCAGCAAACCAGGCAAATGCTTTGGAGATCAAATTTTTTTTCTGGTGTTTCTGACGCAGGTTGTGTTTTGTATACTGAGCAAGACCCTTCTTTGGATAGTGATAGAATTTTTGTTAATTTAATTCTATCATGCTAATGCATGTAGGATGGTTCGAGATGGCTATTTTGGATTCCAAGACTATTTTGAATCCCTATGTGACAAGGTGGAGGGTGGCAATGACTTCTACCTTCTTGGTTATGACTTCCAGAGCTATCTAGAGGCACAGGTTAGATCTTTTGTTCAATTTGAAACTCCCAAAAGTCAAGCATTTTGGTGCTCTACAACACTTGAAACGGTTCCAAGAATCCTCTGCTTACACTATTTTGAACTGCAGGCTGCTGCTGATAAAGCATTTGTTGATCAAGAGAAGTGGACTCGGATGAGCATCCTTAGCACTGCTGGGTCTGGAAGATTTAGCAGTGATAGAACAATTGAAGAATATGCGGAGAAGACTTGGGGAATCGAACCCTGCAAATGTCCATTCTAATACAAAAACTCTCTAGTTCTCTGTAGAAGGCACATATCCTGTGCTTATCCCACTGGCTTGCTGGCAACAGTTCTCATGCCTTGACTTGATCTATGCCGGAGGAAGATTTTAATATGCTAATATTAAAATAAAAATAAAGTTTATTTAAATATATTTTTAATTAAAAAACACTTGGTGTTTGGTGTTGTATTTGCCTTTAATTTTAGGTGCTTTTCAAATTATTTTTTACTTGAAAATACATCATATTGATGTTTTATTTGTACTTTCTAGGGCTGTTTGGTATTGCGGTTGTGGTTGAGGTTGAAAAAATGGAGTTTCAAAAAAAGTGCTTTTTACTGTGGTTCAAAAAAAGCAGTTA
Organism: Salix viminalis; assembly: GCA_029228465.1. Taxonomy (NCBI): domain Eukaryota; kingdom Viridiplantae; phylum Streptophyta; class Magnoliopsida; order Malpighiales; family Salicaceae; genus Salix; species Salix viminalis. Next base: position 2,478,856 of record CM055429.1, on the reverse strand, counting down.
AGTGTTTGGTTAAAATTGTGGTTGAGATGAAGGTTGAAGAAAAAACAGTTTTGGTGTTTGGTTTCCAAACTTTACAAACTGCTTTTAACTGGTGAAATTACTTAAAAGGGTATATATATATATATAATGTTTTTTAAATATTGTAAATTTAATAATTATAATAAATTTATTTTATCAATTATTTTTTATCCCACTTTTCTCTCTCGTTTTTTTAATGTTAATTAAGAAATATATTTTTGTTTTGTTTTTTAAGTTATTTATTCAAGATAAGTTCAAACATAATTAATTAATATACACTTCATTACAAATAATTCAATCAAATTAATTACAAATTAAAATTTATAGCATTTAATTAAGCTAACTGGATTTTTTTTATTAATTTAACATAATTATTTTTCTTGAAACGGCGTTTGAAAAGCACCTCCCAGGTGCTTTTCTTGAAATGCTGTTTGGGACTAAAAAAGAGGTGGGACCAACTCATTTGAAATGGTGTTTGGTTATTACTAAACACCAAAACTTCATCCCGTTTGGCAAACGTGGAACGCACCACGTTGCCAAACAGGTGCCTAATAATTTTAATGTGCTAATATTAAGAGTAAAAAAAAATTAAAACAGTTATTTTAATAAATTTTCATTCAAGAATTTATTTTGAAAAGCATTATGTACCACAATCCTAAAACACACGCTTAACCAATACCTGTTTTGCAGTTGGGTCGGGATTTTTAAAAACTTTTATTTTTTTTTAGTTTCAAACTATTATTTTTAAATTGTTTTAATAGATTGATGTTAAAAATAAAAAATATATATTATTTTAATATATTTTTAAATAAAATATAATTCTTTAAAATATAATTGACATGCTCATAAAAGATATCTACATTTTTTGTTCCCAAACACACATATGTGACTATAAAAGGAAAATATAAGAATGCAAATTTCGTCTCTTCCTTTCTAGTTCCAGACAGACAAGACGAGTAGCGTGGTGTAGATGACACCGTAAAAGCAGAAGAGGAGAGGGGGGACTGGAGACGCAAAAAATGGTAGCTGTTTATTATTATTATCTACTACCTTTTGTATTTCCAGCCATTTTGTCATCTGTGCTGGGTCTCTCATCTCAAGATCACGAAAGCCAGCTCTACGAGGCCAAGCTCAGAATCACTCAATCAGGTAACCAGACCAAGAGATTTCCTTTCAAAATTTTGACTGGTTGATTGCCTGATTAATCAATGTAAGTGCAGAATCTCGTCTTGAGGAAATCACTCAAAATATAAACGACAGAGACCTTTATTTGGAGAAAAGTGAGAGTTTAATTGGAGAGCTAGACCACAAATTAAACCATCTGCAATCTGTTCTCTCACTTTTGAAGGTTGGTTGGTTTCTTGAATCACATTGTCACATGGTTAGTTCATTTGGGACTCAACCTGCTAATTTAATAAATGTTTTTTTTTTATCGTAGGCTGCTGATGACAAGATTAAAGTCCTAGAAGAAGAGGTGATCAATATAATTATTAACTGGTGCTTTTTGAATAGTAGGAGGTCGTGTTGATAATGTCTTGAATGACAGGTTAGGGTTTTGTGGGCTACTTTGAGAAAGAACAATTTTGATATTCATGTTCTAGAATCGAAAGCCCGAGAAGCTGAGGATAGATTGGAAATGATAACTTCGCAAGCTGAGAAGGTCAATCCTCTTTACTAGTTTGTTTTTATTTATTTATTTTAGTGACTGAATGTTATTGTCGGGAATTTGGAGATTTGAGCACTAATTTTAGATACTGTCTTCATAAATCTTTTTTTTTCCTTTGAATAAACAGCGGGGGGGGGGGGGGACCTTGTGTTTTGTTCAATCTTCTTATTTGCTAGTTTATCGTTATTCATGGTGAAGATTGTGTTGTTGGAAATCTAATGGAGACAATATTCCATGGAAGTGAAAAGAGATATCAAGGAACTGATGTAGTTTGTAGAGTGAGCCTTCAGAAGCATACATGCAGAATCTGGATTTGTTCACCTGTCATTTGCTCGGTACTTTGAAATCTGCTGTTTGAGAGGATATGGGAAATTGTCTGTGCTGGATATAGAGTGGAATCATTTTTATTTTATTTTTTGGGGTGGAGAATTTGAATTTTTAATAATTACTCTTTTCTTTTGGAAAACATTTTTCTCTTATTATCATGATTATGTTTATTAATGTATCTAATCCCCCCCTCTCCCTTTCCAATTTAGCATAGTTGTATTCTCATCCTATACAAGCATCAATTTTTTTTTAAGTCTAAAATTTAGTTGTTGGTTTATTTGTTTTTGCTCCCAACAGATGGAAGACATAGTATCAGAACGGTGGATCCAAATTCAACACTTTGAGCAGGCTCTTCAACTTAAAGAAGTATTTTCTCACAATACGATTTGGACCAACTACTCATAAGGATTTCTAAAACTAAACATTGTTTTTTGCTACGCCTTGATGGTTGAATGAGTCTATTGTAATGTGCCCATTCTCTTTTAACAGATGAGATTGAAGGCTCAAAGACAAGCAAGGCCTCCAAGATGGACTTTTTTAAAGGTAACGTCAAGATGTTTTTGCTCTGTCTTGATCTATATGTTAATGTGTTTATAAAAAAATGAAGTTTTAATAATTCCCACATTATGCACAATCGAAAGTGCTACTTAAAGACTAATATGTTTCTTTTGCCCGATAATATATCACAGATGTAGGCTGTGACCAAATTTATTCCTTTGTTGTGATTTACAGTTTTTCAGTTACCTTTCTGGTGAACATCTTCCAAATGCTCATGGGCTGTTTAGTTCACATTTCAGTGAAGAGTCTGCCTTGAGAGCTTACGTATCTCAAACCTTCTCCTGGTTAAAAAGATTCTATTCAACAGTAAAAGAGTCCCACCATGAGGTTTGTACTAACCTAAGTGCATTCTTAATTCTGTACATCATTTTTTCCCCTTGTTTTCTCTATGATGAATCTCTAGCCGGTCATTCTGTTGCTAGATGCTGTGCAGTTTAAAGTTTTTCATTGGTCAAAATTGGCTGTTAATGATAAGTTAGAGAGCTGATCAAATTGAATTTGACACAAAACAATTCAGCCTTTAGATACTGGTTCTCTCAACCACAAAATGATTGAGAAATAAAGCTGTGACTTGTGATAGATTGCAGTTTTCTGTTTTTATACAAGTTCTCAGTTTACTTTACTGAATCATGAATGTGATGTAAGTAAGAACTTTACTACTCAACATTTGTTGATATGATCTATCTGTTTATTTGGGGTTTCTTTCATTGAGCTCAAGTAGCATATGGGTAACTGTTGCATCATCTGCAAAGATTGGCCAAAATACCGTTGTGATTTTGATGAAAAATTAACCATTGTTATTTCACTATTTGTAGTTGCAAGTTTTCATCAAACAGGAAATGGAAAGACATGAATTCACAGCCTGTCTTGCTAACAAGGAAATAGTATTTTTCATGGTACGAGTACCTATCCAGCTCCCAAAGTCTCTTTTATATACAACAAAAACAGCAGTATACAACTCTGCATCAAACTATTTAGCTCTTTCTAATGGGAATCAAACATTTCTATGAAATTTATGAAATCACAGGCTTCTGCTTTAATCATCTTCCCCTGTATTGAGTGCTTGGATATTGCTCTCATCACAGCTGTGCTAGTCGAGAAAAGTTTCCTCAGAGAGAAGTTACACAGCCTATTCTATTAACAGGAAGCCAAGTACACTCACTGAGCATAATATTTTTTTTCCCTTTTCTTTCCTCACTAGTAGTAAGCAGGAGAGAAACAGTTTGCTCTATGCCAGTGATGTTTCATCTTCTTCTTGGATCAATGCTGGAGTTTGTCACTACTGGTTCTTCTAGCAGGTTCTCATGCCCGAATCAATATTGTTGTACCATTTTAGTGGCAACATGGGAAATGGAGTTTTTGCTTCATACTCGTTGCATGGTAGCCTATACATGCCGCCTTTATGATCTTTCCCCCCCTGTTTTTTCTGGGTTCTTGTGATTAAGCCCCCAAATTCTGTCATTGTACATTGGACAGCGGAATCCTCACTGATTTTATATAAATATGAAATGTTTGACGGATCCTTTCGATAAAGAAATTCAAGGATGGGATGCTTTGGCACTTTATAGCCAAACCGTGTGGTACGATGTCCATTGTCGCGCCTCGCACTCAGTTGCATTCTCGCTGGTAGAAAGCTTAATGTACAGGAATCACAACAAAGTTAACCTTCCGGTTTATTTGCTTTATTTTCAATCCAAGTTATTTCATGAGTAATGGCACTCCTTATCTCAGGCATCTGCTTATTCGCTGTGCAAAAAAACACCACCTGTTTATCCAGAGATGTTAATAGTAGAGACCATTCTCTACGGTGTTTTTTTTTTTTTTTTTTTTTTTTTTGAGGCAGCGTTAGTGCTCCAATAACAGAGAAACATGCCACGCCGAACTGCAAAATTTTCTAACCAAAAGGCCATTCTGCGTCGCGTTTGGCGGGCCTACCTCCATAGTAAATCGTTTCAAGCATTTGTTCCCTCGGCACTTCTTATCCGAATCTCAACCTCATCCTCGAGAGTGTGGTCAATGAAGCGATGGAAGACACGACATGGGAGCAGAAACTTCAAGCCCTAACCCATCTTCTAACCAGCCCCACAACCACACCACCTCTCTACTCTCAGTTCTTCATCTCTACGCAGATCCCATGCTATCTCAAATGGGACTATCCACCCATCCTCTGCGACAAAGACACCAAGACTTTCCCTTCTCTCCTTCTACGGTGGGGATTCTCTCTCTTTCTCAAAAGAACCTCCAGATTCGGATGTCCTGAAACTTCTTGGAGGTCCAAGTGCCCGTACCAACAGCCTCCGCCATTAATTCTTGCAAAGGGATTAGAGGAAGCACAGTGGGGCGATGAACAGAGAATAGAGTATGTTAGGAAGAGGCTTAGAAGGAAAAAACTTGTTAGTAATGTTAACCCTTTCATTCCTATATTAGTTCCCAATCTCTTACTGTTTTCACTTTTGCTGTGGAACCCATTTCCTGATCATGATTCTTGAGAGATATTTTTGGCGGGATTGTAGCTTTTGCATATGCAGGTCATCGTTTCATTCATTCCGGCAGTAATTTGAATTTGCTATCATTTTAATACTTGAATTCCGATTGTTTCTCCTGTTCCTTTCTCTGTCATTTTGATCTGCGTATGTATGGTACAAGTTGGAATGCCCTGGCAAATGGAAGGACCAGAAGTTGTGGTATCCATCGATTCCACCCACTAAGACACGATTGAGAAGCATCATATGTGAGCAAGAAATGCCGAGACCACTACACTGTCCAAAAGTCGAACAAATTGGACTGTTTTGAAGGCCCAAAGAGGGTGCGATGTGTTTTTTTTCTTACATTGCTTGAAGTTAGGTCACGCAGTTAACGGTGGGATGAGTTTATTGTTGGGTCGATCTATTATAGATTTATTTATGATTATAATACCAGTTGACTCTCAATTTAAATCAAAATTTGAAATCCAAATGTGCTTCGGAGTGGAATGGATTGGCAATAGTTCAAAATCAAAGGAAAATAATAAACTTTGGATACTTCTCTTTTACCCTTTTGTTCTTTTTGCTTTTTTCTCCCGAATTGCCAGTGCCAGCACCCACTTTGACAAGCTCCCTCCGCTAATCAAGGAAGAAACAACACTTCAAAAAAGAAAAAGAAGAAAAGGCAAAACATCAAAACTCGTTTTTCCTTTAATTGATTGGTCAAACCACCAGCGTTGACAAGTGAGAGTTGGGGGTGGGAGGGCTGGCGGGGCATCTACGTTTTGTTATGATCTGGATGGATACCAGTGCTTGTGTGAATTAAACTTGTAGCTGTACACATCCCTTTCTCCTCTTCCCCTATGGGAAGAGAAAATATTTTGTATCCTGTTTGTAAGTGTTGTTGTGGTTGTTTTTTGAAGTGTATTTCATTCAAAAATACATCAAAATGATGTTTTTTGAAGAAAAAAAATATTTTTAACATCAGCACATAAAAATAATCTAAAAATACCAATTTTTTTATTTTAAAGTAAAAAATAAAAAATAAAATTCATTTTTTTTTCAAAAATATTTTTGAAACACAATTTCAAACACCCCTTAACAGCTACTTGACAAATGCACGAACAATGGAAACTTCTTTGCCCTTACTTTCTTTCTCCTGTAAACAGTTGCTATTCATATTCTAAGCTTTGAAAGGACAAGGTGGCTTTCCTAACGTTTCCCTTTTCCTCAAGTTGGCTACCATAAAATTCTGGAGTCCATGAATTAATGACATGAAGACGTAAGACTACGGGAAATTAAGACTGATAGTTACAACTGGTGTGCAATTTCCTAATTTGTTACAGAAAATTGTATGCATTATCTCAAGGATATGAAACATTTATTGATGCTGTTGTTGTTGTAAGAAAAACAAAACTCTCGTGAGAGCAACACCAGAGAGACATGCACATTCATTTTTAATAATAGCAATCATGTTTGGTTATGTTCGTTGATTGTAATAAACAAACCTGGACCCTATTCTCACCAAATATTACTGTCGCCATTACAGAAACAACTACCAAGCAAGAAGCATTCGCTAGTAGACATAGATAAAAACCAAGCCTCCCCACCAGTAAATTTAGTCACAGAAGCTTCCTTGGCCAGTAATGGTAACAAATTTCATGTTTAAATGATAGCGTGTAGCAGCAGATACAAGTTCCAAACCCTACCATCCTGACCCTGGCCTCAATCCACGCAGGAGGAGGCTCTCTCTGATTGAAGTGTTAGTTGATAAATAATTAAGATGCTGTTTAATTAGTCATAAATAACACTCTTATCTCGCATGTGATCTTCAATCTGGATAATAAAATCTATCAATCCGACGGATGAGTATCTCAAAATTATATATCCACCTAACAAGCGATAAACTCTTAACTGTTCTTTGTGATTTTGTGCTTGCACACATGAGTTTTAAGCGCATTTATATATATATATATATATATATATATATATATATATATATATATATATATATATATATATATATATATATCGAGAGAGAGAGAGAGAGAGAGTTGTTTAATAATTAAAGCTGCTCTTGGAATAGCGCATGCAAAACATAAATGGTGGTGTCCATCCGCGAAGAAAGAGGGTCTGGTGTGTGTATGATAAAATTGAACAAAGGGAAGAGGGCACATGCGGTCTGCACTAAATGGCATTATTTACTTTGCCCCACCCACCACAATCTACGGCATAATTACCCGGCCATAGCTTAGAATATCATCATATATCCCTCTTTCATCCTTGAAATAGCCAAATTCACATTCAACCCCATCAAAGAAAAGACATGATCTTTAATAAAGAAGGCCACTTTAAAAAGAAGAAATTTCCTTGCGATAAACCCTGGATTCCTGATAACTTAGAGCCCACCATTAGTTTAGTTACCATGTCATAATCCTCAATCTAGTTTGGTTTGCTTAGAAGATACGAATGATATTTATGGAGAGTTAGTGTAAATAAGTATTAGTTATTGTTTTGTTTTAATTGGCCGGTATGAAATTAATTTGTATAGTGATGGGCTGATGCTAGGGGAAATAAATTTAAAACTCATGGTTTTGGGGTTTTTCCATGATGGCATTCATTAATTATGAAAAAAATAATCAAGCACTGAAAGAAAATGAAGCATGATTAACAAGAGATACACGTAAATCACATAAAAATAAAGATAAAGGGTTCTTTTTTTAAAGTTTCTTCTCCTGCAGGGACCACAATCATCACCAATTCCCTCCATCTTCTCCTAAAGGGTAGAAAATGCTGTAGAAAAAATTGGAGAGAGTGGTTGAAAGGTGTTTCTATATAAAGATTGCACCTTCACAAACTCTCCAAGCTCCACTAAAGGCTAGTGATACACAGCAACACTGTCCTGTCTTTAATTAGCCATGGCTCCCTCTCCAAAACTCATTTCCTTTCTCTTCCTCGCCATTTTCTCTGTGCAAATTCATGCTAGAGAGAGCCAGTTCTTTAGCAAAGTCAGCGCCACCACCGCAACTCCCTCCACCACCGCCGTCAACTACAATAATGTTCAAGATAAAACACTCCCCAGCAAAGCAGAAGAAAGCTTGAACAAGCAAGAAGTAGATCCAGCCTTCATCCCAGACACCCAAAATGGCTATGGTCTATATGGTCAAGAATCCTCCCAGTTCCCCACCACCACGAAGCTAGCTAATGCACCCCACACCACAACCACTTACCAGCCTTACAAAACCCAGACCCAAACCCAAGAAACCTACACCAATTATCCAGCCGACACCACCACCACCAACAACGATAACTACTACAACAAGAATGCTTATGGGGAGCAGCAGCAAAACTTTGGTGAAACAAGCCTTCAAGAAAGTGAATACACCAGAATGGGAAACCAGAACAGCAAGAACAAGTACTACAATGGCGCCAATAGTTACAACAACAACAACGAGTACAACAACGGCGCCAATAGCTACAACAATAACAACAACGAGTACAACAACGGCGCCAATAGCTACAACAATAACAACAACGAGTACAACAATGGCGCCAATAGCTACAAGAATGATGAGAAGCAAGGCATGAGTGACACAAGGTACTTGGAAAATGGAAAGTACTACTATGACCTCAATAACGAGAACAGTAACTACTACCCAAATCAGTACCAGCTGCAGAGCTCAAGAAACAACTACAACACCAGAGGTTATTACAACAACAACAACAACGGGAACTCCAAGTACGAGTACAGCAATAACTCCATGCAAAAATACGACAGCCAGGATGATTTCCAGGAGAGCCAGGAAGAGCAGTATGTGCCGTGATTTTAATCTATATGGTCAAGAAAAGAAAGTGAGGTCTCTGTTCAATTACAGCGGGTGGTGTTCCTAGGTGTTGAATTATGTTCAGTGGGAAAGATGAAAAAAAAACTATATAAATTTATTTGTTGTGGTCTTCGATCTTTGTGTGTGATCTTGTTTCATTGTTATCACAGTCTTTCATCCTTCCAAAAGCTAAGGTATGAGAGTATGTTTTTGTTTATTTTGCTACGAGCAATATTGATCTAATAAAGTGTATATTGTACTTAAAATAGCACAGGATAATGCTTTTCTGTTCCTCTAATTACTCCCAGATTCCAGTTAATTAAATAATTTATGCATTAAATACAATTTAATTATAATCCAAACTGAAAGCTACAAAAATCTTCAAAATTAGTAATTAATTAAATGGTTAGGTGAATAGCCCTTGATTTTATAAATTAGGCCACCACTTTTTACTTTTGTAATCTAACATATATACTTTAAAAAAATATATTATTTCTAAATAAAAACATTTTAAAAAACAGTAAAAATCATAAATTTATTCAACCTTAATCCTTCAGTTGATTTAGTGTAGGAATTACAGTTTGAAGAAATATTTTATATATATATAAACTATTTTTTTCATAATTAAAATCTCAAGAAATGAATTTTTAACGAAATTGATGTACAATAATAGTGTAGGTTGATTTTTCAACTATATTTAATACTGGTGAGCGAATGAAGTCCATCTAAATTCCATTTTCCATGCTGCTGTATGGGTCCCGCCTTTCGTGCGGGCCGGCTCCCCTGTCATCAGGTCCACCACCTTCCTTGACCTTCCGGCACGGGGCAGTCGTGGAAGGAGAAAAATGGAAATCCCTATATGAACCCTATCGTACATGCCAAAACAATCCATAAGTTATTAGTTATTACGATAACGACCATTTTCATAATGGATCACATGAGAGGAGAGTTTCCAATTTATTGCGCCACAAGTTGCTGCAGGTTATCTCCGAAATATTATTTTTTATATAATATGATATTAAAATAATAATTTAAAAAAATTGTTTTTTACATCAATACATCAAATCAAAATGATGTAAGAATATCAAAATATTTAATTTAAAGCAAAACAATTATATTTTAAAAAAAAATACTTTCAAAATATAATCTCAAACAAAACCTTGGTAATACCAATTCAAGTTATTTTCTTATATATACCATTTCAATTGCGATGGCAAGTGACTCTAATTTTGTGAAATTGATCAATTATTTTTTTATAAAAAAACGAAAATAGTTATCTAATAATTCCCATCTATTTTTTAATTCATTTATCTTTTTTTTTAAAATAGATATTTTGAAAAGATTAACGAAAAAAGAAGATTTCTTAAAATAAAGTAATATTTGATTAAGTATGGTAACATCGACTTAAAACATAAGAAGATAAATTTTCAAAACAAGGAGGACTAATTGATTTGTTTTAAAACTAGAGGGATTAATTTATAATTTAATATCAACAGGGTTAAACTCTGCTAAAGTTTTGGACCGCGTATAAACTATATAGTAAACGTACAAATCCTCCATTCTGTGGTGAAATCGTGCTTTGTTGCCAAAAGTAGCTGTTTGATCATGACGACCACACAAAGTCACATGCACTTAGCCGATACCTCAGATTTGCACTACTGAATTTCTAGCTTGTGCTCTGTTGGGCACTTGTTATCCAGCAATGCATGTGATGTTTGTGTTTGTGTTTGTTTCTAAAAGTTTTTGAAAAAAAATGAAAATTTTTATTTTATTTTTATTTTAAATTAAATTTTTGATATTTTTAATATGTGGATGTCAAAAATAATTTTAAAAAATTAAAAAAAAAAACATTTTGATATATTTTTTAATAATTTTAAAAAACAACATCAATCACACCTTCAAACAGTTTCGTCTCTTTAATTCTCTCACTTTTGGCCGCATAACATCCCATTTGCAGGAAGAAATATATTGAAGGAATTAAATGGGTTTCCTTATATGTATGAACATTCTATGTGACATGTTCATACAATAAGCACTGATCGCATAAATCTCTTTCTTTCCTTCCATTAATGATTAAACAATAGGGATGCGATTGTTAATTCAGAATGTATTCTAATTTCAAAGTAATATCTTTTTTTATATCCTACATTAGTGTTAATTAATCGGGGTGGCTTGCAGCTTTTGTGAAGAATCATTATTGAAATCTAAAGCTTTCTAGTTATTCAACGGCAGAGAAACAGGAGTCTCACGACATGGGACGATCTATGTTCCTTGTTCTGTGTGCTAATCTAATCTACCATAGGCAGCTAATAGCAATATAGCATAGCATAGTGGAGCAGATGATTTTTAGTTAATTAACTTTACCATAGATCATATGAAGGACACCAAAAACAAAGGGAGTCACTTGCCTCGATTGCCGTGAGAAAATTCATAATCTAAGTCAAGTTGGTGTAGCTGCTAGCTTTTAATGGATCTCAGCATTGTAAGAGCTTGTTGCTCTCAGCATTATTTCAACCTTCCAGAGGTAATTAAGATACGGTTTAGAATTGCGTTTCCAAAAAATATTATTCTAATATATTTTTAAATAAAAATTATTTTAAAAAACCATCTTAATTTTATTCTAAAACCGACATTAAGTAGCTGGTAAACCACTGGCATGGCAACATAAGATTTGGTGGCCGTGCTCCGTGACTGGTGGGGATGGCTTGGATTTTCAAATCGATCTATTCCTGACCCAGAGCTCTACTGCTCTCAAGCTTTCTAGTCTTTCTTGTTTAGGGAGTGCGATTGTAGTAGTTTTTTAAAATGTTTTTCGTGCCGAAATACATCAAAATGATATTTTTTTATTTTTTTAAAAATCATTTTTGACATCATAAAGCATCAAAATAATCTAAAAACACCAAACCACCGGTTTTTAAAATACCAAAAACAAAAATCATTTTTTTTTGAAACGCCGGTTGCAACGCACTCCCAAACGGGGTCGTACTCGTTGAACTTTCAGACCTATGTTTTGTTATGTTTAGGTGATGGAAGCTCTAGAGCTTCACATATGGCAATAAGAACTGGATGGATGAACCTACCCCAACCAATTTTGGATCATATGGGAACGATATCTTAATGAAGATGGAGCCCCATTTCAACGAGATTCACAGAAATGGGAACCTAGTAGTCATGATGTTGGGTATGAATGGTGGAAATGGAGATGGGTGAATTGGGCAGATGGGAGTCTATATATTAAGTAGGGGGAAATCAATAATCACACCCGCCCCTTCTGCTGTCACACCATAGCATCTATTTCAAGATTGTCAATATCATTATATTATGGTCGGAACGGCTGGAATATTTCATACCATTAAAAAAACTGAAATAAAAAGACGTCGTTTTTGTCTTGATTTTAATTTCGGTTCTTCCGGAAATTCCGGCCGGAACATCTCGGTACCGTTCCGGCCTTAAAATCCTCTTTATTTTGATTAACTTGTGATTGTGTTTCTAATTTTGAGATTATGTTTGTTTGACTTTGTGTTTATATTGTATAATTTAAAGTTAATTTATCTTGAATTTTAATTATGCTTGTTAAATTAATATTTTAATTTTTTCTATATATATATATATATATATATAATTAGTTATATATGAACAGTACAACCTTGAAACGACGCTGAAATGCTTCGAAACCGAAACGTTCCGTACCAATAGAAAAACCAGAACGACGATCAGAATGGTATTGACAACCTTGATCTCTTTCATTCCCTTCAAGTTTATCTATCTATATTTTATTTTTGTGTAGAAAATTTCTATAGATACAGATACAAAAAATTTAATTAAGATAGGCAGAAATTAACCCGATATCCCAGTTAAAAAAAAAAAGAGTATAGTTCCTGAAATTGTCACAGCACTATAATCGTCCCCCATTAAATAAGTTAACATGACATGCTAACTAACTGAACATTTTGTTGGGACAGTTCACTGATTTCAATGCTTCATGGGTACTGTTTTAATGATAGAATAGAACTGCAGTTGTGTTGTCATAAATTCAGGAGGTTCTGCTAGGGAAACAGTATCACTTGGTTGTATGAAAATTTGAAGTAAGAGAGCGATTGAATGTTTTGAACGTATAAAAGTTTGTGGTCTTTTTAATTGTATTTCAAAAGTGATTTAAAAAAATATTTTTTATATATTTTCTACTTTAAATTATTTTTTATATATTTTTATATTATTTAACGTGTTAATATTAAAATTAATTTTAAAAAAATATCATTGAGTTTAACTATATCAACAACACTAAAACACAAGGACTTCTCGCTGAAGTGAGCAAAAACTTTACGCCGTTGCCGGGGATCGAACCCGGGTCACCCGCGTGACAGGCGGGAATACTTACCACTATACTACAACGACTTTGTTGCTATTGTCTGGTACCTTTTAATCATAGTACATTTATAAGAAGTTCTAATTTTGACTTCATGAATAGTGATCAAATTTATATTATGAGCCTGCATATGGGCTTTGCACTGTTGGCTGAAGCTGGAAACTAGGAGGAGGAATTTTAAAATACCTTATTTGTTGCTGCTTTATGGTTTCTGTAGTTGCTGATATCAGTGATTGAAACATGCTTTCTTGATTTTAGATGGTGTATAGAGTTAGGTAATAATTGTTTTTAAAATATTTTTTATTTAAAAATACATTAAAATAATATGTTTTATATAAATATATCAAAACATATATAAAAATTGTCTTTTGGAAGCTTTATATCCAGTTCTTACAATTTTAAATATATTAATAATCCAGTGCTTGTTTCATTTTTATGCTTTTATCAGGGTTTTTTTTTTTTTTTGAGAACTAGAAAAAGGAAAAGTGAAGTAGATAAAGTAGAAAAACATGACAAAAGAAGGCATTTTTAGAATAAAAACTACTAAACTGAGAATAATCAATATCATTAAAAAAAAAAATACCAAAGCTTGAACCCTGCTTTTAGATGGTCGGCTCATAAGTCCAGAGGGCCACACCACAAGACTAGGGAGGATTGGATTTGCTTGGTACACAAGCTCCTTTTCTTATTTATACATTACTTCTTTGTTTTGATGAAGCATTTTTTTTTAATTTAAGGTTTTTTTTAAATAAACACTTGACATGTTCGAAAAGTAAGTTTTAATTAAAAAAAAATATGGTTAGATGATTTTCAAGTCCTATACAGAAATAAAAAAACAATAACTTAATAAAAATATATGAAAAAGCTACAATAAAAAATATCCAAATAGATTCATTCTCGTTGAAATTATAAGCAGATGTTTTAAAAAACAATTATGCACATTGGATTCATATATGATTTTTCATAAATTAATTGTTAATATTATCATGAAAAGCTCTAATATTATTTGAAGATCATGATACAATTATATTTAAAAAAAAATATCATTTAAGAATTAAATAAAAAACAAAATGAATAAAAAAAACTTTTAAAAGCCTTTATATAGTTTTTTTTGCATAATTAAAGGTAAAAATCACTTCCAAATAACTTTTATTTTCAAGTTGAACCCTTCATACCAAAATCATCTCTTTTGTAATTGAAAAATGGCATGTCCAAGTCATATCCATTCTATCTTCTCTTTAGTTTTAGTGATTTTATTTAATTGCTCTCAACATTTATTATGATAAAAAAAAATTAAGACTGAAATATTAATCAAAACTAAAAAAAATATATTTTAGCTTGTGAAAGAAAAAAAAAAGTGTTCATTAAAATTAACTAAAGTTGAGACACACGGGGGTTTGTTTTGCATCTTGTGAGTAGTGATGGTCATGAGGGGTATTAAAGTTTTTTTTTTACATGATTCATTACTCATCATCAAATTGACTAGTGACAAATAAGTTTTTTCTCATTTTCTATACATGATGAAACGATCAAAATATCCTTTAAATAAAAAAGAAATCATGAATCAATGAAAAAAAAAATTAGTTTCACAACATGTTTTTTTTATCATCATGTCAGATAAGGAAAATTAAACATATATAATGATTATTATACAAAATAATTCAAATTGCAATAGAAAATAAATTTTATATTTTATTGGAGGGTTGAGAACACAGAGTTATACAAAAGGATTATAATTTCAATAGAAGTACTATCACGATGGTTTTTTCTTTTAATTGCTATATTTTATCTCAAGTCCTTTTGTATAATTGAGATTTTCTTTTCAATATCCTTTGATATTTTCTTTTTATATCAAATATGGTTCTTTTGTTTATTGTTTTTCTTAATGCTCTTATCCTTTTCTTAATTAATCTTTTTTTCAATTTCATCCCATATGATTTAGTTTTATTTTTTTGTGTCAAATTTGGTTTTCTTTTCAAATCTATATATATTAAACTACTTTTTTTTTCTTTTCAAGTTTATCCATAATTATCTTTGTTGGCTAAGAATTTTATATTGTGGGCTTGCCTTTTATGTTTTGATTCGGTCTCATGATTTGTGTTGCAAGTTTTGAAGGTTAGGTGAGGTTGGCTTCAGTTAGTTTTTGAAAATCTCATCCATAACTATTGAGTTAGGTGAAAATTAGAATGTTTTGTTTTGGTTTTTTCATCTTGAGTTTTTTTATATGAATTTGATTTTTCTTTTAAATTTCCGTTCAATTAAATATTTTAGATATTTTTAGGTTCGATCCTTATTGTTTTGATTTTTAATTCCTAGTCTTTTATCAAATTTTAATTTATTTTCAATTTCATCTTGAAATCTATAATCTTTATTTTAAAAAAAAGATCTAATCCTCATTCTCTTGATTTTATTTTTGTTTTTTATTTTGAATTCATTTATTAACCTTATTGTTTTCCCAATTTTACTCTTCAATTCAAAACTGTTGTTTATCCTCACAGGTTTTTTTTCTTCTTAAAATGAGATCTTTATTTTTATAATTGCTATTTTTTTTTATTTCACCATTCACCATTTATTAATTGCAATTTGGTCTTCTTGTTTTTTCCCATTGTTTTTAGGCCTTATTGAGGTGTCAATCTAAGACAATTATTAAGTCACAAGCTAAGTGAGTTGACTCGAGTGAACCCAATTTAACCAAATCTTTTGTTTTATAAAAAAATAAAAATTATACCATTTTACAAAAAGAAAGATAATCAACGATTCATGACTGACTTTTTTCCCGGGTTAACTAATTCATAGTTCAACCCGAGTTTTTCAGTCTTACTCTTGATAATTCTTCTTTAATTTCTTTGAAACTCAACCTAATGTAAGCCAAGGATCACCAAGGTCATAGGACAACTTGTCGGGGCGGGGAGAGTCAAATAGTTGCTTTTAGATGCGGTGCTTCCAATTTAGTTATTATCTATTATTATGAATTTGAAAGGTTAACACGAATGGCCTCGATTATATTCTTCAAAGCTTTTTGTTTTTAAAAATGAATTTATTTATTTTTTTCAATATTCTTTTCAATTGGGTTATACATGTCTCGTGATCTAGGTAAAAGATTTATTTCAATGAATTTTTTTTTGTCCTTCAAAATTCAATTATTCTCAAAACTATTTTTTTTTTACATGTTTTGCTTTATACAATGCTATATTGTCTACCCGATCCTACTCGACGGTTTTGACAACCTCATTTGACTTTGGTGATGCTTTGTTTTTTAATATTTGTTTAATTGATTTTTTTTCCAGATTCCATCCTTTCATATTTTTATTCATAGGCATTGACTATTATTATCTTTTTTAGTTTTCTTTTTATAATATTGAGTCTTGTATTTTGCTTTAATTCTTTAAATTACAGTAATAATGCTTCAGCACTGTTTTTTTATACTGGAAAAAAAAACAACCCGATCCGGAAAAAAACAGAGGCATTCTGTAATTTTTGAAAATAATCATTTTGAATAATTGGGGCATTTAAAAAATGTTTAATGAGAAGAGAAGAGAAGAGGAGTTACCGCAGGGTAGATAATGAAGATGTCGCACCGTACTAATAAACCACTACCTTACACTTGCTTATCACCAAACCATTACTTTTCAACCTCATAATTCATTGCCACGTCGACGCCTCTGGTTCCCGCATTTTTGCCATCTGATCGTGACCTCTCACTTTTTTAACATTTCCTTTCCTTCTCGCTTGATGGGCCAGTCATCTGTTCCCATGTCAGCATAGGCCCTAACCATGTAGTTTGTATCTGTGCAACTCAGCACCGTTGATTATTCCTCGTCCGACCCCCCACTGTTTGTGATGGTTGTTTAGAGGTGTAATAAAAAATGTTTTTTTATTTAAAAATATATTAAAATAATATTTTTTATTTTTTTTAAAAAATAATTTTCATATTTTCATATTAGAACAAAAAAATTATATATAATTGTTTTTTTTCAAATATTTTTGAAATACTTCTCGAAATACTTATTGTTATTATGATAATAATTAGTTTCTAAAATGTTTTTTATTTAATTTTTTTTTAATTTAATTTTAATATTTCTACTTTAAAAAAATCATTTTTTACCAAAAAAAAAACATTTTAAGCCATGACTTTGATAGCCAGGTCTTATATTATCGTCCACGTGTCAGTATGTTTCACCGGTATTCAAGGCAGACCAGTCTTCAAGAATGTCACATTAATAGGCTTGCCCACATACTGAACTTAATCAATGTCTCTAACAACCTAAATACGGACGACATCCGGGTTATTAAACCTGTATCCGTACCGAGTTGATCTGTAACTGAACTAGGTTAACTCGAAATTGAATAAATTTACATTTTATTAAAAAACTAATAGGAAAACTGATGGCGAGACTCGATAAAAAAAACCTCGGCTAACCTGATACCCATATGACTCCCGGCAAGCCTGATAAAAAACTTGTTTTATTTTTTTTAATGTTTTGATATATATATATATATATATATATATATATATATTTCAAACAAGTATTGGTATAAAAATTACAATGATCCCACAGTTTTTGTTTTGCATGCTTATATTATATAATAATAGACCTATAATAGACCCCAGCAACGGTCCAAATGAAATGACCATGAAACAGCACAAATTGTCTTAGTAGAATTGTATGAGCTTTTCTTCTTTGTTTTTTTTTACTAGACTTTGAAGATAGTAGCAAGGTCCAGATTTGTCTTCTCTTCCACAAAGCAGAAGTTACCCAATCAGTTCCTTGTCGACAAAATAATTCGCGAGCAGCCACTTTTCAGCGGTTGCTATTTGATAGCTACGGACTTAAAGAGGGGTCCTGTTTGATGCTTCAGCTACTCCACATATTGTGTCCTACTTAAGGTAAAGCTTCTTCCGATCAACCATCTGGCAGGTGGGCAAAGACCCCATTAACCAGAAGTCATCAAATTGGAGGTTTATGATCATTTAACCCAACTTCTACCTCACTTTGGACTGTTTTATTGATTACGATCATTAAAATTGGAGGTTTTAATATGGCGGTAAGTTAAAATGGTTGAAGTCTTGGTGGTGATTGTCAATTTCAAATTAATGAAACACTGTATACGTGGGACCCGTCCCACACTGATTGCCTCTGGTTTACGGAAGAATTTGGAGTCAGCCTCCACTCTTTCATTGGTCCTGTCACTCACAATTTCTTACTTAACGTGAGAGTGATTCAATTCTCTGTGATCATATTCTACCTCTTCCATTTCATTCCATGTGGACGGAGCTGTAGAAAACAGGCATCATGGCAGCGGAGGTGAGATTTCTTCTTCCTAGTGTCGATACTTCTTATTTGATGCATGCCAAGTTTAATACATATGTTTCTCTCCGTTTTCCTTTCTGGGAAATCTTTCGGATATCTATACTTGATTGTATTGTTGATATAGAGTTGAGTGAGGTTTTCTCGTTATTAATGAGGTAGGGAAGAGAGTTTCCTGAAATGACAAATTGTATTAATTCTGCTATGGGAAGTTTTTTGGCGGCCCATGGAATTGATTTCTGGAAAATAATGCTGGTTATTGATTAGTTTACTGATGGTTACAGCCATTAATTTCATGGTTACAGCTAGACATGTGGGATTTACGTGCTCCGAAAAATTATAAACGATATTGAGAAGGCACATTTCCGATTGCAGCCGGATGCAATGATTATTATTCCGATCAGTACTCTTTTCAGCTTGTTGTGTGTGTATGGAAAGGAGAAATATGGCCATCATTTGGTGATTTGAGGTTGTGTCTGATGAACTTCAGAATGTATTTATAACCTTCCACGGACTGGGGAAGTCCTGCCTAGAATGTCTCGAGTTTGTGGTCAGAGTACCAGAACCTCAAATCTAAAGACAGCTTGTGTCCCAGGCTTGTTTGCATATAAATCTAGGCACAGATTTTTGTCTTGGTCGAGAAAACTGCTTGTAATAGCAGAGGAAGGATCTGTATTTTTAGAATCGTTTTGGAGTTCATTTTACTCGGTACTGATTCTAATTGCTATTGAAAATTAAGCTTACAATTTGTAGGGTTTTGAATTAGTGTCTCTTCCCAGGGAAATGAGGCATCAAATGGATGGCCACTTGGACTAATGAACACAAGACTTCGAGTGATGGAGACAATACAGGCTGCTCCAGCAGAACCTTATTCCTCGCGCATACGCTCATCTAGTTTCTCTTCGTTCTCATCCTCCAACCTTGACACTGAGG
The DNA here is from genome assembly GCA_029228465.1 of Salix viminalis. Classification (NCBI taxonomy): domain Eukaryota; kingdom Viridiplantae; phylum Streptophyta; class Magnoliopsida; order Malpighiales; family Salicaceae; genus Salix; species Salix viminalis. The sequence continues at coordinate 2,459,393 of CM055429.1, read as the reverse complement.
TGAAAATCTGTTTTTCTTCCCCTAGATGTTCTTTGTATGAAAGTATGTGTGTGTCTTTTACTATCCCAGTTGCTAGATTGGTAAGCCGATCCTTCCAGCCTAAACTCGGAAGGAATGATTTCTGAACTTGTATCAGTTCATCTCCTCATAGGACATATAGTAGAGATCATGGAAAAGAATCCTGACAAGCTCTTGCATTGCTGGTGCTTCTCTTACTCTTATTACCTCCTGCTGTCATATTTAATGCTGTCGAACAAGTATCTGATACAAATCACCGATCATGTGAAAAATTGAGAGAAAAAACCAAACTCCTTCCGCCTTCAAAACCAAACTTCTGAAGCTGTTTCCACTGGAAGTAATTATTGTGTTTTTGTTTGTTATGTTACAGTCAACAGCATCCTTCTTCCAGGATAGTAGTGTGCCACTGGGCCGGCTAATTGGAATTAGACCAGGGAATGGAGGTTTGTACTTCCCGAGGAGAGTCCATGCTGATGAACGAGAAAAAATAGCCATTGGAGCAACTAGGACAGCAAGTTCTGAAGTGTCTGGAGCACGCAGGGCAGATATTTCTCAAGGAATTTGTATTCCTTTACTAGTTGGCACCCTAGAGAAGATGAGCAGGAGCAGGAGCAGGAGCAAGTCCAGACAATGATTCTTTCTCGCGAGACGAGGCATTTACAGGAAAATAACATCGCTGGCATTTATCAATTATCATCCCTGTTCTCTTCTATTTTGTGAACTGGACATTAATATTCAATTCCACCGGTGGCAAACTCAAAATTCCTATTGCAGAACTTGCTGAAAAGTTAATATACATTGCTCTCTCACTAACACGAAAATGAGACTCGTCATCATAAATTATTGTGGATCCCATTTTCCTATGAGTGAGAGAGTTTGAACTCTACGAGCATCGAATAATTTTCCCAACAAAACATTAAAGGGATGATGTTTAAAAAAAGAGGACCACGTTAACAAAACAAAGAGTACATTGACCAAATGTAACACAAACCTAAACTACGAGGATACGCAACCCGCCCACCACCCTTTTCCCTCGAACAAGCACACAGACACAAACTACTCTGCTTTTTTTTTAGACTTGAAATAAAGTTTTGTTTTTAATATTATTATTATTATTATATTATTATTATAAAATGAAAATATAAAGAAAGATAGTTTTTTTAAGAGAATATTAATTTTTTAAAAGTTATTCATCTGCCAAAAATCCAAGAATGCAGAACCCAAAACCCTGGAAGCCAAATCTCACACTCTACCCCAAATAGCCATGTACGCCACCGCAGCTGCTAGATCCTTCCTCCGTTCTACCCCCGCCGCTGCGAGAATGGCATCCGCACCCAAACCCAAACCTGGATCCAAACCAGCCTTTTCTCCATTTCGCGTCTCCAAACAAAGCCCCCTCTCCCCTCGCATTCTCAGGTACCAAAAAATTAACCCCCCTACTCTTTTTATCACTATTACCATTACTATTTTCTCTGCATTTAAGGTCAAATTTTGATTTTTTTTCTTGGTGGGCTTTGAATTTGAAAGGTCACCAGTGGAGATGAGTTGCTGTGTAGAGACAATGCTTCCATACCACACTGCCACTTCCTCGGCATTGCTTAATTCAATGCTATCCGTTTCTCGCCGCAGCTATGGTTGGACGCCTGAAGGTAAATTTCCTGTCATCTACTAAAATATGAACTGATTGATTGTTTTTTCGTTGATTTACAACTTTCTTTCAGTGGGCTTTCATTAATTGGCTGTGAGCTTAGTTTTGTAGGTTGTCTGACATTTCCCTTTCGTTTCTAGGTGAAATTTAACTTATATTATGAGTTAACATATAGATCTTGATGGGGGGAAATTTGACGTAATTGTAATAGCTGTTAGGCTGTTGGTGTTCATGGATTTTTGTTATGATAGCTGCCGATTGCTCTTCGGTTGGATGTTATATAAGTTTGTCTTCTGATATCTTGTGAGAACCATTTTGAATTAGGTGTTTAGGAGTGAGGGAAGCTTTGAAGGCCTAGAAATGCGATTGGTTTGAATAAGATTCCTTCAGTACTGGAATCGTTGTGATGTGAATCTTGCTTTATTTATGCATGAAGATTTTTGGGTTTTTAATACCCTGGGTCTTTCCATCTGCTTCTCTCCCTTGCAAAATGAAAGAATGTTGTTCTTCTATTCTTTTGTAGGGCAGTGCAAGCCTAGATGAAGATCCAGCGATGAAAGATGGAGTCATTTGAGTTTCTTTTTTGCTGTCAACTTTTGAAAGTATTGAGAATGCTATTTTTGATTTGATTCTATAGATAAGGTCAAAAATTGAGAGACCGAACAGTTTCAACCAATGTCATGGAACTGTGGAATCCATTTATTCCTCAATCAATTCAGTTGTTTTTTCACCTGTTTAACGAGCACGCTGGAATCATTTTACAAAAGAAAATCTCACAAATGGCAACTGATCACCTCAAATGGTTTTGTTAATATCGAACTAGCAATTTAAAAAGATTGTTGTTACAGTGTACAAGCTTTGTCTCATCCTTATCTCTTTAGAAGCACTTGTATTCCAATTATTAGGATTTTTTTTAAATTAAAACTTGGTTCAGAGATGATGATTATGATTTTGAATGTTGCTGAGAACACTAATTTAATGTTTGGATTTTTTTTAATGGAGCAACCTAAGTGTAGAAAACACACACACACACACACACACACACACACACACACACACATTATAATAATCACTCTAAAGTAGGCAATTCTTAATTTACAGCTCCATTTTTTTCCATTATCCAAATCAACAGGGGAAGGGAATAGATCAATGAACATTTCAATCATTGCGCATTTGTGCTCCAATAACTCAGTTGTTGTCTAAGAAACAAATTTCTTCGTTGAGAAAAAAGGAACAGAGGAAGGCTGCCTATTTTGATTGGACAACAATCCATCAATTTATTGTGCACCCTCAATTGTACGTTGTTGGTGGTGTAGGTCTATCGCTTCCTGGTCGGCAGTCGGTGCAGCCCAACTGGAGGGCTGTGTCGGATTAACGTCTAGGTCGGTGAACCTCGACGCAAAAGTCATCACTCATTGATGGACAAGACGATAAGAAAAAGCACACAATCTCTCTGTTTCTATTACGTAGCTTTTTAGTTGTAATACTTTATAAAATACGAGTTGGGTAGCCGCGCGTTGCGCCGGACTTTTTATATGTAGCAAACTGATTATTTATGTGGTAAACAAAGAATTTTTTAGTTGATAGATAGAGAATTGTAAATTTTAAATAATGCTATAATATTTTTTTATGTATTGAATTAGTTCATTATTGTTATAAGCTTAAATACTCAGATAATAATTCAATTGCGAAATTTAAAAATTATTGGCGATAATTTTTTTGAAAGATTAGCTAATTGTAATTTGAGTATTGCAAGATCATAATTGATTAATTATTTAGTATGTACTAATTGTTTTGATGGTTATTTAATTGGTTGATGTAAATCTGCAATCAATAAAATGAATGAAAGATGATTTTTTGTTGTCTTCAATTGAATGTGTTGATGGTTAAATATTTTTTAACAGTTACTAAGCATTTAACTGGTTGATAGCAATATTGGAATCGCTGAAATCTATTAAAGATAGATTATTTTTTTTGTTTGCATTGATCCGGGTCGGGTTGTTAACATTATTTTACTCGGGCTTGGAGAATAATTTAGTTACGGTTTGGATCCGAATTGTGTGTTGATTTAATTAACTCATAGATTGCAAAATTGCAATGTTTTGATTATTTGAAGAAAATCGCGATGCGGCGGTTTTTTTTTATTTATGTTAAAAATTGATTGCTTTTAAATGTATTGTATTTTATTATTTTGATATTTAGTTAGTATAATTATATTTAAGAATACTGATATGAATTTTTTTTCTTCAAAAAATCCAAACTCATTTTCCCTCTCTCTCAATATATTTTTAGGCGATAATATTCAATAAATATCAGACATATTAGAAATAAAAATATTATGATTTGTTTTTAAAACATAAACTTAATTTTTTTTTGTGCTATAATTATTTATTTGCCGTCTAAAAAGAACAGTCTAATGGAAACGGGAAGTGACTTGTATATTTTTTAATTTGACTTGTAGATATTGGAGGTAAATTTGCCAAAAAAAAATTTAGATGTTTTGTTTTCCCAGTAATATCAGATCTAAAATATTAAAAATGAAAACATTAAAAATTCTTGTAAAGAAATCAACTTAAATAAAATAGCACAAAATTAAATTTTGAAGGCAATATTTTTTTTATATAAGATTTATTAATCATATTATTATATTAAATATATTTAAGAAAACATGATATGAATTTTTGTCCTTAAAAAAATCCTAAGTCATTTTTCCTCTCCCTCAATATATTTTTAGGCGATAATATTGAATAAATGTTCAAACATATAATTAGTTTTACATATTTTTCATTTGACATAAATATACAAATATATAATTAATTTGACATAATTTCCATAATATATTTAATTTGAAGGATAATCTTAGGCTATTTTGTTCTCTCTCTATATATTCTTAGGCTGATAATATTCAATAAATATTATAACATATATTTGGTTTAACATATTTTTAATTTGATATAAACACATAAATATATAATTAAAAAAGTCAAAACACTGCAAATTTATTTCAAGAAATAAACTTAAACAAAGAGCACAAAATTGAATTATGAAGCCAATATTTTATTTTATTTTATAAGATTTATTCATCTTATTATTATATTAAATGTATTTAAGAATACTGATATGTATTGTATTTTCTTATTTTGATATCTAGTTAGTATAATTATATTTAAGAATACTGATATGAATTTTTTTCCTTCAAAAAATCCAAAGTCATTTTTCCTCTCTCTCAATATATTTTTAGGCGATAATATTCAATAAATATTAGACATATTATAAATAAAAATATTGTGATTTGTTTTTAAAACATAAAATTAATTTTGTTTTGTGCTATAATTATTTATTTGCCGTCTAAAAAAAACAGTCTAATGGAAACGGGAAGTGACTTGTATATTTTTTAATTTGACATGTAGATAATGCAGGTAAATTTGTCAACATTTTTTTTTGAGATGTTTTTTTTCCCAGTAATATTAAATCTAAAATATTAAAAATGAAAACAATGGAAATTCTTGTAAAGAAATCAACTTAAATAAAAGAGCATAAAATTAAATTTTGAAGCCAATATTTTTTTTATATAAGATTTATTAATCATATTATTATATTAAATATATTTAAGAAAACATGATATGAATTTCTGTCCTTAAAAAAATCCTAAGTCATTTTTCCTCTCCCTCAATATATTTTTAGGCGATAATATTGAATAAATGTTCAAACATATAATTAGTTCTACATATTTTCATTTGACATAAATATACAAATATATAATTAATTTGACATAATTTCCATAATATATTTAATTTGAAGGATAATCGTAGGCTATTTTGTTCTCTCTCTATATATTCTTAGACGATAATATTCAATAAATATTAGAACATATAATTGGTTTAACATATTTTAATTTGATATAAACACATAAATATATAATTAAAAAAGTCAAAACACTGCAAAAATTATTTCAAGAAATAAACTTAAACAAAAGAGCACAAAATTTAATTTTGAAGCCAATATTTTTTTTTATTTTATAAGATTTATTCATCTTATTATTATATTAAATGTATTTAAGAATACTGATATGAATTTCTGTCTTTAAAAAAATCCTAGGTCATTTTTCCTCTCCCTCTATATATTTTTCTTGAGTTCCATTTTCTCCCTAGCAATATTAGATCTGACACATTAAAAATAAAAATATTTACATTTTTTTTCCAGAAATGAACTTAATTTTTTTACATGCTATAATGACCTATTTCCCGTTTAAAAAGAACATGAATCAAAACGGGAAGTGACCCGTATATTTTTTAATTGTAGATAACCTAAGTAAATTTGTAATTTTTTTTTGAGTTTAATTTCCCCCCCGGTAATATTATATCTAAAATATTAAAAATGAAAATATTGCAAATTTGTTTTTAAGAAATAAACCTAAACAAAAGAGCACCAAATTTAAATTCAAATGCATTTTTTTATAGTATTTATTAATTATATTTTTATATTAAATGTATTTAAGAATATTATATGAATTTTTTTTTAAGGAAAAAATCCTAGGTCATTTTTTTCCTCTCTTTATATATTTATAGGTGACAATATTAAATAAATTTTTTTTTTATGTTATTTGAGTAATTCAATATATTATTATATAAAATGTATTTAAGAATACTATTATTAAGTTTTTTTTATTCAAAAAATCTTAGTTCATGTTTTCGTCTCCCTATATACATTCCTATGCGATAATATTCAATAAATATTAGAACATATAATTAATGATAGACTAAAAATTTCAAGAAACTTTAACAAAAGAAAAAAAAATAAAAATAAAAATTAGCATTGCTATTATGATTATTATTATTATTATTATTATTATTATTATTATTATTGTTACCATTTAAAAAACATTTGTGATCCAAAAAAAAAGATTATTATTATTATTATTATTATTATTATTATTATTATTATTATTATTATTATTATTATTAATTATATTATTATATTATAATTAATTTAAAATGAAGGATTAATTTGACAACAATTAATAATTTTGTACTAAAAATATTCAAAGATTTAAAAGGTAAAAAATTTAAAAGAAGAGGACAAAAGATAAAACAAAAAAATAAAATAAAAATACTATTATGATTATTATTATTATTATTATTATTATTATTATTATTATTATTATTATTATTATTGTTAGCATTTAAAAAATATTTGTGACAAAAAAAAGATTATTATTATTATTATTATGATTAATTATATAATTATATTATAATTAATTTAAAATGAAAGATTAATTTGACAACAATTAATAATTTTGTACCAAAAATATTAAAAGATTTAAAAGGAAAAAAAATTAAAAGAAGAGGGACTGAAATTAAAGTGCAATATATAATGAATTTGTAATGAGGGACACAATTGAAAACAATATAACCTGCTGCACTAAACAAATTAAGGGATCTAATAGAAAACCGAAAAATTCAAAGAAGAATGACTGACATGCAAATTGCATATATATCAATTTGAATTAAAGGACTAAATTGACGAAATCGAAACTTCTATTACAGAAATCAAACAAAAGCCAAGGGACTCGGAATGCATCAACAATAAATCGGGGATCGAAGTTGAATCCGGCCCCTGAGGAGAGAGAAAAGTGCACATAAACGTTAAACCGACTATATGAGCCTTTATGTCGATAATCACACCACACGCGCCGCTCCATGAGATTCATCGAAGGGTTGCGAAACGTTCTAGACAGCGGAGGAAAATTTTTGACCGTCGCATGACGCCGCACGCGCCGCCTGAAGCGATGGCGCTTCGACGCGCCTGTACGGACACCTGACGTTGCTGACGCAAGCGCACAGTGACGTGTGCGTCAATTACCAAACCACTCCTGAGTCTAATTAATGCATTTTGTCTTATCGGGGGCTACACTCGTAATAACACATTTTTAAAAATATTTAAAAAAAAAGGTTCCGGCGGACCGGACCGGACCGGTCCGTACGCGTGCAATGACAACCTTAGCCCTCAGCCGAAAACGTGTTTTTGTCTTATTATCGGGGGTTGTTTCGTCATTACACTGTTCACATCAGGAAAAGACAAAAAAAAATAGGGTGGACGAACTCGCGCGACACACCGGCGACAAAGCTCGCGTCCACAGTGAAAGCAGAGAGGGTGAACAGTAATGAATAGTGTTTTCCATAATCTTTTAGATATATCTTAATATTGCTATAATTCATTGCATGTGATGGGTTCAAAAGTTGTTTCTTTTCTTTTCTTGTTTTCTTCATAAGAATTTTAAAGTTAACCATTTAGGTGGTGGCTCAATACCACAAGTCTGGGATTTAAGGTTTTGTTTTTCATATAATCTTATATTTGAGTCATGTGGTTGATAATATAATAATCATTAGAAGTTTACATGATTATTAATTTTAAAATCCGTGAAATTAGTCAAGATACACGTAAATTGACCCGGATATCTACGTTAGTAAAAAAAAGTTGTTGGAAAGTAATGATCCAAACCATCACCTAGACCAAGTTTATTTAGACAATATTTATTATTGTGATAAAAAAAATTGCTTCAAAATACATCAAAATAATGTGTTTTTTATTTTTAAAAATTTATTTTTCACATAAAAATACTAAAACAATCCATAAACATCAAAAAACAAACATATAATTGATGCATCTACATTATTTATTAGCCACTATGATCGATATGCTAGATTATATATACACTTCATCTAAATAATGGCAATACCTTCTGCATTTTATTAAAACAGTGGACGTAAAAGGGTTATGTAAATATAATATTGTTTGGTTACAGATAGACTGGATAAACTTACAAAAAAAATCATATAAATGAAAAATAAAATAAAAACAGCCCATTTGACTTCAGCCCAAAACATTAGCGTCCGACCAGTGAGTGAGGCAATGCCAGCAGGAACCGCCCACGGGTCATCGCTTGTGCCTTAGCATCCCTAGATTAGAAAAGAAAAGAAGATAAGAAGGCAATATCACAGCATTTTAAGGGTCTATCAAAGTGTCAGAAAAAGAACTCAGTATACCACAACTACTAATAAAATCTCTTCTTTCTGATTCAACGCAGCTCAAGTCCATCAATCTCCATCCACCCTCACAGATCCAACAGCTTGATCGCACCATCATCCAATCAGATTCTAGTCCTCTTGTAGACAAGTCAAACCTCAAAAGAAAGACTAAAATACTGCTGTTGGTAGAGCGAATATTGCTGGATAGAATTTGTTAGTTGACGTAAGGATCCCGCTAAAATCAAGACAAGCCGTCCTCATCTTCTTGCCCTTTTAAGAATCAGTCGGTTTCTTGTGCCTTGTACCCATCCATTCGCTTCCAAAAGTTCATCATCTTAATCGAAGAGGGAAGAAGGGAAAAGATGATGGAGCTGTTTTTGTTGAGTTGCACAGGAGTTGTGGTGTTTCTTCATGGAGCTAATTTCTTCTTCCATGCTCTCTCCCACCACTTTGCCTTTCGTTCCCTCAGGTACCTCCAATTTAACCTTTCTCGTTCATTTATTTTCCCAGTCCATCTGGATTGAAATGATATAATTACTTGGTTCTGATTTGATTTTGCTTATAATTCAAATCCTAGAAAGTTTTCTGGGATTCGGGACTGGCTTGTTCTTCTCTAAGTGACCAGTGATCTTGATCTTTTCTTCCTTTCTGGGTTTTCAAATTCTTTCAGATTGTGCTGGTCATTTATGATTTTTGGCAACAAAATAACATGCAACTACATTATATTACGATTGTTTTTGAAGAGTTATTAACAATTTTTTGATGTTTTTGGTTGGTGTTACAGTTTCCTGGGATTTGCGGGATGGTAAAGCAAACAAGAAAGAGGACATTGGTGGTAGCTTGCACCTGCAGTCACGACGTTCGTTTTGTGCATTTCTTCCTGTTTTTAGAAGCAAGATTTAGCTTGTACATATTGTTTAAGAGCCATTTATAGTCCTTGAAATAAATGGAGAGTTGTTTTTGTATCAAATTCAGGTCTAAATTTATTTCCAACGGTCAGACATTGTTATACGTATGATGAACCTTAGCTTTTCTTAATAATTTTCTTGTTTAGTTTTACTTCTGACTTGTCTTTTTATTCTTTAGATTAAACTACTCGTGCACATGGCGAGTTAATTTTTAACCTAAATACAATAGGGCGATGGCAATGCGACCCCATTTTCTGTATCATGATTTTTTGTTATTTTAAAAAATTAAATGATAATGTCCAATGGAAAATATAAAAAAATAAGACTTGTTAATGCTGATTAAATATATATAAGCGGGAAAATGATTTTTTTAAGATATGACCGCACAAAAATATTTTATATCAACTATTCTTTAAAAATTATAATATCTTTTAAAGCATCAAGAATTACAGAAATAATTTATAAGATGAATTAATATTTAAAAGACATTAAACTAAATAATTTAAGCAATAAGAGAGGATATTAATTAAAAAATATTTTTTTAAAAAGGCTCAACACTGTCCGATAAAAAAAAGCTAATTACCTGAACATGGACTTTTTTATAAAAATAAATAAATGACATGTTAGCCATATTATTATTTTTTTAAATGTTAACCAATGATAGACTGTCTATGTGGAAGTTGATGTATTATTTGTTTATGTATTTTTTTATAATTAAGAAATCGAGAGTATTGAGTATATAAAAATTCAATTTTCAACATTTTATTTTATCTAAAAACATATCAAAAACATTATAGAAATCTAAATAAACCTATTTTGAACTCTAAAACACCCACTAATCAATTTAAAAACTCAAAATCAAATAAATTGAAAAGGAAAATAATAGACCCCATCAGCTTTTTTGATATATTAAAACACAAAATCACCTTCTTCATGGAATGATTCTCTCCAATACAAAGAGTCATCATCACCAAATTTGATTAATAAAGCGGCCAGAACATAGCCAATCACTTTTCATGTCCTTGTTTTCCTGTTATTTTCCCTTTTATTTCTTAGCACCCAACTACTAAAACACGATCAGAATAAAGTTTAAAATTAAAAAAATAAAGACAAAAAAATGTATAATAAAAAAACTTCATCGCAAAAATGTATAATAAAGACAATACATATCTTTTCCTGTTTATGTTTCTTTATATGTTTTTTGGAGGCTTGAGTTAAGCTTTATTATCTTAATTCAAACTCGAATTGCAATACAAATTTTAAGTTCTTATCATACCATGTAACCATCACAATACACCAACAGCTAAATGGATAGTTAGATAGGAAACAGAGAGATTAGACTTTGTTTCTGTTTGGTTGTCTCGATGGTTGAATGAAATGGATGGCTACTTTAGAGGAATTTCAAAAAAAAATTAATAATAAACAAAGGTATCTGTAGATGAGTGTTTCTTTCGGAACAAGCATTGCATGTAGGTGGTGGGTGGGCGGGGGTGGTGCTGTGTGAGTTGACATTACATTTTTTGTTTTCGATTTTATTTAGTTATTTTTGGCCGGGTTAAGCTAATAAAATTTAAATTATTCTAAATTCTTACCAGTCGAGTATTCAAAATCAAGACCTAATCGATTTTCATAAGGTTAATTAGTAATAAAGATATTGTGCTTAGTAATATAACGTTTTTAAGGTTTAAAATTTAAATTTTATTGGCTATATTTTTCTGGATTCATGTTTTCTATAGTAATTCTTACGTGAAAAACTTCTGAAATCACAAACATAAAAATCTGTAAATTTAATCGAGAATCGAGATGCGTGCTGGAAATACCGGTAGAAGAAAAAAAAGATGTTGCAGCAATCGTCAAGTTTGATGCCTGACAAATGAGTTGCAGCCTTCAGCTCTGCATTTTTAGACCCTCTAATTTTGAAATCAATTGGTGGGTTTCGAAACAGAAATACGAAGAACAGGGCCTGATTACACTTCGGATCCCAAAAAAGAACCTAAAACCAAAACTCCTGCTTCGAATGGTGCTCTTAAAAAAGAGAAGAAGAAAAGGAGGCACGCGCCACCGTGCAAACCTTGGTACCTTACTGAAGGACTAGGACAAAACCTCTCGTCGTTAATGATCAGATGGAGAATGAATCTTTCCTATTTTCACTTCCGGAAACCTCGTCATCAACAGCATTACCTAACTTTGAAGCCCTTCACTTTCCAAAACCCACATCTCTATTTCACTAAATTTATCAACACCTCTATTGAATTTAGCCAAAATCCACAACCCACCACTACTCTCTCAAAGTTGACAACACAAAAGATCAATTTTTACTCGACACCCACCATAATATCATGCTCTAAGCTCCTTTCTAAATGCACCGCCTCGAAATCTTTAGCTCCAGGCATGGAAATTCATGCCCATGTAATCAAATTTGGTTTTTCTCAAGACCCAAAAATAAGGAACTACCTGGTTAACCTCTACTCAAAATGTCAACTTTTTGGGTATGCAAGGAAACTGCTTGACATAAGTACTGAACCAGACTTGGTTTCTTGGTCTGCTTTGATTTCTGGATATTCACATAATGGATTTTTTCAGGAAACAATTTTGGCCTATTATGAGATGCATTTATTAGGTATTAAGTGTAACGAGTTTGCTTTTCCAAGTGTACTCAAGGCTTGTACTGTCACTAAGGATTTAGTGGTGGGAAAGCAAGTTCATGGGATTGTGGTGGTTACAGGGTTTGATAGTGATGAGTTTGTTGCAAATAGTTTGGTTATTTTGTATGCCAAATGCGGTGGATTCGGGGATGCGAGGAGGCTTTTTGACGCGATTCCTGATCGAAGTGTTGTTTCATGGAACGCGCTGTTTTCTTGTTATGTCCACAGTGATATGCATGGAGAAGCAGTTAGTTTATTTCATGGTATGGTTTTGAGTGGAACAAGGCCTAATGAGTTTAGTTTATCTAGTATGATAAATGTGTGCACAGGTTTGGAGGATAGTGTTCAGGGAAGAAAAACTCATGGGTATTTGATAAAGCTTGGCTATGATTCTGATCCCTTCTCAGCGAATGCTCTTGTTGACATGTATGCAAAAGTGGGGATTCTTGAAGATGCTAGCAGTGTTTTTGATGAAATTGCAAAACCTGATGTTGTTTCTTGGAATGCTATTATTGCTGGTTGTGTTCTGCATGAGTACCATCATCGGGCTTTAGATTTGTTTAGGGGAATGAATAAGTCTGGGATGTGTCCAAATATGTTTACCTTATCGAGTGCTCTTAAAGCTTGTGCTGGAATGGCCCTAAGAGAATTAGGAAGACAGTTGCACTCTGGCTTGATAAAGATGGATATGGGATCGGATTCTTTTCTTGGTGTTGGACTAATAGATATGTATTCCAAGTGCAACTCAATGGATGATGCAAGATTGGTTTTTAAGTTGATGCCAGAGAGAGACATGATTGCATGGAATGCTGTTATCTCAGGACATTCACAAAATGAGGAAGATGAAGAAGCTGCTTCTCTTTTTCTTTTGATGCACACGGAGGGAATAGGATTCAACCAAACAACTTTATCAACAGTTCTTAAATCCATAGCTGCCTTGCAGGCTAGCTATATTTGCAAGCAAATTCATGCACTTTCCTTGAAATCAGGGTTTGAACTTGACAATTATGTTGTGAATAGCCTTATCGATACATATGGAAAATGTGGCCACGTAGAAGATGCAACAAGAGTATTCAAAGAAAGCCCAGTTGTAGATTTGGTGTTATTCACCTCTCTTGTAACAGCTTATGCCCAAAACGGACAGGGTGAAGAGGCTCTAAGGCTCTATTTGGAAATGCAAGATAGGGGAATCAAGCCTGATTCATTTGTTTGTAGTTCTCTCCTGAATGCATGTGCAAGTTTATCAGTATATGAACAAGGGAAACAAGTTCATGTTCACATCTTGAAGTTTGGATTCATGTCAGACAGTTTTGCTGGAGATTCTCTTGTTAACATGTATGCCAAATGTGGAAGCATAGATGATGCAAATTGTGCGTTCTCTATAATACCTGTGAGAGGGATAGTCTCATGGTCTGCTATGATTGGAGGACTTGCTCAACATGGGTATGGGAAAGAGGCCCTCCAGCTGTTCAAGCAGATGCTTAAAGATGGCGTTCCTCCTAATCATATAACACTAGTTAGTGTTCTTTGTGCATGCAATCATGCAGGTTTGGTTGCCGAAGCCAAACATTATTTCAATTCAATGAAAAATTTGTTTGGTATTGAACCAATGCAAGAGCATTATGCTTGCATGATTGATCTCCTTGGCAGAGCAGGGAAATTAGAGGCGGCAATGGAGCTTGTAAATAAAATGCCATTTCAAGCGAATGCCTTGGTGTGGGGTGCGCTTCTTGGTGCTGCAAGAATCCATAAGAATATTGATCTCGGAGAACTAGCTGCTGAGATGCTTCTTGCCTTGGAACCTGAGAAGTCAGGCACTCAGGTTCTTCTTGCAAACATTTACGCATCAGTTGGCATGTGGGATAAAGTAGCACGGGTAAGAAGACTTATGAAAGACGGCAAGGTGAAGAAGGAGCCTGGAATGAGTTGGCTTGAGGTAAAAGACAAGGTATACACCTTCATAGTAGGAGACAGAAGCCACTCCAGAAGTAAAGAAATATATGCAAAGCTTGATGAACTGAGTGACCTATTGAAGAAAGCTGGATATGTTCCTACGGTTGAGATTGACCTCCATGACGTAGAACGAAGTGAAAAGGAGCAGCTTCTATACCACCACAGCGAGAAACTAGCGGTGGCTTTTGGTTTAATTACTACCCCACCAGGTGCTCCAATAAGAGTGAAAAAGAATCTTCGAATTTGTTTTGACTGCCATACTGTGTTCAAGTTCATTTCTAAAATAGTCTCCAGGGAGATAATTGTCAGAGATAACAACAGATTCCACCATTTTAGATATGGTTTGTGTTCTTGCGGGGATTATTGGTAACATTCAAGGATTGGTGTTGTTGTTCGTTGTACTAACTGTACACAAATTTCTGTAGCATTCTGCACACGTTCTTTTGCAATTAGGGGCATGTTAAGATCTGTAGTAAACCCTCCATTTTTTCCACCTCTTTTTATTTGACTAATCGAAACATTAATGTTATTCAAATGCAACCATAAATAAAATTTCATAGTTCAGATTGTTACTTTCTCACTCTTCAATCCCACTTTTGTGAGAATCGACTTTTTCCTTGGCTGTCTGTCAACCATCAATGCATTGCAGCTTCTGCTTTGAGAATTTTTTTGCTTCTGAGCTGATGAAAATAGTGTTCATAAATTGGATGTGTAAGAAGCAGAATTTACATTTTCAGACCCTACTTGTACAGAAGAGAAGGCAAAAGAAAGTGATAATTTTTTTCATAATTAAACAGGGAAAACTACTTTAACTATTAAAAGTTCAATCAGTTAAAAATTATACTTCGATATCATAACAATTCAATGTTGTGTTGCTGTTGATTCACATAAGATTCCAAAACCCTACATCTCCCTGTCTTAACATACTTTCTTTACATCCACTCTTTCTGGCAAGTTGTTATTATGAATTTTATCTTGTTTCAATGTTTTTTGTATTTTCTGATAATCAGACACAGCAAACTCCCCTTACTCAGAACCAAATGCAAACCGCCAAGCAGACCAAGAAAAAATTAGAAGTTATTTTGGACCAAATGACATTTAATGAATCTGATTTCCTTCAGAATAGTATTTTAAGAAAATTACTTTGTTATCATTTACAGTTACAACAGTACAAATAAACAAATTCGCTCCCTACTGCATGTTCTTACATGAACATCATCGACTCCTCCGACATCATGGCTAACAATGAATACTTGACTTTAATTGAGATTTTACCACCTTCCACACAGAGCTTAGCTCCAGTGTTCTTACATGAACATCATCGACTCCTCCGACATTATGGCTAACAATGAATACTTGACTTTAATTGAGATTTTACCACCTTCCACACAGAGCTTAGCTCCAGTGACCACCCAATATCCAGGCGGGTCCTCTGGACCCCTCACCATTTCGTTTGTGTCCACGAAGTTAGACATTTTCGGTGCTCTAGATGGTAAAGGGGGGCCTCCAGGAAAAACTGCAGAATTTAAGTCCACTTTCACTGGCTTCTCAGGTGGATTCAATCCTGCACTGAACCTTGTGCTAATCAACATCGAGAAGACCCCTGATTTTCGTGACAAGGTTGAAGGTCCATCCCATTCTGACCTGCGGAGTCTTGCAGATGTCACCATTGAGAATCCAAGCCTCAGGAACAGAACTTTCTTCATCCCAACAACCTTAACCTCAAGCCAGGCTTTTGTTACAATAGAAGCAGAGTCATCAATGTGGGCACCATTGTACTCCACTGGGGCAGTGCAGACATGTGAGAATATGCCCCAATTAACTGGTTCAAAGTAGCCTCGTTCTACAGGTTCATGAGTAGGCTCTTGCCTAAGATCATCTGAGAGTTGGATCATATTGGGAAGAGAGGAAAGATGCTGGAGATGGATGGCCAAATGGTCACTTCTCTTACCCTCCAAATATAACCGGATTCCAGTTACTGGCCGCTTCCCAGTATCAACCTGCAATGCATGGATTTAGAATCTTTAAGAGCAGTGAAACTGCGATGATGATTATCTGCTAAATTCTGGAAAAGCATGGTCACACACTCTGGTGATAAATTATATTCTGCAGGCTGTGAACATATCCTAAAGATGATTATCTTATCTGGTTTTTAAAAAAGGACACCTAGGCTTATAGGTTACACCTTTATGGATCCAGGTATAGGTGTCAGGAGCAGTCACTTGCCATTTTAAGATCTTGGAATCAATGCTAAGAGTAAATATAACGTGCTGCAATTCAAGTCACCTGTGAGGTATTGACATAAAGCTTAGGGCCCATGAAGTTGAACCTAAGCGATGGAGTTGCATGTTTTCTGCGCTTAAGAGTAAGAGGCAGATGACCGTATATTGGAGCCCATTGCCGAGGTAACTGAAATTCTAAAAACTGTTGGAGCTCCTCTATTGGAGGTTTGTCTGCATGGTTGATGATGAAACATGAGCACAGGTGCCAAAACTAATAGAGACACGAAGGATATGATGAAGTTCAATGGAAACTATTTCTCAAATATAAATGAATGAAATTCAAGTGTGATCATTTATCAAATATAAATGAACTGGCTGCATCCAAATGATTAGAATCACCGAGCATAAAATCTACTAAATGTATGCATGCATTAACCTCTACAACATCTGCAATAGTTCACAAACCAACTGCATATCCTCTGATATCCAGTTGAATCTATGCAAGGAGTGATCAGGAAATGGTTACCACACAGCCAAAAAGCCAACCAGGCACAAAACTGCAATTAGGCTAAATGTGCCTATCAAATTCAAACTCAAAAGTGTCTAGCCAGAAAACATGCAAAGTTTCGTGTTGAAACCCTTCAGTCATGGAATGCAGTTCATTTGTTTGTTAAACTCCTACACATTCATTGAATGAAGGGTTGCAGCATGCTCAAAACACTAATGCCATGGAGAGACCAGAATATAGAGAGGTAGGTACATACATCGAAGGTAGAGATTCACTGCATGGCTTAAAAATCCATTGCCCCGAATACCACTCAAAAGAGAAGTTATAGGAACAAGGGACATTGAAATAACATTTGGCGACTCTGATATAGTTGAAAGCCATTGATTATGGCTTTGGCCAGCATCCACACCTCCCCTTCGGATACAAATGCTCGTTATATGCTGCATAAGAATTAAATTCATTACATAAAAATATTGACCTTTTAGGGGCAGGTTGCCTCAAACATCTGTTACAGCATATACCAAGAAGCTCACCTCATTCTTCATGGAAGTAATGACAGGTGGCCTAATCGAATAGGCAAGTACTCCATGGAAATCCCAAGGCATAATTTGTTCATCCTGAAACAGTAAACATGAATGCCTTAATGAAAAAGTCAGTCACCATCATGTCTTCCTATACATTACAAGCCCCGTGATAATTACTGGAAATTTGAAAGAAAAAATCATTCAGTCATTTCTCACCCTTAGAATTGTGATGCACAATGCATTGTATATCCTCTCTAATAAGTTTTTAAGAGAGTGACCACGACAATGATGGGTATCTTATTTGTGAGATTTAATGTACCTTTGGTTTTCCTGATAATTCAGCAAGGTTTACATCTCCTGAAAACCTCTTATCAGCATATTCCTTTAACAATTTCTGCACTTCAGGGGGCTCAAGATTTGACTTTTGTAGCTGCTTTATGTGTATCACATCTTTACCTCCCATCTTTACCCCAACAACAATATGAGTACCATATTTTTCAATGAACCTGGAAAATCATGCTATTCAAGATCAACATTGATTCAATCTCAATAGGTTGATTGGGGTTTCATTTCATCAAAATCACAGGTTTTATTTCTGTAAATATTAAAATCGAACATGGCAGATTGAAATGAGCTATTTTTTGGAGCTAAAATGGATTATGCACAAGGAGAAAAAAATTGCATGTTGGACCTGCGGGTTAAATTGAAATCTAGTGCTCTTTAAGTTTTTTTAATACAAACCATTTACTTCCCTGAAATCCTTTTTTTATTCATAACAAGAAAAAAGTCCAGTCAAAATCATTTTTAAGTAGAGCAGTTTAAAACAGGTTGATCAGCTTTGAGTTTAAAAGAGCATACTCAGCCAGGGCAACAGGATCCCATGTAGCAGGCACTTCACGCTTCACCTCTTCAGACAATGTTATATGGGACTTTTCCAACTCAACATTATATAGTGTTATGAACCAACCATCAAAGGCAAGATTTTTTGCAGAAGCCGCATCTTTCTGCCAACAACCCCTTAAGTCAAACATGGTATTGAACAGTCCCGAGGGAATTTTACCTGATAAACACAATTCCTGATTGAATTTCTCCGACATCTACAATGAGATTAACAATACACAAAATTAGAATCACTCTAGAGATTACTCCAGACATGTTTTAGATCAAACTCGTGATCACAATCCTAAAATCTGGAATAAGGGTAGTCTCTTATAGATCCAAATTCAGTCACTGTCCTAATTTAGCACCATTGATCTGATGGTCATCACTCAGCACACACCAAATACTAGAAAAAGAATAAGAAAAAAGCAACCGTTTCATTCTTGATAAACACTTGCCATATATATGTTTCCAAATTCATCAATGTGTTCCCAAACCACACAGAAAAATCTTGAATATCCGAATTAATGAAATACCTGATTGAAAGAGAGAACATCAGAGAGAAACCTAGTCCGCTCCCCTTTATCACACTTGATACCATCAGGCACGTTTTGAACAATAACCCCACCAGGAACCAAAAGCTTTTGGTTTCGAGTCAGGTCTAGCTCGATCAATCTCGACCCAAAAGGACCTGGCTTGCAATATGACAATCTGACATCTGTAGTCAAATCATAACCAAATCCAATCACAGACACCGCCTTCTCCGCTGCTGATTGAGCATCAAGCCGATTATTCGCCATCAAAAGAGTCCAAGCAGATAGCTGTGTCGAGTGAAAAAAATAGCTTGTGGGGTTTTAGTACGTAGTATTGGATTAGTTGGAGAGGGTTTTTGTAGTTGAATACCGATCATTGAATTGGTCTTCGATTTATTAATGTCTTTCTACTTGGAGAAAGACTTGGAAGTTCAGAAGTGAGGGTAACATTCGAGGCAGTTGATTTTTTTTGAAATTTTGACGGGTAAGTTTCATTTTAGCCCTTATAGGCTCATAAGTATTCTATTGTATACTCTGTACTGTAATAGTTTTAAATTTTACCCTGCCCTTATAGTTTCCAAGAAGCTCCAATGGAGGTCTTAACCGTCAAATAATCTTACCTTTAAATTTGTTTATTTTAGGTTTTTATTCTGATTTTTTATTTTTTTTATGCTTATATTGCAATATATATGAAGATTTGAGAGGTAAAAGAATTTTAAAAGGTAATATTTTTGCTAGTTACTGTATTTAGTAGAAAAGGAAAAATTAAAACTTAAAATAAATAGAAATATAGATTAGAGAGAGGGTAATAAAAGGAAACTTTAAGCTATGAGGTTGAAGTGGAACATTGATAAATATTCAGGGCACCAATGTCGTTTATACTTTGGTTTTTGACCTTGTCAAACGGGAACACGCGGCAAAAAGGCGGCTATTCCTTGTTTGACACGTGGCTTGATTCCATCTAATGACCTTTATCTTCCTTATGGCGCCAAAGACTGGGACCAATGAGACTGCTGTTGTTTTTAACGTGGAACGACGTCTTCTTACAAGAACTCTCCGATAGACATTTACTTCTAATGACAAAAACAATCAAACGTTTTGTTAAATCTGTGTTGCCACAGCATACTGTTTATTAGAATATATTTTAGATTTTTTTTTTATTTATGAAAATTATATTTTGTAATTTTTTATTGAGTTATATATCAATCTCATGATTTTTTTTATTATTTTAACCTTCATCATTAAATATGTTGAGAGTTGGGATTCATAATTCTTTTTATTTATTTATTATGAATTTATCATGCTTTATTATTTAGGTTATAAGTTTAACAAGTTAATCCGAATTGACTCTGTCAACTTTTTTTTGTTATTTTATTTTATTTTATCCTTTAATATTGGGTTAGTTGAAAATTAAATTTCATAAAAAAATTATATCTATAAAATTATCTTAATTGTATTACTTTTGTCATGTGTTTAGCAAGTTGATATAAGTTGGCTTTATTCATTTTTTATACCTTTTTTAATTGATTTTTTTAACTGAACGTTGTGATTTTGTTTTTATTTTATTTCTATAGGGTTATCACAATAGTATAACATGGGTCACGTGTTTAGTAGGTTGATATATGCTTAATCAGAGCCTTATTGTCAATGTCTATCTTTTTTCTCTATTAGAGATACTCGAGAGAGACTGTGATTTCCTCAAACTTCTAAAGACGACATCCTCAGTAGCATAAGTGTTGTGAATTTAAAATTAATAATCCATCACCAATCTAACAAGTATATAATCCAAATGCCTTAACTTGATGAGTGCATCGACAAATTAACCTTGACACCTGCTAGAGTTATTTTAAAATTATTGCCCTTATATGTATGTATGTATGTATGTATGTATGTATGTATGTATGTATGTATGTATGTATGTATGTATGTATGTATGTGATGGGATATTATATCCTTTTTCAAATATTCATAAAGGAGATGTCCAACTGCTACTTGTTAGGTCCAGACCAATTACATCCCAACGAGTGAGCAATTATGTTTTTCTTTAAAAACTTTTGCAGATTGGTTGGGCTCAAACTCATGCTAAATGTTTTTAAGAGTTGCTACTAACTAGTAGGTGGCATAAATGATGGAAACAATATGTGGGGTGTTAAGGAACCATCTCACCTAAAAGCTTAAGCTTGTAGGTGAGGCCGCAGAATATGATTATTTTATACTCTAACACACACCCTCAAGTGAAAGCCTTTTGGGCTTGAAACTTGCACAGGCCCACATCACCTTGTGCTTGGTTTTTATCAAATAGAATGGGGGTGGTGAGATTCGAACTCGTGACCGCTGGGTCAACAAGGCTCTGATACCATGTTAAGGAACCATCTCACCTAAAAGCTTAAGCTTGTAGGTGAGGCCCCAGAATATGATTATATTATACTCTAACATGGGGATTCTTCACCTTTGCTAACAAGAGCACTGGTGTTATGAAAAACACATTGCATGGAAAGTCATAGAGAGATGGTTGCTCATAAGATACATTTTGACAATCGATCACCAATAAGGATTGAAACTAATATGGGGTTATTTGAATTACTATAGGGTCCCTCCATAAAGTAAATAACAAGCCTTGTATGAGCTTAGATAAAAAAAAAATACGATGTAGTAGATTCGACTTGAACTGACCATAAAGTCAATAAAATGGTTAAGTGATATTATTATCCTGTTTTGCAAGGTATAAAGTCATCTTACCTCTATTTTGTTTTTTTTTGTTTTGTTTCATATTCTAACCTTATTCTTATTTGTACAAGGCTTATAAAAAAAAAAAAGATGTATCACGAGTACCTTCTGTTAAAATCTTGTCTAGGGGTCTTTGTCTCACACTACTAGTAAAGACAAATATGAATAAATGAAGGGAAACTCTTGTGGGTGTCTTTTCCCACTCCAAAGGAGAAAAGACTTTACTCCAATGATAATTAGAGATTCAATCCCTTTAAAAAAAACTCATATAATGGCGTTTCCTTTGCCTTAACTTCCTATCTTACTAGATGAGAAAGTTGTCATTTAGGCCTCTACTTTAACTGGCATCGAGGTGTTTAAGGACATTTTCTATGACTTGGCTCTAAGTTGTAATTTATTTGATTTCCTAACATTGATAGTTAATGAGAGATAACTTATAGAGGCTATGGTTAAAAGGAGAACAAGCCTTAAAAAGGTTGACTTTTAGGTGGTAAGAACATTGGAGACCTCATCATCCCATCAAACATCTTTATGTTGTTTGATGAAAGTTTTCATCATCATTTAACTTTAATTATCTAAAACATTTAATATAAAAAAATATTGTTTTTTTTTTGTTTTGATTTGATAATTATCTCTTTTAATATTTTTCTTTGGCGGACTTTATCTTGAAGGTGTTAAGTGATCAAAAAATATATGTCAAGGCAATCAAAATCACAAACAAGTGAAATGAAGATGTCTTGGAAAACTATAAAAGAAAAAGGTCATTGTAATTAGTGGACTGTTGAGCATTAAGATGGTGTATTCTAAGATGGAAGACCAAGGTCTTACCTTTGAGTTGGGTTTTAGGAAAACATGTTTGAGACCTTTTATAACCAAGTGGTCCCTGTAAGATAAGAGCTACTTGAAGCTAGGGCCTTTCAAGTTAATATGTAGGTTGAGTTTATTGTTACACAAGTCAAGTTTGTTATTGCCATAAAAAAATACAACATCCCAAGAAAAAATATTCTTTTTTCATATACATCATATTTCTTTTATAATATAATTATTTTATCTCCATATTTGTTTTCATGAGTTTATGTCTATATGTAGAATTTGTTCTTATATTGGTCCAATCCCCATGCTTGGGAGAACATTTATAGGTCTAACATCTAAGCTTAAAAAAAATAAGGTACATTATTTATACATTGTTATTGCCCTATCTTTAATCAGTATTTAGAAAAGTAGATCTTGTTAAAAATCTCGATTCAACATCCATTAATACATATCATAATGAATGCTTTTGCAAAAGCATATAAAAAATATTATCAAACTTGGACTTGATGATCAAGGTCACACGACATAAAATGCTTGTGTAGATATTTAACCTTGATTGACTATTTTGTTTTATACATTTTTATTTTATTTAGATGTTAGTTTGGGTATGTTTTTTAAAAGAAAAGGAGAGAGAGACAAATTAGTTTTTATTCTTTTCATTTTTTTTTTAATTACAACTTAAAATTCTATTTCATAAAATTGAACTTTAATTTATCATAAAAAGACTCATTGATGCTTAGACTACATAACAACATGCAAAGAGGAGAAAAAAATCAACACATAAAAACATACTAAGAAGGATTGTATTGGAAAGAAGTAAAGTTTGATGGTACAAATAAAAATAAAAATAAAAAATATTATTTATATAAAGTATAAACAGTGCAATCCACAAGCTACATGTCCATAAGTGCAAAGTGAATTACACTGCTTCTTTTCCCTAATTCTTTAGTAAAAAAAATGATATCAAATTAGACAAATATTACCCTAATATATATTTTATATAAATTGAACCAAATAACAGATGAGATCTACTGTTATCTCTCTTCAAGTCACAATCGAATACAAAATCTATTGATTTTTTGCAAAATATTATTTTTGGCCATTGGATTTTAAGGATCTAGTGCATTATTCCGCTCAAGTTTTTAATTATTAATTTATTTTTTCTAAATCCTAAAACACGTTCAAATTGATTTCAAAACCTGGTATTCCCTTCAAGAGCTTCAAGAATCACTTGATTGATTAACATAATGCGACAATCAATTGATTATTAAATATGTTGATGGCTATATGAAGAAGCA
This sequence comes from Salix viminalis, assembly GCA_029228465.1. Taxonomy (NCBI): domain Eukaryota; kingdom Viridiplantae; phylum Streptophyta; class Magnoliopsida; order Malpighiales; family Salicaceae; genus Salix; species Salix viminalis. The sequence continues at coordinate 2,435,689 of CM055429.1, read as the reverse complement.
AAAGAATCTTCAATGCATGCGTATTGCGAGACTTTTGATTTTATTTTTTTATTTGCACCATTGTTTTATTCAACTAGAAGAGTCTCAACTCATTTATCTGTGTGCGTGCTTACAGATATCCTTATTATTCTCTGCAGAGGATTACATGACTAAAGATTGTTATTGTTGGATAACACTTGACTTGAGATGATCTTGTGTTTGCTTCTGAGTGTGGATACGAGGTATGGAGATTGTGGTTCGGACTTTGTCAAATTTCTAAATTTGGAGTCGGCTTTTCTTCCCATATCACTCCTCGTACCATCTCCTATGAATTTATTTTTTATTATTATTTTTATGATTGGTGTTTTTCAAGTGCTGGATGTGTTGCTTGATTTGCCTGCTTCCTCCTATGAAAAATCAAGAGATGGTGGTAGAATCAACTCCTTTCTTCATTTTCGTTGTTGGAATATAATGGCTTCTTGTGGACTTGTTGATGTTTGAAATGTAAAAGAAAAATAAGTTAGCCATGGTGAGTAGGTTTTCTTTTTAATTCAATAGAAAAGTCGTGATATTTGATATAAGAACTTATTAATCTCTAAATATAACACAATGACAATAATATAGATAATCCCATTTTGTATTGAATTTTTTTTAGCAAGAATATAAAGTGTTATATTTTATTTTTAATGCAAGGAAACTTTACTTTCTAAAAAATATATTTTGTGGAGTCAAGTAAGTGGATAAAATATTATTTGTCCCAGACTCTTACAATAAGTATATATCTTGATTTAAACTTGAAATTTACTATGCCGATCTCAAATTATTTATCATCATGACACGTTCTTTTATATAGTAAAACAAAATGGAAACAATTGCTAAGAATCCAATTTGAAAAGAAAAGAAAAAACATAGACGAAGATTAAGCTCAAATCCAGCAAGAACAATCTACCCTATCAATCCTACAGTATCTTCTTTGATATCTCCCCCTCCTCCTCCTCGTCTTTTCTTCCCACCACTAAACTTCATAAAACTCAACATACCAAAGACAACTTCTCTCCTGAAAAACCTACTGTGTTCCTTGTCTTGGTGTCACTGCTTTAGATAGTAATGGTTTGAAACTGTGCTTCAGTTTGTTTTTTAAATTTCTTTTTGTTTAAAAATATATTAAAATAATATTTTTTATTTAAAAAAAAATAATTTTAATATCAGAATATTAAAATTATTTAAAAACACAAAAAATAATTTAAAATAAAAATAAAAATAATTTTTTTTAATTTTTTTCAAAAATATTTTTGAAATGACACCCAATTGAAGGTCATGTTCCAAAACACTTCTCACGACATCAGAAATCTCTTCTGAATCCTCTCGCAATCCTGTCTATCTTCAATGGCATGGATAATTGACTTGTTATTTTCTAAACAATGAGATCAGATAACGAAGCTGGATGAAATAAAAACAAGAACATAATCGAGTGCATTGCTTTGCTTCAATGCCCAGCAAGGGGAGGCTTATAAAATGGCAAAAAATAAGTGGTTGATGGGCTTATACGGGATTACAAAAGGATTTGGGGTGAAGATCGGCCCATCTACATGGGACTTCGGGTTTGAACTGGTCCTAAAATGTCTATTCCGTAACTCGTTTTCCTGTCAATGGCAGCCGGAAATGGACCACTCTGTGGGTGTGTTTTGCAGGGCAATTGAACCTATTTTTTTATCAAGATTTTTAAAATTTATTATTTAAAATTAGGTTAAAAATAATTAGAGGCAACCTCACGATTTCAACTTCACTTCTGTTTGAAGGAAAAAGGAGATCGAAAAGTCAGAAATGGCAATTTCCTAGAAAGTAATACGAGCGTTAGATGATATAATTTCTTCCAAAACAACGCGGTTTAGGTCACTAATTATCAAGTCTACACCATAAATAGAGAGTACTTACGCCTCTTCACCAAACGGAAAGAATTTCAACACTACTTTTTACAATTTCTTCCGTCCCGTAAAATGAGACCGGCGACCGTGACGTTTTTCGTTGAAGAGGGTAAATTAAGTTGACAACGGTCCTGTAGAGTTTGTCGTGAATTAATTGAAAAGGAAACAATACCAAATGGATTTCTTTTTGGTATACGGAAGATTTGAAGTTGTTGGATTTGGATTAAAATAAATTACACGTCTCCTTTCGAACAATTTCATTGCACGTTATACGTGAATCAAACTTGATTGGTGAAAATATAAAGTGTTTTGTCTTTTAGGATTTTCATCTATAAAAAAATTATCAAGTTCAAGTCGTGTATTTTTTTATAAAAACATAAAATAGTTAAAGTTTTACTCGCTCACTTATACCCACAAAATATATTTTACAAGAAATAAGATTTTCTTATATCCAAAAAACTATAAAATACACACACACGCTCTAACAGTAATTCCAATTAATATAATTATGTGATATGTAACACAAAAATCAATTACTCATATATACACTATTAAAAACACGAGTTTTCCCTTTTGACTATATAATCAGTGTCGAGCATTAAAATTTCATTCAGTAAGAAGAAGAATTCCTGCATTAAAAACATTGTTGGTTTGAACAATAACAGTAGCTGGTTTTTTTAATATTATTTTATTTTTGAAGTCATCATATTATAATTATATATATATAAAAAAAACAATTAAGAAATGAATTCGATATCTTTTTAGAAAAAATATATATTTAAAATGCATGAACAAAAAAAGAAAGAAGCTAACACACGATTGAACATTAAAAAACGTGGTGGAAAGAGGAACCTTGCCCTAACTTTTTCAAGCTTTCGTGTTCAAGTTCAGAAGTTAGCACGTCGAGTAAAGGTTTTCCACTTCCGCTTCTTCCATGGACGCTATGCATGGAAAATGCTTTTGTTGACTCGAGGGGGCAGGAACTATCGTAGAAGTCAGCCATCACTCCTGGCTTTCCCTTTGACATCTTTAAGTTAATTGCCCCTAAAATTTAATTTTCAAAAAAAAACTTCTTAGAAATTCAGGATTGGTGTAATACGTAATTAACATATTAGGTTTCTCATTCACATTAATTTCCATGTTTTAAATAAATCATTTAGCCTGAATAAATTGTTTATTCATGGGATTAATGGTTGATTAAAACCCCACTTACCACATCTTTTATGTAATGCAAAATTATTGTTTGGCCAGAGATTTATTCTTAAACATGTGCATTGTATGAGGATTATTCAAGTTTTATTAAGCATTATTTATTTACGAGTTCTATTTAAAATACTAACAAATAAAACATTTATAGTATATTGTTTTATTTACGAGTTATATCTAAAAATGTTATGGAGATGACAGAAGCCTTTTTTATTATATCGAATCGATTATAGAAATTAATGAAGCACATGACCTGTTAATTTAGTGAGTAAAGTAAAAGGAGGTTTTTCCATGATGGATTGAGAGGGGAGAAAAAGTTGCAGGGGCTTGAGGTATCCACTTAAAATCAAATGTTTTACTTTTATAATTTTACGAAATAACATAAAAAAAGATGTAGTTTTTTTCTTCTAAATGTATAAAATAATCATTTTTAATATGGAAAATGAGTTTTTCTAAATGTAATTATCAATGTGTGGATGGAAATTGGCACGGTGGCGACTCAATTATTAAAGGGATTCCGACCTTGCTGTGCAAAACTGGTTCCCCAAAACCGATGGCTGTTAAAACCAGAAAAAAAAAGAAAAAGAAAAAGAAAAAAGAATCGAGTATTAAAGAGCCGAATTAAGCAATTTATGACACACTCAAAAGCAGCCACAAATTCGGGTGGCTTGTACTTGCCTGTCAAGACGCGAAGGGACCCTTGCAGGTCAATGTGTTTCGTGTAGGTTAGGCCTTTCAACACGCTAGACGGAGGCGGGAGGGAAGGTGCCTGCTGATTTGTCAATGTTTGATTGAGGAGTCATATTAATTGAACACCATTAAATAATAATAATAATAATAATAATAATGCTGTGCGGTGTTGTGTTGTCAAATCTTTCACATCAATGCTTGATGCCAGTTCCTACCCGCGCAAACTAATTATCCTTACTGCTTTTAAGAATATTTTTTGAGAAATATATTGAAATTAAAATAATTCAAAAATATCAAATTTAAATAGACATGCAATGGCGAAGACGAGATTTTGTAACATTTCATCAAGAAGGAGAATAATAAAATAAAGTTTTCCTTGAATTTGGATTTATATAGGAGAAATGGAGTCAATTTGGACGCGTGGATGCTTTGTGGTGGGGTCCTGTTAATGTGAAATCTCTGGCGGGAGAATTAATGGGAATGTGTGATTAAGCAGTGTGAAATTTGGAAATTGTGGGCAGCCATTAGACTAGGGAGCCCTTTGTCTTTACCATGTGTGGCCACAATATCTATCACCACCTGGGTGTGCTCATCACGTGGTTGCTCTGAAAACATTTTTTTATTCTTCATATTTTCTTATAAAATAACACAAAGAGTATTTCTCTATTTCATTTCCTTTATATTTTTTTTAAAAGAAAAATATTATCAACTTTGGCATATTATCCCCCATCATTTAGGTTAGTTTATTTTAATATAGATTTCGATGAAAAAATGGTTTTTAAAAATTAAAATATCATTTTGATATATTTTCTTAACAAAAAAATAGCATTGTTTGGAAGTGTGGTTGATGATGTTTTTTAAAGTATTTTTCGTTCAGAAATATTAAAATAATATTTTTTATTTTTTAAAAAAATCATTTTTGATATCATCACATAAAAATAATATAAAAAAATCAAAATAATTTAATTTAAAATAAATATTATTTATTTTCAAAAATATTTTTAAAACACAATGACAAATAAAGCCTCGATAACGTACTAAACCGCGTTACAAAAGATACCCATATTACCCCCCACCATTTTGGTAAGTTTTTTCAATAGATTTCGATTAAATAAATTAATGCTTAAAAAAGTTTATGCTTGCGTAGATCTTATAAGAAAAAAAACTTGATCACAGTGCTTAGTTGCTTTGCTCATAATGCTACTGGCACTCATTTAGATAAATAAATAAATAAATAAATATATAGAAGAGCAAGAAATCAAACTGAAACCAAATCAATCAGTGGAGTGCTCGCAGAGCTTTAACAACATCGATGATGTGAACGTGCGTTGCGCCGGTGTGAGCAACTGGGCTCCATGATACGAGCAGGCAGAGGTTGTGTCCAAATAATGATGATCGTCCTACCCGAAGCTGCCCGCAAAAATGCCTAGCTTGACGACACCTCTCATTCGATGTTTGATTAGATTTAAAATATAGTATGCGTACGTACATTCGGAAGAGTTGATACGCACAACCGTCCATGTATTTTTAATTTTCTATGTAGCAGCTAGTTTCTAGCAATCGAATATTAATTGCAGCACTGCAAATGATGGCTCTAAATCTTATCAATTAATCAGGGGCATGATGACATCTAAACGCAATTATACACCGCAGAAATTGCAGTCGAATTACTGCTGTGACAGGGATTCACACCTGCCTCCAACGAGGGCACAGCGATGCGACGTCGATTAAGGCGCCACAGCTTTCATCAATCTGCCGCTGCAGGGTGGTCATTGATTGCGGGTCGAGCTCGGATAGAGTTATGATGATCGTCATCAGATTAGAAATTTAGAAAACTTCGGTCGTCGAACACTACTACTCTATGGTATGGACTATGGATAGTTGTCATGGGTGCGAGCGCTCACCTCCTTCGAGGATTTATTACAACACTTGACGTGTGCAGGGAGATATAGCCCTCCGAAGTTTGATTGGTTCTGTTTTGCTGAAATTTAATTATTTTTTTATTTTAAATAAATATATTTTAATATTTTTAGATTATTTTGATGTGTTGATATCAAAAATAATTTTAAAAAAATAAAATAAAAATATTATTTTAATATATTTCAGCACAAAAAATATTTTAAAAAACTACCACGGCCGCGCTGTCTAAACAGGTCGTAATGTCTCCCCCCGCACAGTTCAAAGTACCGGGAATTTGATATTTGTTGGCCATAAGTTACTGTTTTGAATTAAGATTTTTTAAAAAAATGTTTCATATTAATAAAGAGATCATCATGACCTTACGATGAAGACTTGAATATGACAGATTAATTATTGTTTTGATATTTTTTAAAAAATATATATTAATTTGAAAAAAATACTTTTAGACAAACTATATCCTCACATGTCCTTTAATGTTTTTTAATATATTATTTTGATCCGATTCTATCAAATCAATCCATATAATTATATTTAAAATAAAGACCCATAATGAAGTCCTAAACATTTCTTTGTAATTTTTTTTAATTACCGACAGCTTTGGCGAATCAATTATCTAAGTATAATCTATATATGATTCTGGATTATTTTAAAAAAAAAAATCCCAACAAACCGCGATACCAACCAAGCTCCACCACCAGCTTTGCTCCTGCGCCATCCCAGTCTAACGCCCTCGGGTTATGATCTATGACCACGTTCATGGCAGAGGACCTCGCTAAGCAAGATTGTAGGGCTTTTTTTCCCCTTCAATTTAATGATAGGAGGATGCTTTGACCATTGAAATTAATGTATAAAATTAATATTTCAAGATAATAGATAAGGCAAGCATTGTTTGCGTGGCAGCTTAACTCTAGACAGCTGTTGGTATCACGCATTTGCGGCGTGATCATAATGGAAATTAATTATGAATATATTTCTTACATTTAAACAATAACAAGGGCTACAGTTATCACTTTTAGCTGTAAGAGTAATTCATATTTATTTTCTCGGACAGAAATCTCAACGAAGTTATTACCATATTCTAATTTAATCATTAAAATTACCTAGACTCTGTTCGTTTTGCTTGTACTCCTATCTCTTTTATCTTTATAACTTTTAACCGTTTTTATTATATAAATTAGCATAGAGTTTTAATTTTTTTCCTCAAATGATAGACACTTTATATCAAAAGTTTAATTAGAAATGAAACGCAAAAGCCTGGCCGTTTAATGTGTTTGGTAACATGGTGTGAAATATTTTTTACATTAAAATATTAAAAATATTCCGGATAAAAAACAATTTAAAAAATAAAATTCACTTAGTTTGAATAATTCAAATCAGCACAAAATGAAACGTATCATAAAAAGGAAAGAGGCTTTTTTTCTCGTTAATGAGCAATCGAAACCGGGCAAGACTCAAGAGATTAATATTTCTGGTGTGCGTGGGTACAAAAATCATGAACGCACGCGCCAAGGGAGGAATGTGGGCATGGTATGGATCCACCGCACGTAATCTACAGTAGATTTACAGCCGTTAGATGATGATAAGAATGATACAACTCAGTACCGTATAATAGTATAATTGTATACCTTAAATACCCTCTCTCTTCACGGTCCTGGTCTCTAGTCAGCCCACATGCCTTATAATTCGGACACCACTATTATTCCTCTTTACCCACACTCTTAGCTAATCTATAGCCGCCCCAGCTCCCCAGTCAAATTCCTCGTTGACTGTCCATACCACCACGCCCCCCCATCTCCCTTCCCTCCTCCGCTGTATAAAACCACCCCCCCTTCTCTCTCATTTTCATGCTCTCTTCATTTTTCAAAAAGTAAAAACTACAAAAAGTTATTTTCGTAAAATCATGGCACCCAGAGAGAAGAAGGCGGCCATTAAAGCTGACGGCGGAGGAGTTGGTGGTGGTGGTGGTGGTGGCAAGGAAGTGCATTTTAGAGGAGTGAGAAAGAGGCCGTGGGGAAGGTACGCTGCCGAGATAAGAGACCCGAGTAAGAAGAGCCGGGTTTGGCTTGGCACTTTCGACACGGCGGAGGAAGCTGCACGTGCCTACGATACTGCCGCTCGTGAGTTCCGTGGTTCGAAGGCCAAAACTAACTTTCCATATCCGTCGTGCGAGAACGCTAAGAAAAACGTTGTCTCTATCGACACCAGCAAGAAAGCTGCCAGCAAGAATAACAGTTGCGGTGGCGGTAATCAGAGCCCCAGTCAAAGTAGTACCGTGGAGTTCTCTAGCGGTGGTGCACCGTTGGATCTTAATCTTGATCCTGGTGCATCCACCGTTAGATTGCCGTTTCAGCCGATGGTGATGAATCATCAACAGGTGATTTATTTTGATGCATTGATGAAGAGTCAGTATCGAAGGTTGGTTTTCGATCATGGGTATCGTCATCATCCTGACCAGCCGGTGGTTTTTTCTTGTGGCGGGGTCCTCAGTGATTCTGATTCATCCTCTGTCGTTGATTTGAATCATCAAGATGTCAAGACACCGGGAAGATCTGTCGGTCTTGATCTTAACCTTCCTCCCCCACCGGAGATTGCATGATTTTTTAGAAAAAATTTCGGCCTTTTTTTATTTTATATTAGAGAAGATTAGAAAAAGACCCACAAAAAAAGAGAGGTTAATTATGTGATCTGTTAGTTTTTTCTTCTTTTTTCAGAATACGTATTAGCAGATCTCTTTTTTTTTAGCAACAGGGAGAGAAATTCTGTTTCTTTACTGTTGTTTGTTGAAAAATACTGTCTCTTTTTATTTAACGTTTTTTAATCAATAGATTATAACCGTAATTTCTCCCCATTTATTTTTGCTAAGCTGTTTTCTGATGCCGGAGTTTGTAAGAATAAGTAGCCGCCGGCTGTGTATGTGTCAGTACGGACAACACGAGTATCGGTTTCTGTTAAGATATTGATTGTTTATGGAGAACGCGTGTAAGATGATAGTGATATCAGTAGGAATGCCCTTTGTTACCCCAAGTGGTTTTGTCTTCATTGCAAGCGATAATTGGGACAGATGTCATCATCATAGCTACTAGATTGCTGTGATATTGTTGTTTGTTGCAGGCGTAATCTTTTTCCCCACTGGGAAATGGGGTTTGGTGTCTTTAATTTTGTTTTATATTATATACTATAAAAAACAGTGTAGCGTTGTTTCTGGGTTATCTGTCCCTGTTTTAAAAGATTGTTTTTAAAAAAAACTAGAAAAAAATTATTTTTATTTGAAATTTATTTATTTTTATGTTTTTAAATTATTTAATTTTTTTATGTTTTAAATGATAAAAATAAATTTTAAAATAAAATAACTTCATTTTAAAAAATATATATATATATAAAAAAATAGTTTTAAAAATAACTTGCTTCTACAGGTAATGAAAGCAATTGATTTACAACTTTACTTGACAAGCAACCATGCAATGCTGTATACCACTTCTTCAAATTAAAACTAGTGTTTTTTATTAATAAATAAATACACTTTTCAAATGCATTATTTAAAAAATATATAATTTTAAATTAAAAGTAACATGTCGTTAAATAAATAAATTAACAATTATCTGTATCGATAAATATAATTATTTGTCGTGGGATAAAAAAAACCCAATTATTTCCTTCTGTATTTCATTCCCTGACATATTTCAATTTTCTTTCACCTGGCCATCTTTTCTTGTTGTATTAAAAAGAAAGGTTTTACTGGGGTTGCAAGTGTTCCTCCAACAAACAATTAAAATATGGAATCGAAATTGCTTTTTAAGTGCTACCAGAAAAAAAAAATAGTTGCAATTTCTTCTATAAAATATCATAATTTATGTTTGCTGTAGCTACAGGACACAGGAAGTTGTTATTGGAAAATGAGAAATTAGGTAAATTTAGTGTTTTGAAACCGCAATGATTACCAAAACATTCGCCAGGAAAATTACATGTTAAATTATTGAGGCTTCAAAATAGGCGATATCTATATATATAAAAAAATAAATGTAAAAAAATAGAAAAGTTTAAAGCTTTTATGGAAACCAGCAGCTTTAGCCTGTGCAGTTGGATATAAAAAAAGGTTTGGACTTTGTTTTCGATTCATGATTCCTGTTCTTGACTAGTGAGAGGATAATAACGATTTACAGTAGCAAGGGTATGGCTGTGGGTGGCAAATGATTTAAACCCACTTCATTTTTCAGCAATTAAAAAAGTTATTCTCTGGCTACAATTAAGGTACGGCGGTGCAGTGATCATAGCTTTTTTTGACCCAAAAAAAAAAAAAGTTTGGAATGGAAACAGGATGCTCGACCCCTTCCCTTTTGGGTTCCTTTTATTTGATTATCATGCTGGCCTAATTTTGATGATTCTCCGTGTGGTTAACTTCACCAGATGGGTAAGTTGATAGACAGACTGGCGCTGTCTTGGCAGTGGAAATCGAGGATGCACGCACCATAATTATTTATGGAACTGACAGTTTTTTTAAAAAATAAAAATTAAAAATTATTATCCGGTGTGATCCGGATAGTCTGGAACTCTTTAAATAGTGTTCACCCGTGATCGAGAGTTTCCTGCACCGTAAAGCTTGAAAAGATCCCAAAATCATCCTTCTACCTATCAAGTCTTTTAAGACATGTTCATATATATATATATATATATCGAATTAATAATTTTAATTTTCTGACATAAAAAATCTAAAAAAAACATATACTAAACTGCCCATTACAGCTATAAACAAAACTTTCATTAAAAAAGAAATTGTCTTTTTTTTTCTTCTAATTTAAGAAGAGCACGATGTTTTTCACCTGTTAAATAAGCATCTCCCCTCCTCCTCCTTTTCTTCTCCCTTCTTTTCGTGGTGTTTGGTTAAAAAAATAGCGAAAGAAAGAAATTGTGATTCCCGTAGAAAATGCTAACGATACCGCAAGTGGAAGAAGAATCTTAAAAAACAAAAGCGCGTGGAGCTAGCGAGCTGCTAAGTAGGAGACCGAAAGGTAATTCAATGTTGACTGAGCAAAAACAAACACCTCGAGATCCGTGTCAGGGATTGCACGTGCTGCAGTGCCGTCCGATCCTGCAAAGCGCGTGGTGTGTGAAAACATCTCAAGTGGAGTTTTCTACGCGAAGGGGGAAGGTGACTGAGGAGACAAAACATGGGTCCCACGTGGACACCAGCAAGCGAAGTGGAAGTGGGGATGCGCGGCTGCCGCTTTAGGTGGGCCCTAGTCTTTAGTCGTCGATATCTATGCATAAGATCTCGCTTCCCATTTCTTTTAATTTATTATTTAATAATTTACTATTCCTCTATTGCCTTGTCTGTATTAGACTACATATTATATCTTATTTTAATTTGTTAATCACGTCACTGAAGCTTTATCCTCACGGCTGAGCTCCACCAAATTTTGCGTTTGGTTGTGATGATAATTGACAAAGTCTTAGTGCTGGAGGCTTTGTGTGCATGAACGATCATTTGTCAAATGTAATCATGACGTTGGACACGATTAAATCATTAACTAGGAACACGTGAAAATATGTTTTGTTTAATATCATCTCTCTCTTTTCTGCTTTTTAATAATCATAATAATAATAATAATGTTGCCGAGGGGGAGTAATCTCGTGGGAGATGGTCCATGATCCGATCAATAAACTCCAGTGGTAATTTATTTTCTACTACGTTCATTGCCCATCACCAGATCTATGAGAGATATTTACTTACATCATGACACGCACTGCAATGGAAGATGATATCCCGTTACGCAACTAGAAGATTCGGATAAATATTCTAAAACCACAGTTCTTCGACAAGAATTACTAAAGTTTTAACCTTAGTTTGTTTAAAGGTAAGTGTTTGGAATTAATAAATTTAGTTTTATGTGATTTCAGTTTCGGGTTTTGTAGTTATTAATATAATAATTACTAGAATTTATAATTGTTAATTTTAAAACTTGTAAAATTAATCTAAATAAACGCAAACTAATACGGATATCCATATTAATAATAATAAAAAAAGTTTTAGTTCACTTTATCTAAATCGAAAAGAAGAAACAGCAAAGAGCACACCTACCAGGCCACTCTCCTAAGAAATTTCTCCTTGGTAATTATAATTGTTTCCATTTGGTTGTTAATATTATCATTATTTCTTAATTAGTTTTTTCATGCTCAAATAGAAATCAAGATGGAGAATATTAAATGTGTCGAGCGTCCTAAATTAGATTTATAACACAATCCCTTATTGCATGCCACCGAAAGAAGTATCTTCACACGACATTTTTCGGACGCGTTGCAAAGCAATCCAGGGTTTTGACCTGTGTTTTTATATTGATTTGAGAAACATTGCCATCGGCATGTTACTCGTTTGATTGATATTTAATCAACTGAGCAAGTTATCACAGAGGAAAATGTTATCACAGAGGAAAATGTGTATAATTTCTTTTTATTCATATTTTACACGAGGAATTCATACTATATCCAGCGATTTGTGCTTTGTTTGAATTTGGACAGGTCCGGGACTTATCCTAGAAACATATCTCATGTTCAGGATATAGAACATGAGATATGATCCAGGTTCAAAAACTATTAGATTATGAAGTGTATCGAGCGGCTCAAAGCTCGAATATATATATATATATATATCATGCCTATAAAACCAGCTAGTACTTAAATAATTGATCTCCATGGTGGATACCGGATCTTCACAAAGTAATAAAACAATACATCCGAGCAAAGATACAATTCCAATCACATGCATACTTTGAAGACATCAAAAACCATACAGGAGATGCTTGGCCCCAGATTATTCTATATAGTTGGTATTTATTATTAAATATTTGTGCCTTTTTAGAAAAATAATAATAAGTATTTCCTAGTCTGAATTAATTAATGAGGTAGAGCAGATGATAAATTTATTTTAAAAGTAATTCAATTATTGAAAGAGAAACTTCGTCGATATACAAAAAATAAGAAGAAAAAAACAATATTGAATAAAAAAATCAATAAGTTATTTCATAGTTTCATAGATGGGTAAAAGTTATTGGTCCGTGCCCATGTCGCTAATTTCTTTTCCCCCTTTTTGTTTTGAGAAATGGCAAAGGTATATGAATTATGTTACCGGAAACATTGCAATTTATATTTGGACTTTGTTTGAAATGGCTTCGACTTGTCAACCTCTGAAAAAGTTAGGGCAGCTATGATGAGCATGGCATGCATGGTGATTGAAATATCTCCAAGCATGGGTGACATTGGACAGGAATAAATGCATGTATGCATGCATATACCATGGCAAGCATAAAGCAACCTTGATTTTTTTGAAAATAGTTTATTTAATGTAAGTACGGCGCAATGGCAAGGAGACGTGTCCGATAAGGACAGACAGTTAAGCGCCGGCAGGTCGGCGTGTTAGCTCTAAATTCCGGGGCCCAGTCCCCACTACCACAATCAGAGACGGCAGATTGCCTGGTGATTCGCCATTTTTCACGCAAGTGAAAAACTTTAAATATATCACAGAAAAGTAAAGGAGGCAACCGCCAAAATAATAAATAAATAACTTAAAAGTAAAAATATAAAAAGCAGGGCTTTACTGGTAATTACTTATTACTGTATAATAATTAAAAAAAAAAGATTCGGTGTGGGGCGGCTGCTGGGTTGCCGCCTTTTTTAGTGGACTTTTTGTTGCCTGCTGAGGTGACACCTCCTCTTCCCCTTATCTTTTCTTTCAAGGCGCAATGAGCCTCCCCCCTGCCTGGCTTCTAGAAAGTTCCCGCTGCCGCCCTTGTGAATTTTGGAGCGGGTTCGTTGGCGGCATAAAAGCTTCTTATTTTCTCAACCTTTTCTATGAATAGAGCGTTTTGCCTCCTTGAAAGGTTAAAAGGTCTCGTCGGAATAATCATTAATTTTAATTTTAAAATATCTTAATTAATCATCGTCTAGTGGGTTCAATTCGACGGAAGAAAATATGCAAGATGCTTCAAATTGCATTATTCTACTGAAAAATATCTCTTACCGTACATCTTGTTATATACGTTCATTATTATTAGTTGGTAAATCTTTATTATTACAGTATCTTGACATATTTATTGACTTTTCGTTTAATGTCACGTAGAAACCCATCTTTATTATTTTTTTTATTTTAAAAAAATTATTTTGACATTAATATAAAAAATGATCTAAAAATATTAAATTTTTTAAATCTAAAGTAAAAAATATAAATATAAATTTTTATTTTTTTATCAAAAATATCTTTGAAATGATGGGGATGGTTGAATATAGCAGCATCCAGGACGATTTCTTTACGGGGATATTTGTGAAAAGAAGAATTAAACTATACGTGGAGTGTTGAGGGGTGAAGTTAAGATCTGGATCGCTTTCTTGGGCGAGAAAATACGCAAACCACCACAGAAAGTAACTGGATTGAATTGCTGTTTCTTATAATTAGTCAAAAAAGATAAAGGAATTGCATGTAAATCCACAATCAAGCAATACTTTGCTCCTCCACCGCCAGGGGCAGATGTGCGTGCTCCCGGAAACTGACCTAAAGTTGATTCTACAAAAAGACTAGACGCATAGTCAACAAGGAGCATATCTGTTGAAAATTTTTATATGGGTGCTTAAACTTTGTGCTTACGTTATTGTTATTTCTTCGTTTAATGGTATGTTTATAATTTATAAAAATAATAATTATAATATATATATATATATATATATATATATTAAAAAATAATGATTATTAAAGATATGTATGCTATCGAGAACAGCATCAAAATTATTTTCATGTTAAGTTGAGATTTTAAGAAAATATTTAAAAAGGAATGGTAATTTAATTGAAAATAATGTATTGTCTACAGAGTTTATGGTGCTTTCCTTATGCATTAAAATAATATATTTTTTATTTTTTAAAAATTATTTGACATCAGTATATAAAAATTAATCTAAGAACATCTAATTTTTTTAATTTGAAATAAAATAAAAATTTATTTTTTTCAAAAGTATTTTGGAACTCCCGAACACAAGTTTTAAAAGTATTTATAAAAAAAAATGATTTTTATTTTATTTTCATCTATAATTTAAATAATTATTTTTTAATATTTTTATATTATTTTCATACATATCAAAAATAAATTTTAAAAAATAAAAAAAAATCATTTTAATATATTTTTAAATAAAAATCATTTTCAATAAAATTCAGCAATAAATAAAAAGCCACGGCACAGCATTGGGGCTCGGGTATAAATATTTTACCGGCGAGCCAACCCCTTTGCTGGCGCCCATAATATCTTTTCAAATATTAAATAGATTTATAGAGTAGGGGAGCCATCGTCGATCCAAGCGATGAAGGGGCGCCGTCTTGGCTTTTATATTTCTAGTGTATCTTGGTTCCGGGACGTGTGCTGAGATAATAAATCAGAGCTAGTTTACGGCTAACTTTGCTGGCTTATTTTTTTTTTTTATAATTGGGATGTCCGGGCCAGCTTGCGCGCATCACAATTAAATTTCCGGGCTCACTGAACATCCTGCAAATCCAATGAGCATATAAGACATCGCAAGGATGACAAGTATGCCTAGCAAGGCTTCAACCTGGGGTGAGAGGAAGGGAGAAGTCCTTCTTGACCACCAGACCAAGCCCTGCTGGCCTTTGCTGGCTTATTTGTTGCTGCAATGTTATAAGTTGGGCTCTTCTGTTATCTGGACTAAAGGGAATCAATTTGAATGTGATAATTGAAGTGCTCGAAAAAAATGTATGCGTGTCACTTCGATAGAAACCAATCAAATCCACGTGTATCCAGTAAAAAGTGTTCTTCAGCCTTTTTTGACTCCTATGCTTTGTGGGGGGGGCATCTTTCAATTGTCGCAAGGGGAGGGGTTACCTATTCAGCAATGTGTAAGCTCTTATAATCTTTGATTTAGTTTGCAAATATTTTTTGGATTATGATTTCGTTTTCTGGCACTCAGTGGTGGTTGGATGTTATGTTTTGCGGCGGGGGAGGTGGGAGGAGGCTGATTCTAACGACTGGGTCCTAGCCGGGCTTGATGAAATGCACATTCGGCGCGGTGTTTTAATGACCATTCTGCGGTTTGCATTAAATGAGTTCTAGCCATCTACCACCTAGATGGCTTGGGTCAACTTGGAGCTGGTAGGGTTAATCCGAGCTGGTCAGTTTCTTAAGCTGAGTTGCATTTTTTATCAAGTGACGCCGGGTCAACCCCCCCTATTTATTGTGAAACTTGGGCCAACCCGGGTTTAATAGCCTGGCCTTTGATGGTTTATTAGAGTCGATAAGTGAAATAACTAAAAAAAATCATTCCTTATCCTTTCATTCATCATGAAAAAATATCTGAGTGCATGCTCTTTCGTACATCCAGCTTTAGGAGCAATGAACTGAGAAGTGTATA
Organism: Salix viminalis; assembly: GCA_029228465.1. Lineage (NCBI taxonomy): Eukaryota > Viridiplantae > Streptophyta > Magnoliopsida > Malpighiales > Salicaceae > Salix > Salix viminalis. The sequence continues at coordinate 2,419,571 of CM055429.1, read as the reverse complement.
AACTAAATTTTATGGGGCTCAATCTCAAGTACTCGTAAGGACTCGGGGGTGTTTGGAAATAAATAAATAAAAAGTGATTTTTAAAAATTTGTTTTTTTTAAAATTAATTTTATTTGGTTTTCTTATATTATTTTGATAAGCTAATATCAAAAATATTTTTTTAAAAATAAAAAGAAATATTTCTAAAAAAAAACTATAAAAAACAAACATTTTCAAACAGTCAATTCAACATTGCGCAAATGCTTCACGTATGTATGAAGCTTTTCTATATATATATATATATATATATATATATAAAAAGAGGTTTATTTGAAGTAATGTCCCTTGAAAAGATTTGAATCTAGGGAGGGCGTAGCCTCTATGCTTCCCAAATCTTTATTGCTGGACTCGAATTCAAACAAAAATATTATTTCTAGAGACAAGCCGACAACGTATGCTGAATCCCCGGTGTCTTTGCTGCTTTTTATCTCTAGATGCTTCTGTTGAGTGCTCGTTTATCATACCATACTTATTATACTTTTTTTATAAATACAAATAAGAAAGCAGGTTCAGGTTTCCTCATGGCCAATCTTTTGAAGCCAGCATAGGACTTGGTCAAGGCACGTTGGTCAAACAAGAGAAGAAAAAAAAACTTAGTGACAGAAAATATTTGATGTTTATTTAATTCGCATTAGCCGTAGAGAAAAAGGAGTGGTCGTTCAAGATCATAGAAAGCTTCGATCAAATATACTCGAAACCCACCTTTACTTTTATACATGGCTGGTGGTTCTGCAACGAGGAAGTTGTTGGCGATGAAAGAGGAGGGCCGCAATCATGGCAGTGGCGGGTTTTCCGGCCGGTCCCCTTATTATAGTAAAACATGCATGTTCTCTCATCCCTGAAAGCGGTGGCGCAGGGAGGTGGGGGGCCTGGCCGAGGAGCCCTTGCGCCGCCTATTTTGACACGTTAGATGGGCTTTCCATTGTGACGTCTTGGGTTGATTTGAAGCGTGTGTCCTACGATAGCTTGACAAGATGTTTCCTTTTTTTATTTATTTTAAGCAGCAGCAACGTCTGGTGTGGTCACTGTATTATCAGGCTAACTGGCTAAGAGATTATGGGCATATTATTCTGTGAATGCTTAACAGTCTCATTTTCACAGGATAGAGAGCTTGCCAGTATGAAAATAGTTCAGGAAACACGTCAATCTCTTACAAACTAGGTGAGTCAAGAGTCTTGCTTACGTAACTGTTCCTTAAATGGATGCCCTTCTTTCCTACTTTTCATGATTTGCTGTCTCTGTAACGCTTGAGAAATTATTATGCGAATTTAATACATTTATATTATGACATTACTAGTCAAGTGCGCAAGTGATCGACTGAACCCAACACGATCCCCCAAAGAAATTAAAAAAACACACACCAAATTTTATGTTGTTTAATCGTGTGATTTCCTCTGATCTTCATGGGAAAAAATAGATATAAAATATTTTGCAATTGATTTTATAGTATTTCAGGGTTAATAATAAATTTAGTTAGATTGATATAATATTTTTTAAATATTTTTAATTGAAAACAAGTTAAAATAGATTTATTGAATTAAGAATCCAAAACTTGACTTTCTGTTTTACCTGCTCTTTCCTTTTTTTTTAAAAAAAAAGAAGGAGAAAAGGCCATGAACGCGAGTTTGGTATTGCAAGTCAAAATGCACCTAAACTTCTTTTTGTGCCGAGGCACACGTGCCAATCCTCCTTTCCCCGTTGCCTAACTATTTTTTACATATTACTCTCATTATTGTATATTTCAATCAAACTCAATATAATTAAAATATTATCCATTTTTTCATAGTTTTCAATAATAATATTTATAAGTATTTTGTAAATCATTATATATGAACCTAAATACAAGATGTGTTTTTGTAGGAAAAAAAACTAATATACTCCCTAGATTAAAAATGAAAAGAATTAATTAATATTGAATTGCTTAATCAATGATAAATAGAAAGAAGAAGAAGAAAACTGGTAGCCTGATTTCCCCATCTCATAGAAAAGATCAAGTGGCTCAAAATCCATTAGTTTTTATTTCCGAGTGGGCCCCCACAATATCCATCTTTTTGCAATAGACCATTCTTAAGGGACCACAGAATAAGAGCGTGAGGTTGCGCCACCGTCCAGCCCAACCAGCGCCACCGCGGCTCCTCAACATGTGTTGCACGCGGCAGTGTTAAAATTAAAAAGAAAAAACAGCACTCAAAATCATGTGACTCTGCTGCCACACTATACTGTCAGCCCATTGTTTTGTAGTCAATCATTTTCCCGGAGAGGGTGGGTGGGTGGGTGGTGTTACTCCCTTTACACACACTGCCACCTTGTTAATGGGTTCTTTATTGTGTTCATACGGCCACAGCACCCTCTCTCTCTCTCTCTTTTTATTTTCTCAGAAAAACAAAAACCAGACATCCACCTCTCCACTAGCAACTTTATGTTATGTTTTTTTAATCACCCAATAATTGACGGTGATTATTTTAATTCAATTTATATGTTAATTAAAATTTAGCTTTAAGAACTATTTTACATTCAATAAGGATTTCTTACAGTTAAATACGGAGTTCAAAACTAAAACTTCAAAAAAAAAAAAAACAAAGAAGATTTTTTTCTTAAATCACCTCATCTATAGCTGTCGATAATCGGGTATTAAAAAAGCAGGGAGTTTTTATATTGCAGTGGAGAGTGTTTTTCAATTTAAAATATTTATTTTTTATTTTTTAATATTAACATGTAAAAACAAATATCCAGTTATTCTTCAGTGCTCATTAACATCAAAGCAAATCAACGACTGTCTTGTTGCTGTCAAAAGAGAAAAAGTTATTGGATGTGAAATATCTAAGCAATATAATGTTTTGCTCACATATTCCACTCACTTTTAATTTTTTCAACGAATAAAACGTGATTGGTGACTATAGTTATCAAATCATACATCTAAAACTCTTTTTTTTTTCTTTCCAGGCGATGAATGATTGACAGAAGGTATATTATAGTCCTCTTCACGGACCATCTCGAAAAATAATTAAATTCAATAAATTTTAATAAACATGCGATGCGATAACCATCGCCTGTAAACTTAGAACTTTCAAAATTATATGCACAGGATGTTCCATGCATGGTGATCTCACACATCCATCCATTCTTTTTTTAAAAACCTTTACTAAACAACGAAGGAGAAGGGCTTCCATAAAGTACACGCGCGCGCGTCTGTCTTTGTAGCTTGGAGGGCTGCCCATATCAACCTGCTTTTGAGCATGTCCTCAATTTCATATTATATAGTAAATAATTAAAATAGTGAAAGAAAAGTAGAAAGTGACAAGCAAATACAATGAATTTTGAAAGAGCCCCACCTCATGATGGGACTACCTCTGCTACACACAGAAAACTGTACACAAAAATAAAAAACTATGTTTAAAAAAATAAAAAACTCTATATATAATCATCTTCACATACATTATCCCCAGTTGCCCATCATGACATTATACCATGTGACACAATGATGCACTAGCTTATCAGCGTCGTCAGTCATCAGGAATACGACAAGATACAACAGCTGTGAATAAACTAAAATCCTGATTGGAGGATTCGTGTTTGCAAACGGTGTCGTTGCGCCGCCACCGTCACCGACAGGGTCGCCGAGTTTCTGTACGTCAGAGAACATGAAAAAACAAGAAGAAAGGGAAACAGGAAATGAACATTAGTTTGTGTTCCATGTTTTTGTGTTTGTTTCTGTGGTGGGTAACGTTAGAACGCCGTGACGCCTCTGCTGCCGACAGATTCGCTCGTGAGAACGGAACCCATTTTATTGTCCAGGCCCGAGGGATCATGCGGTGCTGCCACGTCCAGTACAACGGGTCCACTTTTTTGAATATTTTAGCATATTTTGAAAACCGCCCTGGAGCTGGAGGAGCCAAACGTATTTAAAAAAATATAAAAAATGGTAAACATTAAAATCGAGTTTTACGTTGATTTTAATTGAATCAGATCAAATTAAAATATTTTATTTAAAATGGCTGGTTTGGCTTTTTTTATATACGAATTCATTTTTAAAAATCATTAGAAAACAACCTCTTTTTTTTTCAAATTAATGAAGATATTGTTGAAATAAAAATGTAACCTGTAGAAATCTTTACTTTTTAAAAGGAGCATTGGACTCGTATTCCATGTATATATTTTAAAAATAAGTTTGATTTTTTTTTAATGTATAAATTTAATCTTTTAATCATAAGATGATGTAGCTTTTATACACTCATGTGCTAAGCCATAAAGTTTTGGTTGGAGACACGGGGAGATAACATACTTGTTTGAGATTGAACTGAAAATTATTTTTGGAAAGTATTTTTTTATTTAAAATATATATTAAAATGATATATTTTTTTATTTTTTAAAAAATTATTTTTGACATCAGCATATAAAAATAATCTAAGAATATCAATTTTTTTAATTTAAAATTAAAAAAAATAAAATTATTTTTGAAAAACAATATCAAACGATTCAGCGTAGGAAAACTCATCGTCAAAATTCATCAGTATATAATATTTAAAATTTATTTTTAAAAAATCACAAGTATATTTAAAAACTAGTACGATGAAAATGTACATTGAATTTTAAATGTCACAGGGGAAGAGGAGTGAGAACGGTCGCAAGGAAAACTCAAATAAACTTTTGAATTGAAAATACATGGGGTGGCGGGGACAAATTGAAAAGACGGAAAGTGTGCGAGAGAGATGGAGGAAGGGGGTGCTGCCGGCGGGGGCCACAGGATGAGCCTGAGCTTGTTTTGGGCGGGTCAAATCGGTCGTTGTAAGAGGTGAAATGACGACCAGGTTGGGCGCCTGCAGCTCTGCTGGTGCAGCACTGATTGCTGACGCCATATTAAATCAATTGAGTCCCTGTGTCACTACCTTGCGTGCTGCCTCTTTTTTCTTGTTTTTTACTTTTATTTTATTTTATTTTTTCGGTCTGGTTTATTCCTCGCTGCAGTTTCACTTCTCTGACAAATATATTCCACATATCCAATTTCTTTTCCTCGCCCGGATTGCTGACACGTGCACCCATTGTTTCTGGACATGCCTTGCTATCCTAGACAACGTTCCCATCATGGAGCACGAGATATTATTATTATTGTTATTATTATTATTATTCCCTCTTCCATATCCAGCTCAGAAAATAGGTCCAAGCAGAAAAGAAAGCGTCCGTAGCTGATTATTATATTGCTGTTAAAGGCATTTTTAAATAATTAATATTTTCGTCCTTTCGAGGGCAGAGTGGGTAAACTTTGAGTGACAAGTGAACTCACTGCAAGCTCATCCCTCGTTGTCACGAAAACAGGTTGCTTGCAGCTGCCGGGGATCATGGATTTTTTACGGGAAAGCTCGAACGCGGTTTCATCGATTCTTGCCAACTTCTTGAATCTTAGAAATTATTCTATGTAGATATGTTATTTAAAAAAACAAATTGAAATTACTTGAAAACACGTTTAGTAAAAATAACCTCTCGTTGAATAACGCGGCATGGAGAGGGGACTCTCTTCTCTTGAAAAAAACACCCAGATGAAAATTTGAGGATTACTGCTGAGATTAACTTGTTTAGCAGACAAATCCACCGTCCAACGACAAGAGTCAGAAAATGAAAAGGTTTACCAATCAACTGTGGCAACTCCGCCTGTTACAATTCTCTCCATCTTCCTAAATCATTCAAACCTCAAAATAATATACTAGTTATGAAATCTGTAATGCTAAGAAAGGGAGAGGCATTAAATATACGATTAATTATAGCTTTCTTTTGTTGCTATAATATAGTCCTTCCCAATCTGCCTTACGCCACTTACATTATAGTATTTGTCTGGGCCACAAACATGTACGAGACCACGACATCTTGACAAGGTTGTTTTTTTTTATCAACTAGTAAATTTTTTTAGGGATACCTGGCTACTGTCGTTACCTAATTCCTATCTTCTTCAATCTTTTAGTAGTATCTGGGACTTTTCCTTTTCCATAAAATATTCGAATACTATCTCATATCTTATTGAATAAGACAGCCTGAATATTGCAGTGGTCATGGCTGAGTTTTTACCCTACGATCATCGAGTGGAATCTAAGAATCCATTCTTTTTACGTGCACCAGATCATATCTCACGAACCAGACCATGAGGGAGAAGGATTTCTCTGAACTCTGTACGTGCAGCCCCATCAACTATTCAGTTTCATCCACGTGTTGCCTTAATTAGCACGAGTGCATGCTTGATCAACTAGTAAGTAGTTGAGAGAAGAATAAAAAACATGAATGATTATTTTGGTACCTTATGGTCTGTAAGAGATAGCAAAGATCAATTAGATTTGGCCTGTACTTCTTTTTCCCAAACAATAAGCCAACGTTTTTTGTCCTTCCTTTGATTATAGTCAAGTTCATCATCCTAATTAATCAAGAAAATCCTCAAAAGTACGATTATAAAAAAGTCTTTAAGAAGCAATGCGGCAACGTTTTTGTTAAGGGCGGCTCGACCCTCTTTCCGGGCTTCTAGCTTACTCCTCCCTCTGCTGCTTCTCAACTCGTGGCAGGATGATATATGGTAGCTTGTGTTCTTACAAAGCGAACATTGTTATAGGAGAAATCGTGTTGCCTTTACACAGCCGCTAACGACGAGGGCAACCTGTGCTGATTTAACTAAAAAACTAAATTTGAAAGAACAAAATAGAGAAAAGTTATTTGCTTTTTTTTTATTTCAAAATATTTAAGAGCCTGAGAGTTTCTTGTCAAAAAATTTCAAAGTCAAGCAGAGTGATTTTCAAAAATTATATTAACACGGTTGTTGATTTCCCCCACTTTTTTTGAATAAAAAAATAAAAACGGATGAGTTCTTAATTTACATGACCCTTTTTCCACACTCAACCTCTCAAGGAGGCTTTAAATATCGTCGCGACATAATTCATGATATAAGGGTAAAGGAACATTTTAAAAGGGACAAAAAGATGAACTTTTTAGACACGAAAATAAAAATTTAATAGTCAATGAAAAATTTGATATAACTCATTACTCTTGGTGCCCGCCCTTCGTTGCAAGGCCAAACTAATTATTATTATTATTATTACTTGTAAAAAAAAAAACCTAGATAACATAACAGGGTAAAATAACAAACTTATAACCATACTAATCAAAATTGAGTCAACTCGAGATATCACGCCAAATTTTTTACGTAGATAATATGATCGGAATAACCTAAAGAATTAAAAAGAACTACAAAGGTTATTTTTTTTATATAAAAAAAAAAACATGTAACCAGTAACCCGAATCATTAGATATGAAGCATACAATTTAGAAAAAACCATGAAGTGCGATATTCAATTAACCATATATTGAATGATGTAATTGAAAAAAGAATATCAATAATACAAAAGGATTAAAAATAATAATTAATAAAATTGAGGATCAAGATTAAAATACAAATAAACTCTATATTTGATTGAAGAGTGGAATTGAAAAGAAAATCAATTTAGTAAAAGAACAAAAAAACTCAAAAGAATAGGTAAAAATTAATATAAAAGATTAAATAAAAAAATAATGTTTTAATTGAATGGTGAAATAAAGAGGAGTAATAAGTTTTACAAGAAGGCCAAGAAAAAAATCAAAATCAAAACAATAAAGATCAGACTGAAAAATATAATACCATCAATATGAATTGCAATGATGAAATTGAATCTAATAAAAGTCTTACTTAAAGGTCAAGATAAGAAATTAACAATCTAAAAAATGAGAATCAATTTCAAAGAATATAATATTCGGTACACTGCACGCGTTGTCTACAGTGTTTAGGTTCTTTCCTCATGTTTCGAATGTGCCATACATGCACATATTTTTTTTATGTATCTAGATACTGAAGTGCTTCTGAATTGATTTTTATAATTACAAAAAAAAAACTATTGTGTAAAACCAAAAAATCCCTTAACCTAGACTTAACTTTAAAAAAAAGAAGATATTTTGATCATTTTATCTGTATTTTAATTGCTTATTATTTTTTATATCCAGTCAAATTCCACAATCCTCGTGAGGCTTGTGCTAAAGTGTTTTTCCAAGTGTCCTTGCTTCTTTCAAGAAGGTTTTTTCTTTGTAGATAAATTTATCATAATTTTGTTATTCTCTAATACCTTGTAAACATAACATGCAAGAAATGAATAGTCTCGGATTGTATATTTTTTTTCCTCAAAGTGTTTGTAATTTTCCGTAAGAAAATTCACTAGTCATGCAAAGTAATTGCAGAAAGAAAACGGATCCGATCCGAAAGGAAGTGAAAAGAATGCACTGCAGTCCTTCTCAGAAAAGAAAAGAAAAGAAAAATATTGGAAAAGGGGTGGAGGCTTCGAGGCCCTTTATTAATTAATAAATAGCTAAACTTTATCGCGATAATAATTATGTCTTTAGTTCCTGATATAACATAAACCAGAATATAAAAAACCATCGATTCTCGTTATCGTTAATTTTTAACAACCTTAATTAATACCCCCACTAATTAATTGATGGAACAGTTTTGTTGTTAGGGCTTCTCACAGGAAGAAAGGCTGCTTGTTGGGAGTTGGGCCTTTAGGACATAAAATACACACCCCACATTTGATGAATGTTTCAATTTGGTCATTTAATTTAAAACACTGTGTTTTTCACCCAATCTATACTCCTGTATCCATGCAATTCCCAAAAATTCGAAATGGAACATGCCAAAGCAAGCATCAATATGCCATTTTTTTTACTTAAGATCACTGTAGAAGCTTCTCACCTGATATAAAGAGATTAATCATACAATTAACAATATTATATCGCCCCCCCCCCCGAATCAATCATGTTGAAGGACTCTATTGCTCCCATATCGGAATGGGTGAAACTAGGGGGTGCGTGCGGGACTAAACTCTACCAAAATTAGAAAAAAAGTACTTAAATTTTTTTTCTACATAATGATCATCACAGCGAAGAAACTCACAGCTTGGCCCCTGAGATGTAGCTTTCGAATTTATTTCTGGGATGTTTGGATAACTGTATGATCTTAATATATTCATTAGCCGACAGGCACACAGATGAATTTTATGGCTCGCCCTTGTAGATCAATGTCAACACTTCACAAGTGAAGTTCATAGAACTCAACGCTCGGTTCTTGCAAGAGTGCCACAAGCAGAAGCTCAAACTTCTAGCGCGTCTCAAACAGTCAAACGCGTGAGATAAAATTGCGTAGAGGAAATGAAAACAGGTCTATGCTTCCAACAACAACATATTTTTTTGTTCTTTTTTCTTCCTTATGATGGGTCTGAAGTCTTAAACCAGGATGAGAATCCGTCAAGGCCGGAAATGGATCGACAAGAATAATAGAACGGACGAAAAGAAGTTGCTTTCCATTAAAACTAAGAAAACATCATTTATATATATACACACAAACAAGTCCTTCATGATTCTTAGTTTATAAATATTGTGCTGTTAATAATACTCCCTTTTCTTGCCTTAATACAAGGTGTAGATAGTGAAGTAGACGGTGCAAAAGGAAGGGGGGGAAAAGAGAAAATAAAAAGGGAAATAAGAGAAAGTGGTAAGGTTAATGATAAAAACCAGCCGCGAGATATGCCTTCGAAGAACAAGAAGAGACGGGCCATCTTCTTCTTCTTCTTCATCACCAGTTAATTGTCACTATTAATATCCAGTCACAGCCACAAAGGTGGAGGTTCGTTCAAATCTATTGGCAACCCACGTCGAACCATCCCCAAAAACGAAACCGGGGCAACATTTTCCGGCACCGGAGGTGCAGCTACAGCACCAACACCAGGACCCTCTATTTTCACTACTGACCCCGAAGCTGCTGCAGCCTCGGTAGCATTGAAGTTCATTTCTTTTAAAACCACTCCAGTCTGCAAGAACTCGCCAAAACCACCAAACCTGTGAGACCCGACATGAGGACTTGAACTCCAACGAAGATTGTGGTGGTTGTGGTGAGGGTCGGATGGAAGATTAAGGTCCAGAGAGAGACCAGAAGTGGAAGGTGGTGATGGGAAGTTAGTCTTTGCTTTAGCTCCACGAAGAGAACGAGCTGCACCATCATAAGCAAGAGCAGCTTCCTCAGGTGTATCAAATGTGCCTAGCCAAACTCGTGTTTTCTTCCATGGGTCACGTATCTCTGCCGCATAGCGACCCCATGGTCTCTTTCGAACCCCCCTGTAGTGTCCTTCCCTTGAAGAAGCCATGAAAGAAAGGAAGCAGAAAGGGATGATTAAAAAGAAAATGAAGCTTTCAATGAGAGAGGAGGAGGAGGAGAAAAGTGAGAGAGAGAAAGTATAAGGAGGAGGGTGAGAGAGAGAAAGTATAAAAGTGGAGGGTCCCACGGAGTCACCCGTAATCGTCGGCTGGACGGCACGATCAGCTTGTTTATATAAAAGAAATCATATATGCCCTTTGTATGTGCAAATATATTTTCTTGTTTTCATTTTTTTTTCCTTGCAAGTCTTGCGGATCCTTGCCAGGTTTGGCGCATGAAAGACGTACCTATTTTATGACCCTATTTCAAATCTGCGAAACTCAACCTCCTTCTCAATTCTTTAGACAGTTTTTTTTAAGAAAAAGAAGATAATATTTTAAATTGTTATTTTTGTATAATCTTGGATTATTTTGATATGTTAATATTAAAAATAAATTTTTAAATATAATATATATTATTTTAAAGTAAAATATATTTTAAAAAACAACCTCCATTATAGTTTCAAATGCTATCTCCATGTGTTTTTTAATATTATATTATTTTTTATGGACATTGTTTTAAAATTAGATCTAAAATATATTGTTTATTGTAGTTTTAAAAAATATATACCTGGTTGAAAGTATTGTGAGGTGAATTTATGTATTTCATAAAATAATTTCTCTATGTGATTGGATAAAAAAACAAGAACCACAGTAATGTCAAATGGTCTCCGGGTTTTAATTATTAAGTTGACCAAACCTTGTTCCAAACACATGAACATATTTCAGTTCGATGAACATTCACGCGGATAAAAAGTAAAAAAGAAAAGAGATTTAAAAATAATAATAAATAATTCTACAGATATTATGAGTGATAATAGTTGATGACATATAATTTTGATAAGTCTATTTCTTAAAAATTCCTTAATATATTTATAATTACAGGCGGAGGCTGCAGACTTTAAGGGGAGCCGAGGACTTCCCTAAATTCAAGCTGTCACCAGTTGGTAAAATACCACCAAACATTATTTCTAGTGCCGGGGAAGTTGAGTTTATAAGTTTGTTGGTTTTTATGTTTAAAATAAATATTTTTTTATTTATTTTAAAAATAAATATTATTTTAATATATAAAACACTATAACAAACAACTCTTACCACAATAATAATAAACTAGCTAGATGTCTACTATGTATTCCACTGAGTGAATTTACGAGCCAGATTATCTATCATTTGCACTCACTACTTTATTAATAAATATTGCTTAAAGTGACAAAAAATCTGATGGCATTGTTGTCCTTAAAAGAAGAAGCATGCTATTTTTATTTGACCCAGTTCATAATCAACTATACCTTTTATTTTTATTTAAAAATATTTATTTTAAAAGAATATGAAATCAATATGTAGCTTTAATATTTTTTAATAACTTTCACATCAAAAAATAAAGAAATTATTTTAATATATTTCTAAATAAAATAGAATTTCCATGTCCCCAGCAAAAACAACTCCAGCTGGTGGAAGATAGCCACTCGATTTGCTAAGAGAGTGGCTCTCAATCGTTAGATTCTATCAGGGAAGGATATACACGTGAATATCTAAAGAAACGAGTTATCATTAAACATTTAGGATGGGTCCCACAAGCTTTTAAAATAATAAATCGAAAGAATATCATAGCCGCCGCCTGATTAGACATGAGAAGGGGGAGAGCGCGCGTGAGAAAACTCAACACATGTACACGCGTGTCTCTGCGACTCCTCATGAGGACCGGTAATGATGATGTAAGCCCTAGAAACCAAGCAAACCCCCAGATGTACGGCGCTGCTAAGCGGCGCCTGCCATTTGTTTTCCTGTGGGCGTTGCATTTACGGCCGTGGTAGACAGTCGTCGTGGTGATTTTTTTTTATTAAAAAAAACAGTGGGGTCTCTTTCTAGCTGGGGGAGGGAAGTGTGTGTTTTATAATAAGAATGATTTATGAGCATTATTAGAGTGGATCAGATATTGCAGGGAGAGCGGGGGTGGCGTGTCCGCCAGCGATTGGATGGTAGCCGCTGTTGTTTTTTAGTTGCAGAGCAGGGAAAAAGAAAAGAGAAAGAGATTGTAAAGGGCCCCCACCCAGTACATAGGGTGGTGTCTGAGTGGGGGAGACAGCCCGAGTTGAGTTCATGCATCTAACATAGCGTACATGTGTTGATAGATGGCGTGTTTGACTCAGTTTTGGGGCCTCGCGAGAAGATGAAAGCAAAAGGTGTGGTCTATCTTTATCGTGTCGTAAGAATTTCTGCGAGGCTACTAAGAGAGAGAAAAACGGGGTGGTGGGTGGTGAATCTTGGGGGGCTGTGTTGGTGACTGAAAGCTTGCAGGGAGGCCACTGACATGTGTTCACGTGAACCGGGTATTATTATTATTGCTATTTCTTTTCAGGATTTTAGTTTTTTTTTTGCAGTGCTTTAATTATTACATCAGAGACACGTGTGGCAGTTACAGGGTATCTTTTATATATTACTTTACCCCTGCAAATTCAGGGTGGGAATGATTTTTTATATATAAAAACATTAGGATTTTTCTTACTATTTCGAGTTGGGTATATGTATATGTATGTATTTAAGTGAGATCAACTGCACAAAAAAAAGGGAATAAAAAAATAAAAAAATGCTATCATTACAACACCACGTATATTTTTCATAAAGATATCAACAAGACAAATCTTATTAATTTGTCAACAAATATGGTCAAACTCGACGATAATTGTTCTTGTTTACAACACTGGTGGTGCAATGTGCATAGATAACTATCCTTCTGTCAATCAGAATCAGACATACGATTGAAGGGCCAGTTGCATGAATAGGAGGAGATCCAGAGTATCGGGATAGTTGCTGTTGTTTTTTCCTCGCCCATAAAATTTGGAAATGCGAGTGCAATTTTGTCTAGTTTGTAAGCAAATTCTTTGTTTCATTTTTTCATTTCTCATCATGTCCATGCCTTAGTAATGAGTAATGGCTGCCACTGATTTGGAGGAGAGGAGAACGTGAATCACGAGAAACAAAGAAGAAGAGCAGACAATTAATTCTACTTTTGTCTTTAGCCTTGCCTTGTGTGGACATTCAAAAACTGCATGCACAGAGTGGAAAAAAGGAAGCCTCTGTGAAAAGCCTGGCAGAAGGAGTGTTGAATGGTAATTTGTCTGAGATGTGGCCCAGGAGAGAGGGGCGTGTGAAATCATTCCATGAGGTCAGCTCTCTTCACCTTCGAGCTTGCACCAAATTTCAAATTACGGGTCACTCCCAGTTTGTACAAACCCTACCTGCTGCTGCCCAAACTTCAAATTATTTCCTGACACGGAGTTAAGCTTTTCCCTTAACTACCTGCAAATATATTCATTTCAATACTCTCTCCGCAGGGCTATGTCTTCTCTCTACAAAGCACACGCGCCCCCGCCTGTATTGATGCTCATCGTGCTTGGATCAAGGTAGTCAAAATCGAGATTTTGACACGGATCGGAAAGGATTTTGAAAAATCAGATCATAAAAGATGGGATCATTAAAATAAATTAGAAAGATTGTAAAATTATTATTTTAATTATATATTTAATTTAAAAATGAATTTAAATATAATTAAAGATACAATATTGAGATTTGAAATTTAAACTATTTATTTTTATGTTTTCAAGTAATTGTATATTTTTATGATTTGTTGTATTTAAAATTAATTAATGTTATTTATTATCGCAAGTTAATAGGATTTTTCTTAAAATTATTTTATGCTAATTATTATTATTATTATTATTATTATTGTGTGTACAACACACCCCAGTAAAGGTTATTATTATATTATTATTATTATTATTATATAACTGTTTCCCAATACAGTTGTGGTAATATTATTATTATACTTACACACACCCCAGACAAGGTTGTGTGTATTATTATTGTGTGTGTATTATTATAAAAGCTAGCCTAATTCCCTTACTCCCCCTCCCCACACATCACCCTTGCCTTTGCTCCTTGTTTTATGCCAATGTGGTGACTGGAGAGTGGAATAACCCTTCTCGCCGACTACTCTTCTCACATTAAAGATCTTTTTGAAAATTATATCACCAAAGTTGGCAATGACACCTGGATTGAACTTGATCAGAAAGGTACATGCCTCATCTTGAGGCTTTCTCAGCCTCTCAATGTGTCGTGTCGAAGGCCAGGTGACCATTTCTGGTTTTTGCCCATGGTTGGCGCAAACCGATCCGCCTGGCAACGCATTCTCCCTCTCTTCACCGTACTATCAGATGCTCATCTCCTCCTTTCTTGTACGCTGCTTGTGCTGCAGATAGAAATCGCGAACTCGTAAGATCGGACGATTCGGTCGATTTTACAGTCAACCAATTTTGACAAGTTTGACCAGTTTCGATTTTCTACCGGTCCAACCAGGTTTTAGGCCAACTTGTAAACTCGTGAGAGTTTGAGTTGGCTCGTATTGTTTTCTTGGCTTGGATGGTTCAAGAGTGACATCATCCATGGATTGTGCTCGGGATCTCTTCTACCAGGCGTGTGTAAGAGTAGAAGAAGATAAGTAGGGTAAATGACCCGATGATAAAAAAATTGTAATTTGTATATTATATCTTGATTTTGAATCAGATTATATATTATTTATAAAAATATAGAATAATTAGAGTTTTATAGTTCATCTAGTATCATAAAATATATTTTCTGAATACGAGGTTTCCTTCCATAAAAAAAGATAAAGTAGGATATAGCCCTAATAGTTCCCGAACATTCCACCTTGGACATTGCCGATGTTAAGCTTTTAAAACTGTGTTTAGTTCGGGGTGAACTCTCAAACCTCCTCCTGTAACCATGTTCGAAATTTATTTATTTATTCTTTTGGGAGGCGATGGGGGCAGCCTCGAAATAATCCAGGGGGTGTGTGAAGGGAAATTCCTTTGAAGAAGTTAAAACTGATACCATTGGGGGTGAGAGTGAGAAATTTGTGGAAGAGGTTATAGCTTAGGGATTTGAGTTCTTTTTTAATTCGCCCGATCACTTCTCTAGATCTCTTACAGATGCTTTGGTCTGCCAACATATGTTAATTATTTTCCTAATTATTACTTACCCTAAGTTTTGATTTTAAATCAATGATTTCCTATAATATAATTTTTACTCACCTAATTAGTTTTTTTAACACTTTATTTATCAACATTTATATAGAGTATTATATATGGTTCATATGTTTTTACAGAATATTTTTTTGAATTAGAACGACATCAAATTGATTTTTTATATCTAAAAAATAAGTTTGGGTAATTTTAATCTCAAATTAAAATAAGGTAAAAATCGTAATTTCATATTTTTATTTTAAAATAAAAATCATTTTTAACCACTCACCCTTATAGGTAGAGTGTATTTAGTATTTAGATATTTATTTGAAATGATTTATAAAATAATATTATTTTTTTTTATCAATTTCATGATTCTTAGTTTTTTTTCCTATTGATTTTTCTAACTTTAATTTTTGTTTAGTTTGATTTTATTTGATAATCTCATCCTTTAACATTAAATTTGTCGGGTGTTGAACTTTTTGATCGAGCCCAAGTATAGAGTTTAATAAGTTGCGAGTTTAATATATTAAGTTGATGTTAAGAGGTTTGCTTGATTTTTTTTCATTCCTTTTTTTAATAGTTTTTAATCTTTCAATATTTATTTTTCACTTTAAATGGAATCTTTCTGTCGTTTTAAGAGTAACATAGGTTGTCTCATTTTTTATTATTCTTAATAAAAAAATGATAATTATACTGAAAAACTATTTATCGTAAGATCAAGTCAAAAACACTTATGATTTTCCAAATATTTGAGGTATCATAACAAGTTATTATACATTGTACTTGATCTTCAAATATAAATCAAGAAATTATTGAATTGATAGTAAATTATTATTTTTAATTTACTTAATCTTATTTTATTTAGTATTATAATTTATGGTCACCTTATTAGAAAACATAATGAGCCACACACAAAAAAAATATTGGTCATGAATTAAAATGAGATGATTAATGAGGTATGGCTTAATTGTAAATACTTTTTAAAAGTTATGGACCTAAATGTGCATGCGTGTGTATCTATACTTCAAAAAAATCATGCAAGGACTTGATTGAATAAATTTATGCTAAAATAATATGCAATGTTCTCTAAGGGACAAACTGATATTGCCATTTATGAGACTTTTATGTTTTTCTAAATATAAAATGTCATGACTTATTTTTTATATAAGACGGTACAATACAGAAACATCTAAACACAAGAAAAGAGTTTGTGTATTTCTGTCAGAGACCTTGTACTTAGTTAGATGACTTATGGTTTTGCAACAACTCGATCTTAAAGCAAATATTAAAAGATGAAAAGAATATATAATCTTAAAATATTTTTTACATAAATCTTAAACAAGATCTATCTTACAAAATTCTTGAAACTACTGAAAGACTTTAAATTTACAGTATCGTCCTCCCTTTGCACCTGAGTCCTCCCTGTGCACCTGAGTTCTCCCATAAGTTTCTGAATATGGACGCATGTCAGCAGTGGGCTGTTTGTTAGAGAATTGAACATCAATTAGTTTTCTTATTGCTTGAAAAATAGCTACTTGCAAAGTAGAAACGTGAGCCAAAAAGTCGAGTCACAGACACTTTTCAACTCAACTCCAACCCGAGTGAGGGCAATTGAAGCTATACTCGGTCCGGATCAAAACTTCCCCATAACGAACAGGCTAGCTTCCCAGCCCAAAGGGAATTGCCCAGAACATTTTCAAAAGAGATGCATCAGTCACGCATTCTAATCGGTGACAATTCTAGATATTCAAGAATGTTTTTCTTTTATAGATTAATCTCATTCATATTATTATTATGTTTAAGAAACAAACGCATAGAACACAAAATCAATGGAATCAAATACAAGTGCTTGTTTGCATAAAAGCATTCGCTTGTATTCTTCTGGAGAAACGTAGCTAGATGGAACCACTACGAACAGCTGAAAAAGTTAATGGGAATTGCATTTGTGTATCCGCTATTGATCTAAATCATTGTTCTGGGACTTCATGAAGATACATTACAACACTCTCTTCCTTTGAACCTAAATACAAAATACAGAAAAAAAGGAACCATTTTGATATCACTATGTACCAGTGCTGCTGAGCCAAAGAGTTGTAGATTTGAAGCAGTGTGTGATTTTTTATTCTATATGATATTCGGGGGCACTGAAGGTGAATAGGATCTACGATTGGTGTTTCTGACTTTTCAAACTTCACCAAACAAAAATTTGCAGAACCCTGGGTTCCACAAGAATGGGAGTTCAAATCAAATTGGGTGGATTCATGGTAAGAAAGAAACTAACCAGAATCCAAAAGCCAGTGACAGAATATATTTAAAATGGACTGGATCATGATAGTAAGCTTGGTCCATTCTCAGCAGCTGTCCGAGCATTGCCATGATTATAATGCCTTGTCATCTGGATATCATGCGATAATTGCGTCCTTGCTTTTGCATAAGGGGCACCTCTTTCTGTAAACAAGAGAAAGCATGCTGTAAAAATCAAGCGGATTTGTTCTTCATAGCACTTCATCCACAACTGTGTCTGAGACGACACTATTTTTTCTCTTATACACCAGGGAATAGAATCTAGGTGTTGCTTATAATTAACTTTGCATGCCACATTATTTTTTGCCAATAAAATCCCTGATCAATAAAAGTTAGGCAACCAAATTATGCCATCATGCATGTATATTTGAGTTCATCATGAAAACCTTTACCTGCAATCTGCTGTACACGGAGAATATTCTGTCGTCTTTTCCACCAGCACATTGAACAGATAACCATTAGAAGGAATCCCACGGATGCACCAAATGCAATGCCAATTTTCTCACCAGCAGAGAGGTGAGGGCCACATGTACGCAATCCAGGTATGCCACAAAGACCTGCATTATCTGTAAAACTGCACAAACTACAGTAAGTATCATTTTAGACATGATTATAAATGAATTTTAGTTACGGCTTTTTTTTCACTATGATAAAAATAAGCTAAGGATGGGATTGATTATAGTCTTTAAGTAAACATGTTCAGCATATCATAAACATGTTATGATATGCATTCCATTCAAAGCCAGCAATGATAAAGATCAACACTTGTTGCAGCTTACTTAAAGCTAGCTCCATGCAAAAGTCTTCCTCCTAGCGCTGCTGGGACTCTTCCAGACAAAGAGTTACCATTGAGATTCCTGCACCATAACAGCATAAATTGCAGTCTCAAATGTATACTTCCGCGGGTTAATTAACTGCATGAAGATTCTTACAGTCTTCGCAATGATGTCAACTGTCCAAGGCTTTCAGGAATTGATCCATTGAAGGAATTGTATGAAAGGTCACTGTAAGCAACAGATATGATCAGAAATTTTATTAGTACGGTTAAATCACATGATCAGGATTGGAATATGAACTTCTATTTGCATCCAGCTTCCGGTGTTCGACCATTAAGTTAACAGAGTTAATTCACATTTCCACACGGGCAGAATCACCTTTTCTTCTTCTTTTTCATCTAAAAACAAAATTATATATATATATATATATATATATGTGGGTTGCAAATTGACATTATGCTGAGTGCACATTCCCTCAAACACAAGATCACATTACTGACAAAAGATGACTCTCTACTAGCACAGGATAGAGGTGGTGAAAAGAAACTATACATGCTTCTTTTTCATTAAGTGTTTCTTTCTTTCTAATTCTTTACCACTGTCTGCTTACATTGTGGGGAAAGATCAAGTTATCCATGATGCAATGCATGCACAAACTAATTTGAACCAATTGATTCGCACAGTGATTGCTGAATTGGCTTGATGGCTGTGGTCCTTCTATGCCACAATTATATAGTTTTTATTGTTAAGTTTGTGTTCCTTATTCCATTAAAAAAAACCTTTTCTTAATTCTTATTATTATGCATTGACTACTAAGATATTCACTTGATTTTATTTGTTTGTGCTTGCAGTGGCTAATTTTTCCTACATGAAAATCTTCAGCACAACATATTTATGTTCTATCAAACCCCGCTAAATGTGAGTTGCATCATGGACTTTGCCATGAATTTGAATTAAGCAAAGCTCAACTTCCTCATTTTGCATCTTATCAAATAATACAAATGCAAAATCAGTGAAAAAATAAAGTTCTATTTGCTGTAATGCAGGCAGGGGATGCAGCTGGTTGGAGGAACAAGGGATTTTAATGGGCAAACTACTATATGCAAATTGTTTCTAAGAAAATAAATGATAATGCAAGATTATCATCTAGTAATCATGTTTTATCAAGTGTCAGTCACATACACTCACATTAGCTCCTTTGGGTGGAAACTATTATCATCAGTGAAACAGTTTTATTTGTGTAGAAATCTGAGTTAATAATGGGGTAAATGGATAAGCACACTTACAGTGCTATCAAGCCAGGTATTGTTCCAATTGATGGTGGAAGAGCTCCCTGGATGCTGTTATCACTCAAATTTCTGTAAATGTTGAAAGTCAGAGCAAATTACAAGATGGAAACGAATAATTAATTATTAGAAGGTAGTAGTTTTTGTTGGAAGTAGAGGACCATAAGTGCTAGAACTTACATGTTCTGCAAATGATGTAGTTTGGATATGTCATATGGCAGGAAACCCCTCAAACCTTGGTTGTTAAGGGAACTGACCATGAAGAAGTAATCCGTATTAAGTGATGGATAATATTGACATCTTAAAATAACAAGAATTAAATTAATAATTTTAATGTCAAATTAACTGGAGAAGTGACCTATAAACACCAATTATAGGAAAAAATGAAGGTATTATTAGTACATCTCCAAATTAACTTAATGAAACATATTTATTTCATGTAAAATTCTTAATATAAAGACTGTCAACAGATATGTAAATTACTTGGAGCTTTTATTTCTCACCCGGAAGTATGTGCAAAATGAGAAATGCTTTTCAGGAGGCCTCTTTATGTGGATAACATAACTTCCCTTTATATGCAAATCATTAAACTAGAAGACCCTAAAGTGAACATCACAATCATTATGTCTTTGAAATATGCCAAGATTGAGGACTTTCTAAATTTACCATCAGCACCACAGAGATTTTCTTCAGGAAAAAGAAAAACAAGGCAAAGCTAAACCATTTAACATTTTCTGCAGAATTCTGTTCGGATAAAACATTAAGGTGGTGATTTTGAATGCACAGACAAGATTACCAACTTCGGAAACTTATTATGAGTACCACAGAAGGGTTTCTTGTTTAACGATAAAATGCTGAACTAATTAAAAGTTTCATGATTTTGAGTGGCATAAAGCACCGAGAAGGTAATGAATGGCATGAATGAACAACAAGAAGGATTCAATAAAAGACAATATCTGGTCTCACATAAATCATATTGAAAGTGAATAAAAATGAATTTGATGAAAAGGATTGAGACATTACAGTCCATCGATAAACCATCTGCTGCTAGTCTTGTCAAAATGGCAATCCGCTCCATTCCATGGATGTTCTTGAGGAACACAGGGATCACCATTCCACCCAAACCGAAGAGGAAGGTTCAATGCACTCTTCAAAGACTGTAACCCTCTAACTGATTAAAAGAAGAACAATCAGATTAGTAATAGTTTATACATTCCAAACTTTTAGCAGAATTGCTTTTCCTATCTATACAATAAATCTGAGCAAAGAGAACCATAAGACAAACTTCAAAACATGTGTTTTATGAAATGAAGATCAATGGCACATCTATAGCAAAACAACATGTGCTTGAACTGTTTCTTCTTAACACCTGCAGAACTGCATCTAAGACTTTAAAACAGCAGATGATAACAAGCTCCGCATCAGTGTCATGTCACATAAATCAACAACGTGACACAATTTGTAAGGAAACTAGGAACCCATTTTGAATAATGGCCAAACAAGAGGTAACAACAAATTGATCCGAAACCCTCATGATGCAACCATGGGAAGATTTCGGTTGCTATTCAATCGCATCAAACTTCAACTTCTTTTTTTGTTATGCGCACAATAGTCAGTGAGAGAAGTGACTATTTAATAGGCAAAATCATGATTAGCTTAGGATCAATACCCATCAAAAGTAACTTAGTGTTGAATAATACATTACTTGATATGGTATTTATATGCATTTTTTTAAGCAATGAAAGAATTCTAATTTCTGCAGACTCCAAAAACTTAGGGGTATATGCATGTAGCTGGCCTCATTCTAGTGCCCTATATTCCTTGAATAGAAATAAACAGATTTTAATAAGAATGAGATGGTATATGCACCTTCTTCCAATAAAGTTTTGGACTCGGAGATAAGAATCTCAAACACCTCGATAGCATTGATTATGGCATGACTGCCTTCTTTAGGATGAAAACCAATTGTCAGAGTTCTTCCATTAACAGCAACCGTGGTGTTAAGTACAAGAGCAGCATACCGATCCCCACTCATCTTGACAATGTCTACCTCTTCAAAAACAACAACATCATTAATCAAAATGTCAAATACCCTTTGTCCTGCAGCAGTGACTGAAGAATCAATCTCAGCAAAGTGTAACCAAATCGAGTAGTTTCTATTGGGTTCCACATCCATTGTGTATGCTAAATCTTGTTTAGTATTGGTGCTAACAAGGGCTGTCTGATAAAGAGCTTCCGGATAAAAGTTTGGTGCATTTGAAGCCTTCTTGATGCCACTTTTAGTAGATCTAGCTACATCAAATCCTTGGCCAAAAGTTTGGACTGGACTCCAAAATCTATCCCCACCCCAGCGATCCCCACTATAATCAACATCAAATTTCGGTTGCCCATTACCACAGCTCAATCTGGCAGCTGTTCTAAGGATTATCCCTTGAGCCCATGCTGGGCCAAAATAGTATGCTCTGTCTTCCATTTGAAGAATCTCAATAGAAAGTATTGCTGGATCTCCATGACCTGTGCTGTGGAAACAGATAGAGGCAGTTCCATCCGTTAAAAACACTTGAGCTTCGGTAAATACTTGGTCATCATGGTTAATCCAACCAGATTTCAAAGTATAAATTTGGGTGCCTTCAATGGAAATATCAAATAATGGTTCATTATCAGAATTAAGATGTCCTTCTACTCCAAAGAAGACCCTTACAGCATAATGCCCCTTTGGCACTCTATTAATATTGTAGCAATTGTTAGGACCTGATGATAGGGGGAAATAGCGAAGAGTTTTTAGTGGAGGACTGATGAAACGTGGACGTGTTGTGTTTGCTGGAATCCCTCCTGTATATGCAAAATCTTTATACCAAAGCGTATTGGTTGGTGCTGTATGAATATTCACACGAGCTCCACAACTTATGCGCATAACCCAAGGTGCTGTAGGAAGATTAGAAATCCATTAACTAACACTGAAAAAGAAAAATGATTTATATAACATCAAAGCAAATGAATTGTAATAAAAAAAATCTATTACTTAATGAAAAACAAATCTATTACATAATATATTAGAAATCTATTAAGTAGCACTGAAAAGAAAAATGAATTATATAAAGTCAAAGCAAATATAAGCATTGCTCTAGCTTCTAGCACTTCATTCAAGCATACAAGACTGAACTCACATTTGTTAAATGATTCAAGTTGTGCAAATATCTAACCAAATATTCCTTGTTACTTCAATGTCTAGTTTCAAAACTGAAATAGCACCCAACAGGCTACACACATTTTCACTTCGTAAGCTAATACTAAACAAATGACAATCTATCAATGGTTTCTGCCCTAGACTCTAATGACCCGGCAACTGGACAAAATTTACAGAAAAGATCAACTATCCAAATGAACCAATAGAATGAATCAACAAATAAAAAAAGAAAGAATTCTCTCTCTTGCCATTTCAATTTTCCATATACATCATAGTACAATATGTTTCGTGGAAAATTTTATGATGCTCAGGGAGAGTAACTAGTGTCTATTAGTTAATTAGTGACATACTTTGTGACCACTTTGAAAAAAGAGAGAGACACCTACAATTTCTCATAACCCGTGAAAAATGATAAGAATATATAGCTAGAATTTCTCTCTCCTACCTGTATTCATCTCTTTCATTAAAGTGGGGAGGATACCACTGGTTACTCCATAAGTATCATAAAATTACTCTATGTTTCATGTTCTTGTCTCTCAAGAAATTATTGAACCAATAACTAGACCAAATAGCTGTACAAGTCCCAAATTAGTCAAATATTCTTGCCTTCTCAACGAATACATGACAAAGAAAAAGGCCAAAACGTAATAACTTCTTCCTCTATTTTCCTGCACCTTAAACAGATCCCAATCACATCCGCTCAATATATATAACCAGAGATTTCAATAGCAAAAAACACAGACTGCTTTCCCTTCCTGTTCCTCTCTCCAAACGCTAAAAAAACCTAAAAACCAACAAAACTGGAAAAACTCCTCTTAGCCAGAAGCTAGAAACTTAAAAACCAGAAAACTGTTTATAATCATCAACAGCTTTCTCAAGAACACGAGATTCACTTCACAAATGAACAGTCCAAATCCCTAACAAAGAAGAAGCAATCCTTACAGAAGGAATTGAGCAAAGAAAAAGCCAGCTAGGTTCAACAGGAAAGCTTCTTACCTTGTCTAGCTATACAAGTAGAGAAATCTAAGCAAAACAGAAGAGTCCATAGTAGGAACGGGAATCTCTGCATTATTTTAGCTCTCAGAGTTTGCTTTCTTCTTGTTTAGCCGGTCGCTCTCTTTCTCTAGTGTTTCATCGCTTTCCACATTCTTGCACTGTCTTCTTCTTCTTCTTCTTTCAGATAGAGAAAAAGGAAAGTAGCGGAGAGTGAGTGTGGAAGCGAGCTTGGACAGGTATTATAAAAATCCATGTGGGCAAACGACAAGTATAGTCCTCGATTATGCACAGTGTTTCAATTTGGACCTATATGTTAATAATTTGCGTGGGCATACAGAAGGGTTATGTTAGAGTTCTCTCTAATACGATATTATAGGAGGATATTAGATTTAAATTAAATAACAAATATAATAAGAGTTGAGAGTTTGTTTGAGGTTGATTTTTAAAGTGTTTTTTATTTAAAATTATATTAAATTAATGTTTTATTTTAAAAAAAATATTTCTAAAATCAACATGTCTAAATGATTTAAAAATACCACAAAAAAATAATTTACAACAAAAAATAAAAATTTAAATTTTTTTAATTTTTTCAAAAATATTTTTAAAATGCAGTGTTAAATAGACACTAAATGAAAAGTGTTTCGACCATCTTTATATTGTAGTCCAAGATATTTTATTGTGGCTTACAATACTAAATTTACTAATTTTGACCTTCATTGTACTTATGTAGGGTATTAAGTTTTTTTTGTTTTATATAAATAGTGAAGATATTAAATTTCTTGTAAGGAAAAAATTATATGCTTTTAGTTTAGGGATGTTATTGATTTTTTATATTTTAGATTACGGTTAGCCGAATAAAATGCCCTTTACATAACTATTTTTTTTTTGGTATTTGTGATTTATTGATTTTTTTTTGTTTTTTTTCTTATTTACTATTTAATAAGAGTTTCTTTTCTTTTAGGCTTGTTAATTCTATTCCATTACTGCCGGAACGTTCCGTGTCATTAAAAAAAACCGAGACAAAATGACATCGTTTTTGTCTCAGTTTTAATTCCGTCCCCTTCCGAAAATTCCGACCGGAACGTATTGATACCGTTCCGGCTCAAAATCATAATATTTTTTTTATTTTAGAATATTTTACTATCATAATATTTTGGAATTTTTGAGATGTTTCTAATTTTGAGATTATGTTTGTTTGACTTTGTGTTTGTATTGTATAATTTAAAGTTAATTTATCTTAAATTTAAATTATATTTGTTAAATTAATATTTTAATTATTTTTCATATATATATATATATATATATATATATATATATATATATATATATTAGTTATACATGAACAGTACAACTCTGAAACGACACACCAAAACGTTCCGTTTCAATAGAAAAACCGGAACGGCGACCAGAATGGTATTGACAATCTTGATAGAGACATTTAATTTTAATTTATAATATATTATGATGATTCTTATGTTGTTGACATAAAGTGTTCTGAACTCTACTTTATGAGAGTTGAACTCCTAGTGTGAGAAAATGAAATGAAATTAATTAATGATTGAAGTGTACTATTGTTGAAATTAGTGCATGATAAGAATATATGAATATTGTTCACTTGTTTGGCATGCTATTTAAAGTTTTAAGTTCATATATTTTATAAATATTTTTTGTTTTTTTGACATATCAGTATTAAAAATTAAAAAGATGTTATTTTAATATATTTTTAAATAAAAAATATGAAAATAATAATAATAATTTTTACAACATTGGCAAACACAATAATAGTAGTTGAATATAGTTGGGGGCATATATGTAGTTTACTCCCTTTCATTTTCCTTGCTCCCATTTAAGTTACTCGTGTGAGTAGGTGAGAAAGCCGTTGTGGAGTTCATCGGTATAAACGGAATCTTCAATCACACGGCGCAGATAGTTCTTATGTCAAGTTGTCAACATCAAACCCGTGTTGGATGCTTTGGTATTGTTTACACGGGGGGGCAACACGTGACTGATGGTGACAGGTTTCAACTTTCAAGAGCTTGTGCGTGTAATTTATATGGCGAGAAATACTGGCAATGGCACTTTCAGGCAAGCTCAGCCCACTGTCTCCAGTTTATTTTTTACTACTTCCAAGTGAAAAATTCATTTTTCGTGGTTCAACTACGAGGGGCACGTGACTAGGGAATTAGGACGGGAAAGAATAAAAAGGTGCCCTTTGTATATTTAATTGGGCAAACTTCAAAATGGTCTCAAAACTACCTAGAGACTCTCAATTGATTTTTCATGTAATTCTTAATCCAATAAGGTCCTTGAAAGTTAAAAAATCACAATCAATTCACTCCATCGGTGTTCACTAAAAATAACTAGTTTCTAAATTTATGCCCACACATGTGAAAGTTTTTTTTTTATGCTCGATTATGTCATTGAGATAATTTCTTATTTGATGATTGGATCGGATTGAAAATTTGCTAAAAGATTATAGAAATCATGTTACTGAGTATAATTTTTTATTTAATTGTTGCTTCGAATCGAAAACTTGCTAAGAAATTCTAGAGGTCTTGTTCTCCAAAGTTAAAATTTAATGACAATGACGAGAAGATCTTCCAATAATAACTAGAACTTATAGTTCTAATATTTGCTATATATTTATAATTGATTTATGATTTTTATCTATTTAATTTATAACTTTTTTTATTATGTTTCGAGCTTTGTTTAAGGATTTTTTTTCCAAGTATAAATAGATTTTTAACCTATTTGATTTATAATTATTTTATAATTTTTTTAGAAATAATTTTTGTAAAAATTAAAAATAGAGTTTGTGATATGATCTTATTTGGTAGAACTTTATGTTATTTATATTTGATATTTTTCTTGTGTTGCTTTTAGACACCATTAGCTAGCCTTGAATTAACTGTAAAGTAAATCTAAAACCACTCTTTCAATTATTTTATGATTTTCAATTAAGCCCCCCAATATTTATTTTTTCAATAATTAACTAGTGACGGTTGAAGGAAGGATTTAATTGAAGTGTTTTAAACTTCTTCTATAACAAGGAAAAAAAAACCGTTGAGACATGGACTGCCCTTTTGAATTTTCGTCAATGCCACTCCGGATGTTGGGGATAGGCTTTAATTGACGGTTGAGAATACTCGTGAGCTCATTTAGTCTTGACTTTTCGAATCATTTTGACCTTGTTCCTCTTCAAGGCATGACTATGAATTGGTGCGCGTTCATCGGCGGGCAGTGTTGTTTCTGACGGATTGTTTGCACTTAGATTTTTTTTGAATAAATTTTATTTTTAAAAATAATCTCAATTACATTCTCAACACACAACCACTAGAATGTTGAGTTGACAAGAAGATGGCTATTTCAGATACTTTTTTGTGTTTTAAAAATATTTTTAGATTTTTTTTCTTTCAAGTTTTAAGTTATTTTTATGTATATATTTTTCATATTGTTTTTGATATAAAAATAAATTTCCAATCTCACATTTCCTAACCATCACTGCTCCAGAATGTTGATGGTTTAAAGAAAATCATCCGTGGCCTGAACGCCACCTCGAAAATGGGAGGAGGCTTCTTGCTGGAATCCAAAATTTGAATATTTAGTGGCCCACAGGTTCCATTCGGCAATCTCAAATAATTGTAAATATAATTTTGTTGGTGAGTCATGTTCATGAACCCTAAACAAATTGCAATCCTTCAGCAGGTACTGCAAAGTTCATTCAGACAACAGCGCCCTCTGCCAGGCCGCGCCATTATTATTGGATTTATGTGCATGGAATCTTCAACTGACACACCCAATACATAATTACTACTATTCAAATTGAACCTCTTCTGAAATCGGTGCGGCAGCCAGAGATCTCTTGACGTTTGTTGTTTTTAAATAGTATATTAAAATAATATTTAAACCACCATGCAGAAAACATACTTTTTTGTTTAATTGGTGTCCAAAGCTTTTTCATTTTGGTTTGTTAATTATAATCTGGTTGGTTTATAAAAAAAATTGTAATTTTACAATATACCGTATAATTAAGTTTTTTTTTGCTAATTTTGAAAATGACCTGGGTTGATTTTCTTATGTTGTTCTTTGTTAAATTTAATTTTTTTATTTTTTTTTAATTAAATTAAATTAATTGATTAAGTACCAACAGAATATGTTTACTTCATGATATTTTATTTAGTTTTATGATAGGGTAATTCTAACCTCATGATTCAGGTTATGAATTTAAAAAGGATAACTTGATTTGATTTAATTTTTTTAATATCAATTTTTTATGATAATATCATTTAATGTTAAGATTGTTGGTGATTTTAACCTCATTATTTTTTTCTCTTTCCTCCTTTTGAGTTATAGTAATCTCATTTGTTGGATTGTTGGTTTAGGGAGTTGACCCATGTTATCTCATTTTTTTTTGGTAAAAAATATAAATTTATTTTTAATTTCGCTCCTAACATTAAGTTGATTTAACAATTAAACTTTATATTTAATTTAATTTGCTTTAAATTTTACGGGGTTGTCCCATTATCAAGGACATGTCACAAAATTGATAGGTTAACATGTGTCGGTATGGGTTGGTTTTTTTCTTTCTGTTTTTTTTTATATATATATAGTTTTTTACCTTTCAACATCTGATTTGCTAGGAATTAAGTTTCAATTTTTTCTATTATTTTTAATTCATCTATTGTTATTATTTTTTTAAATATATTATTAAATCAACAGAGTTTATTGAATATAATCACGTCAATAACAGAAAGTCTATAAGTTGTTACTGTTTCCTTAGAAACAATATCATCATCTCATTTTTTTTAACTTTAGAAAATATTTGGTCGGCTGCGGGTCACCAATCTATAACTAGAGATAAGAAAAGGTGGTCACGTGGTGGAACTAGAGTCCCGGACTCAATCAGACTATAACAAAGCCTAGTCGTAATTACATATGGGTTCAGTTGATCATTGATACAGGGCCCTGAAACTGAATTGGACATCCTTTACCAAACGTGGGCCGGGCTTAACTGTGTGGAGTGGAGAAGGGAAGTCATTGAG
This sequence comes from Salix viminalis, assembly GCA_029228465.1. NCBI lineage: Eukaryota > Viridiplantae > Streptophyta > Magnoliopsida > Malpighiales > Salicaceae > Salix > Salix viminalis. The sequence continues at coordinate 2,390,672 of CM055429.1, read as the reverse complement.
AATAAACTTCTTTTCTTTTTCTTTTTCTTTTTCTTTTTCTTTTTCTTTTTTCTTTTTTCTATTTATGAAGTGTCTCGCATTGCTGCGACATCGATTAAAAAAATGTTAAAATCAGATGTTAGGTAAAGTTAAAAAATAACACATTTATAAGTTATTTTTTAGGGAATTTTCCATTGTATAGACAAACATTAAAAACTATTTTTCAACTTATTTTCCATGACACTTTCAAAAATAAAAAAATAACATACTTTCCATGAAAATCACTTTTTAACAGAACAAACAATGCCTTAGATAAAGACTATCATCATCATGTTGCCTTAAATAACTATTCTTCTGTCAAGCTTTTAACAGTGGGCTTGTGAGCATGGCATTCCCTGCATGGAGGGGGACAAATTCTGGCCAAACCATGAGCTTGAAGCAGCATGCTCCTTTTTCATTTGTTTTCTCTCTTTACGAGCTGGTTTATCTGAAACTTCAGTGCTGTATACACTGACACAGTAGGATATTTAGACTTGACGTATTTTGTTGTTCTTTCTGTTTGTTTTCCCTGGAGATTTCTTGCCGTTTAACTCTTAACTCTTCTGTGCTCTTAGACATTCTGATTATTTATATTATTGTTTTTCACTCGGATAAATCTTGTCGATGCTTCCAAGCTCAATAGGGTCGGTCTGTCTTCATTTATATTTACCTCGTATAGTTGCTTAAGCTGCTGATGGGGACGATGATGAAATGTTCAGTTGCTTCTTGAAGTTAGGAAGGGATGAAAAAGGAAAGAATGCGTCCTGTTTTTTCTTTTCCCAACCGGTTCGAGGCCAGAGAGTAAAGTTCGAACTGGTTTGGTCCTATCCCTGTTATCCAGGAGTGTCCAAGGCAAACCGTGCCTTAGAATCAGCATGTATTTTGATGGAATAAAATAAAACGATGTCGGATAAAAGTTTATTAAAATCTCCATTGGAGCAGGATCGATTGAGGGAAGCCGAGGAGGTGTTGAAAAACTGGCAGCACGGTTCAATCCCTGTCCTTTCCATTCAACTACAATGGGTTTTGATGGAATGACAATTCGCAGTGGGCCTATTGAATTGATAAGTTTTCAGCACTGAGACAAGCCCCCCGTTAAAGCAATAAATAAAATTTACCAAAACTAAAAATCCAACCGATGTAGTAAGTTTTTTTATTTATTTATTTAGCGACTTTTTTACCTCGTTACCCATCATTTAGCCGAACTAGTTTTTAACTTTTTATATATTAATTATTTATTTAAAATTATGATTGATGTTATTTTTAAAAGTAATTTTTTTATTTAAAATATATTAAAATAATATTTTTTATTTTTAAAAAATCATTTTTAATATTAGTATATCAAAATAACCTAAAAACATAAAAAAATGAAATTTTTTTCATAATCATTTTTGCAACACAACGTGAAAATCTCCTATTTATTTGCATCGAAATAAGTTGTTTATATCTAAAATAATGTATTTATATATAAAACAAAATCACGAGACATGATTCTGGCATACAAATATAAGATGAAAAATACCAGTACCGTTTAACGGTCAACATATCATGACTTTTTTAAAATCATGGTCATTTACTTTTTTGTTAAAAAAATAGATAAAATATTTCTGTTTAAATAATGCAGTTACAGGAAAAGTAGGATACGTTTATGATTATTCATCGAAGAAAAACGTCATCGTGCCATACATGTTGCGTATTTCTTAATCAATCGTGAAAAGTAAATTTAAATCACACTACCCAAACCAGTATTATTATATTTCGTTTATTGATTCACATGACAAATCTAGTTTGGATTGAATTTTGTTTTTTAAAGAATGAGAGTTAACTCAGTTTTAAATATAAAAATAATTCAGAAATCCATTTATAATGATATTAAACTAATTAAAATTTGATTTGATTTGATTTTAAAATAAATTTATTTAAATTAAAATGGATCAAACCAGACAACTTTTTAGCTCGGTCGATTTTGAAAGCATATATATCGAGTTAGGATTTAATAGTTTTGTATCCGATTAATATTGATTTTGAAAGTACTTTTTATTTAATAATATTTTTTTTTATTTTTTTTAAAAATTATTTTTTATATTAACACATCAAAATAATATAAAAACATAAAAATAATTAATTATTTTTTTAAAAAAAATATAGTGATAAACATCCTCATCAAGAATCGATACCATGATGGAGGGAACGGGTTCCACGTGTCGCCATCAAGGATAGTATCCTCCAACTTTAAGGACCCCACAATGACCCCTAGAATAGGACAGCCCATTGTATAGCGAGGGTGTATGGACACTTGCGAAGCAAGACCAAACCACCTATAATCTAGTCAGATCACGAATTGATATTATTTTGCGGGGCCCTCCTTTACTAAGTCTTCATCCTTATCCTTCCTTTTTACTTTGTCCACTCCCCATTTCCCCACCTCCACGTTACCCTTTACTTCCCATTTTCTCAGTAAATGTGACATTAGTTAGTAAATCACACCTGGAAGGAGATAAAAAATGGAAAAAAGCCCTATATGGACATTGCAATTATTATAGATATTTTATGTATCTTCTTCTATATAAGTGAAGCAACCAGTTGTTGAACTCCACTGAAGGGAATAAAAAAGAAAAGATAAGATAGGCAAGATGGTTTTGTTAGACAAGATGTGGGATGATGTTGTTGCCGGACCTCAGCCGGAGCGTGGCCTTGGCAAGCTTAGAAAGATCAGCACCAGACCTCTTAATATCAAAGGTATTATTATTATTAATTCTTTTACATCTACATATTATTAACCGTTGTCTTGTTTAATTTTAATGATATTGATAATTGGTTTTTGGTCAGATATTGACGTGGGAGAGGGGAGCAGTTCTGTGAATAAGTATCAGAGGTCCCTGACTATGCCAGCAACTCCAGGGACACCTTCGACACCAGTGACCCCGACAACCCCTGTGTCGGCGCGTAGCAATGTTTGGAGGAGCGTGTTCCACCCTGGTAGCAACCTGGCTACTAAGAATATTGGTGCTCAGGTTTTTGACAAGCCACAACCAAACACGCCCACTGTCTATGACTGGTAAGTTAACCCAGATAAAACTAAAAATCCAAATTAATTTGCTTTATGAATAGATTTGTTGAACCTTTAGTTTCCCTCATACATTGGTTACTTGCTCAAAAGAAGCTTATTTTGCTCTCATGAAAAAGGGAAGGAATAGAATATTTTAGATTTTTTTCTCTTCTTATTTATATTTCAAAGATTTTGTTTTGAAAACCAGAAAATCACCAGATAATTAATTAATTTCACATGAATAGTCGAATGGGGTTTTTATTTTTGCTCTATTTTATGATGTTCCTTTTAGATTTTTTTTCTTTTATTCAAAAATAAATAAAATTAGAGGAATCTTCAGGTGTTATCATGGCGCGTGGGAGTAGACCTCTCTCTTTCTCTCTATCTAATGCATGCATGCATGCATGCAAGTAGACACAACATGGTATAATTATGTTTCCTTAATCTGTGCTTCAGTGGACTCAAGCTGTTGGATCTGCATCTGATGGCTTGGATCTGCTAGCTGGTTTCTTTTTTTGATCATAGGGATGAGATTTTTAACTGCATCTGATGATCGCAGGATGTACAGTGGAGAGACGAAGAGCGAGCATCGTTGAAGAGGTTGCCTTCAACTAATCAAGGTTGCCATGTAAATATACGTACTGTGTTTTGTTTTTCAGTACTCGTCCGCTAGATGTCTCAAGCTGATTGGTTCAACGGTTCGGCCATTGCCTGGAACATCCTGAGCTGACTAGTTTTGTATTGATCTTTCTTTCATGTGAGATTATCCTAAGCTATGTAACATTCTAACCATTGATTGGTCTTGTCGTGAATCAAGACCGATCAGGGATGGTGGTGGTGATGACTAATTATTAAATAATAAGTTCCTGTTGATGTGATCTGATTACCTTGTGCTAGCTTGTCTGCTATAACCAGTTGCTCCTTAATTTATTATCATGGAGCGTTGTGGAGAAGGAAATGAATAAATTAAATATTATTGAAAAGAATTCTGATCCTATGAGACGGGACATCTTGCGATGGATAATTGGATAAGGGAAAGGAGATGCAGGTGGGGTCCAGTGGCAGGCTAGCTGTCAGGCATGTCATGTATTTTGAGGAACTGGATTGGATCAGTTGTGTCTTGGGTCAAGGTGGTCCCTGTCAATGATGATCAGGACTAGCTGCCACTAGCATATTGGCAGCCGTTCCTTACGGTCAGATCAAGTTCTTATTTCAATGTTAAGGACCGGAGGTTTCATCCGAATCCTGCCTTTGAAAGCTATTTGTTCTCGAATTAAAAAAACATGATTACGAATTTTTATTTTTCGTTGTGATTATAATTTATTTTTTAAAAATATCTTTTATTTAAATAACTGTACATAAAAAATTATCGTTGATTTATATGCTAGAAAAACATGACATTAAAATTACAATAATTAATTTGGTTAAAAAAAATATTTTTTCTTGAAGTGCTTTTTACATGCACAAATCTTCTATTTAACAATAAGATTTAGATTTTATTGTTTTTCAATGAAAAAAATATTCATATGGATCTAAATTTTTTAACCATATGTGAGATATGGACTAAATTTGATTTAAAGAATGACTTGAATTAATTTGATTAAGATTATTTAATGGGGTGATTCTTGATTTGATTTGAAGAAGACTTTGATTCTTTGTTTTCTTGGCTTGATTTGATAAAGATTAGGATTTTAATATTTTTTTACTTGATAGACTTTAATTACTTTAAGAAAATTGTAGTATTTGTGTTTGGTTTTTAATGTATGCTGTCTTTTTTGTTATTTCCTTTTTTTAATAGCTTTGTTGTCTATTTATCAATAAGTTGAAGCGTAAATTTATCTCTAATGTCCTTTAATTAAATGATATTTTAGAAAAAACCAATATGAAATTTACTTAAAAATACCTTTGACATGAAAAATATTAAAGTTAGAAAAAATAATATATATATATATGCATATATATATAAATATAGAAAAGAAGCAACACTGTGGATTATTCTAGTAACCCACAGTAGAATAGTTATGGATAAACAATAATTTCCCCACTCTTTAGCTTCTTTTCTGTTAATGTCTTGAACAATATAAAGAAAAAAAAGATTAGTAAATGATATTTAGTCCCTGTATTTTAGAACATAATTACTTTGTTTTTTTCTCTTTTGTTTCAAGAACTGGAAGTTGCTGTTAATTTATTGAAAGCTACACCAGTTATTTTTCTTAAAACACGGGCCCTTGATAATAATTTACGAAAAAGATATTGGTTGGTGAGGTGTAGCTCTCGCATGGAGACGACCCCTCTTGTGTGATTAATCAAAGAAATTGGTGTTGATCTTTTCAAGGGAAATAGTTGGTAAAAATATATAATATATAGGTTACTTTATTTATTATTCATTGAAAGTATATAATAGTCTTTTGTTCTAGCTTATATATATATATAGTATAGCTGTTAATTTTGTTCTATTTCGGCCATTTAATTTCATTCTGTTTCGGTCAAAATACCAGTTAAAAAAACAAGACAAAACATCGTTATTTTTACCCCAGTATAAGTTTCAGCCCATTCAGGATTTTTCGACCAAATACCAGCCAAAACATATTTTGTTCCGCCCATTCCGTTTCGGCCAAATAATATTTTTTAAAATAATAAATAATTTTACAATATTAATCATATCTCTTAATCCGACCATTAGATTAAGATAAAATTTTATAAGGAGTCTCTTGACATATTTATATATATTACGTTAAAATTTCAAAGCAATCAGAGAATATAATGGCCTTGCAAGATTGATGATGACATTCTCGTAATATTATACATGTTCATAATTTTATTGAGAAAAAAATTACTTTATTATACTTTTTTTAGATTAAATTACATAATTTTATTTTTAGATTTGAACTAATATTTTTTTTGAATATATATATATATATATAAACAGTATAATTCCAAAATAGCGTGCCAAAACACTTCGAAATCAAAACATTTCATTCCAATTGAAAAAAAGAATCACCAACCGAAATGTTATTGACAACTTTGATATATAGTCCTTTTATATTTAGATTAAGTTAAGCATGCATTTGACATTAATTATTATGAAAACCTATTTTTTTTAATTCTCTTTATATATTTTAAATTTTATTGATTACTGAAAAAAAGAAGCCGAAGAGCGCATAATCGTTCGATATCACATGGTTCAACATGAAACAACTCGATTTTTACCTTTGTTCCTTCTCATTTAAGCAAGAAATTGGAGCAGTAAATAATCATAATCACAGCATTGCACATGGATTGATGTATTCGATAAGCAAAATCTTGAACGAAAAAAAATTGGATAACTGAACCATTTTCCTGCTATAAAATGCTCATTCATGTTGACCCTATACAATTACTACCATTTGTATAACGTCAGATAGCCATGAACATGCACGCTATGAGAAAGAAGACGAACCAGCAGAGATCCCCGTTGCGAGTGTATATATATCTACCATACCTGTGTAAAAGCGAGATGTAGAAAACCTGGGTATCCATGAGGATTTTGACAGGTAATGTCTCTACTATTCGGACTTGCACACCTTTTTCCGATATGCCAGAATCTGGAAATGAATAGGGCAAAAAGCAATATTTTTAATGGTGCCTGTACACCTATTCTCATCTGCATGTGAGCATGGATATAAATATATGTTAACCAGGAAAAGGAGCTCACCAGGTGCCCGTGAATGAAATTGTTTGTTTTGAGTCCTCCCAAAGTTTCTTGTTCTTCTAAAACTTGCAGTTGATCTTTGCATGGATCAATTATACCAGGTTTAGAAATCGGAGTGCTCATGAAGATTGAAAAGTCGACCTTAGAATTCATCTCTCGAACCAAGTATATTTCCACTTCATTGGCTGGCAAAGAGGTTTGGAAAGCAACATACTGCAATCAAACAAAGAAATTGATAGACAATTATTCTACACGCTGACATCTGGAACTCTTAAAATAAAATGAGGTCATTAATAGAAAACAGGATAAAGGCTAGAAGAAAAATCACCTGGCACAGTTTACTGATAGACAAAGTTGGCCTGCAGCGAAGGTATGGGCGCTGCAAACTGGGTACTCTTTGCTCATCAAAAGAAACAAGCATGAGGTTGATATCCAACTGAAATATGGAGCGCAGGTCAATCATTTAAGGGCAGTAAAGTGAGAGTTCAACGTGAAACAATAATCTAGAAACAGAATAGTGTCATTAAGTTAACAGTCATATGGGCTAAATGGCAGAGCCTGTGACTCAGAATGCAGAAAAGTTAAATCTAGTTTAAAGCTGCAATTAACGTTCCATAGTTCATCATTGTATGCAGTTCAAAACATAACTAGCCGTGGATTAGCTTTACCTCATTATCATTTCCCTCCAAGTTTCGTAGATAATCTGCTAACTTAGAGATGCGACTACTTCGAGCATTTTTTACATTGCTGCTGTTTGCACTGCCATATCGGGTGTGACTCCGCATGCCATTTTTGCCCCAGGAAAGCCTTTCTGAGGAGCCAACGAGCCCAGAAGATGCCCCCACAGATTCTTTATTCACTTCAGAATCATTTTCATCACCACCTCCATCTGCATCAACAGCTGCTGAACGAACACCTGCCCATTTCTTGCATCCTTTTGGTTTGACTTCTGCACTGTGCTCATCAGCAGATGATGAATCTTTTCCTCCATCACCATTTGCATCTTCATTGTCATCAGATCCTTGAGATCCAGCCATTCGATAATTTCTTCTTCCCCTAGAGTGGGCATCTCGAAAACGACTTGGTGTTCTCCTTGCAAATGCTGCTGCTGTCGCTTTAGTTGTTGTTTTTTTCCTACTCAAAGCTTCAGCTTGTCGATGAAAAGTCTGGGCAATAGTAGCCTGGATCTGCCCAAATAAAGCTTGGCATTAAATACCTTCAAGTGACGAATTTGAGAAGTCACATGGCAATTTTACTGCAGAGGATTCACCAGAAAGGCCTAGAAGGCTAACACCCAAAATGCCAAAATTTGGTGAAATGCATTATCAAAAATCAGTATTAAAAGTCAAGTCAAAGGATACTGTACAACTGATAGAAACATGAAAGACTTAAACATATGGATCCACATTGACATAAAGATGTGTTCAGACACATTTCATGGTTTGACAATTCCAACAGTGGTAGTGCTATGGACCTATAGCCTGTATACATGAAGAATGATAGTCTTCTGCTAGTGTAGATTTCTATGGTGGACCAACAAAATTCACCAGGAATTTCAAGAATGTATGCATCTGAATCTGTATTCAAAAAGACTTGAAACAATAAATAGGTATCTCACCTGCTTATTGCGAACCTTCTCGTCTTCTTGGAAAGCCAATTCCTACAACAGATATTCAAGAAATTGGTGATTGAAGTTCAATATTTTTATTTTTATACAGAAAACAGATTTCAGTAGGAAGGAACCTCTTTACCTCTTCCTCATATTTGTCAATATTTGGATACAAAGCTGAAATTAATGTATCATAATTTGGGTCATCTCTCAAAGACCTACGACTGGCACAATGTGTGCGGCAAGCAGGGCACTCATTGTTCCTGTAGTGAATTTCAGTGTACATTTTTTTAAAAAAGGTGGATTTTTAATGCCTTCTTTAAACAGATGGGGGATCATTCAAGGCAACAAGATTTTGGTACCCGAGTCGCATAGATTTGTCAATGCATTCCCTGCAGAAACGATGCAGACATTCCATTACTGTTCTTGTTTTGCGGATAATCCCTGCAATAAAAAAGGAGAAATCAATTTCGTACAGGCAAATATTTCTGCTCATTTATCAGAAAAGGAAAGTGGCTGTTGTGACTAGAATGTAAGAGATAATGAGCATACAAGCACTTCGTGAAGTAATTTGTGCTATTTATGTATCCTAGAGAAACGTTTTTCTTAAAGAGCAGTTAAAGAGCCAGAAAACATCTTGATATTCCAATTTAGGATCAGTCAAAATTTGTCACAAAGCTAATAAAGCAAAGACCTAAACTCACACCTAGACAGATTGGACATTGTACTTCCTTGCGTATCTCAGACAACTTCACCACAACATATCTGCAAACAAGCACCAACACAAACAATATCAGTCACTGGAATATTCACAGCCAATCATTGATGTCTAGCACTCAGCGACTTTCTTTTTCCCTTCTTCATGCATAAGAATTATTATCAAACTAATTGCTTTGTATGCCTGGGTTATTTATGAAAATCAAGCTTTGATTAGCGGCACCATCATGCACAGAAAAAAAGTATGAGATTGCACAGAAAAAGTATGGATCTCATTTCTTAGATCCATACTTTTCCTTAAGTTGTTGACATAATACACTCCAAACATGAAATTGCATGATGGTTTAGACTACAGATCCAATAAAAGAAGGGAACCACTTGGACAGTGCAATATATCAGATCCCATACCACTAAATCCAATGATTGAAAAAAAATCAACTATTCATGTGCTAAAACGTAAGCAAAGAATCAAAAGAGATGTTATATGCCAAAAAAAATCATCAAAATCTCCAAAAAAAATTAAAAAAATTAGGCTCAAAATTGCACAACTCATATGCTTGCAGCTTTGTCCAGTATCATCATTCAGCTCCTTGGAAAATGCATATATATTCCACAGCTCCACATGGTATAACAAAAATAAAAATAAACAAATAAAAGCACTACAATTCCTTGACTCTCAAATTTAAACAACTGGATCATCGAGCTGGTTAACAGTTAATCAGCAATTACTAAGCTGCCAGTTAAGCCACTTCCTGGACCAGCTTGATTCTCTTAAATTAATCCAAGTCAAGAACTAACTGCAAACAAATTCACACTGCACATCCAAAAGGAAAACAAATAAATATACGCGAATCAAATAGCCCGGAAACCATGCAAACACCGGAATCTTACCCAGCACACACAAAACTTGCAGCCACATAAACAAATCCTGGCATGAAACTGCCTGCGATTATCTTATGACCAGCTACATATATATATGGTAACACAAGAAACCAACTTTCATGCAAAAAAAACAATTCGAGCCAAAATCACCACGACCCTTTAAACCCAAAACCAAAGTCCACACACCATCATACGCGGTTGAGAATTCAACGATAGATAGCTAGCCATTGCAAGAAAACAGGAGAGAAAACTCAAGAAACCCACAAAGCTTGCCCGCTAATACACTAATAAAAAAAGTAAGAAACAAGAAAAAAACGAAGATCCCAAATAAAAAAGCAACAGCATAATCGACAAAGCAAAGCGATCCAAAACAAGAAACTTACTCTTCTTTCACGTCTTCGTTAATACTTGAAGAAGACTGGCTTCGATCGGATTCTGTTAAAGGGAAAGGGAACAAACTTAGCCAAATAATGGTGATCGAATCCAAAACAAAATGCACAAAGTGAGAACCAATGTTTGTTGTTATCTTAGAAATCTCTAGACACGTACGCTCATCAGCACGGCCACCACCATCATCACCAGTATCGCCTTGAGGCTGTTGCTTTTGTTCATGGCTGTTGCTGCTGTTAGTATGGTCTAGTTGCTGCTGAAGAAGAGCATCATCACCATCTTCCTTTTGGAGGGTCTCACGGGAACGCTTCTGGGCTGGCATTTTTTTCGCTTGAGAGTAATAATAATAATAATGAAGCGAAGGAATTGAAGGGGAATTGATGTTGTCTTTTTTTTAATATTGGTGATGCTTCGCTAAATGGTAATGGCTACTGGCTGGCCGGCTGCTGCTGCTGCTCTTGATTCTTTAGAGAGAGATAACGAAGAAGGAAGGTGGTGCCGTGGTGGTGGTTGAGTAGCGCTTGAGGTTTGGCTTGCTTGACCTTTCCTCGTTTTAGAGAGAGAGAGAGGCGGATGGGTAGAGAGGCTATTTGTCGTGCCGATTGTATATACAGGACTCGCGTGTATATTTATTTACATGTATAATTTACACTCTTTCTTCTTTTTTTTTCTTTTTTTTTGTATAAACCATCCGGTAATCCGGCCACTGCCGACTAATCCGGATTCGAGTCGGGTGGGACCCTTAAGGGCGGCAAAGCTCTCCCAAGTGAGTTTTTAAAGCAGCTGCATACCCAAGGCTCGAACTCGAGACCTTGGTTAAGCTGGGACGACCCTCTACCGGTCGACCCACGCTCCCGTTGGTAATTTACACTCTTTCTATGTACAAGGATCTATGCATTCTTCGACTCTTTAATTTATTTATTTTTCTAGGCATTAATAGCTTTAGTTTTATACATATAAGAAGGTAGATAGATGCTGAAAACTTTGGACCCTATTTTGCATTTCAGTTTTAAAAATGTTTTTGAAAAAAATAAAAAATTAAAAAATTCTTATTTTTTATTTTTAAATTAGATTTTTTTTTGTTATTTTAAATCATTTTAATATGTTGATATCAAAAATAATTTTTTTTTAAAAAATAAAAATACCATTTTCATAAATTTCTGAATGAAAATCACTTTCAAAAACAATATCAACTATACTCTTAATCAAATACTTATATTACATATTTGACATTATGTTTCAAAAGTGTTTTTTAAAAAAAATTATTTTTATTATTTTAAAAAAAATTTTATTGTTTTTATATCATTTTTCATATGTTGATGTTAAAAAAGATTTTTAAAGAAATAAAAAATATTATTTTCATGTATTTTTTTAACCAAAAAAAAACTTTTAAAATCAATATCAACTATACTCTTTAAACCGATACTAATGTAAATCGATACTATAGTCCTATGTTGAGTATATGATTAAATTATGAATATTTATACACTTTATCGTGGCTATGTATTTGATTCTAACCACAAAAAGCTTGCGTTGTTTAATCCCAAATTATATTATTATTTACAATATGTATACAAATAATGGATTCTTGAGTTGCATGATTAAATGCCTTCATGTTTTATAAGTGTGGAAAACATTTTTGAACAAAAATATTTATTGAAGTTTGGGAACTTGTTTTACCTTTTGGAGGTCGCGGGCCACGCCCGCCATTCTCTAACTAAGCTTTTATTTATAGGAATTAATTATAACTTATAAGTTGATTGAGAATGCGGTGCCGTTTATTTTTTAAAGATAAAAATATATTAAAATAATTATTTATTTTTACTTTTTTAATTTAATTTTTTATATCAGCGTATCAGAATAATTTATAAATACTAAAAAATAATTTAAAATAAAAAATAATTATTTTTTTATGAAAAGCATGTTATAAACTCAACGTTAAACAAACAATTAATCCCTTTGATTTACCCAACAAATTTTTTGGTCTAGATTATGAGGCCAAGATAATTCAATAGAAAAAAAATTAAAAAAAAACATGAAGTCATTTATATTTATAAATAATGTTGAACAACGATATCATAAAAAAAATAAGGAAATAAAATGTTTACTCTTATTAACTTTTTAAACTTGTAGTCTAAGTCATCGGACCAAAGCAATATACTTGAAAAATTTAGATAAAAAATGAATTAAAGGGTAACTATAAATCTTTAATTTGAGAGTGAAATTAAAAAAAACATTAACATATAATGAGGACCTAAGGAAATGACAACACAATATCAACCTAGATTAAATGATTAAATTAAAAAAAAAAAAAACTTTTCAAAAGGGTTAAGAAAAAAAATCAAAAAAATAAAGATCAAATTAAAAACACTAATATATAATAAATAATTTAAACATGTAGAACTTCTTGACATGTTTTTTACATAAAAAATCATAAATGTAAATCTTTGATTCGTATTACATCGAAACAATTTCCTTAAATGTTCTCAATCAATGCTCTTTTAAGTACTTGACATTTATTAAATCCATATTGAGTAGTACATATTATATATATTTTTTTTATGATAAATGGTAGTTCTTCTTATAAACTGAGGTATAAAATATATCTAAAATTAATATGCAGGTGCTCGTCATAAGACATGAATACTAAACTAACTAGCATAAGAATTTCATTTGGAGATATTACCTATGTTTATGAAAATGCTCATATGAAAGATGCATAAGTAATCCTTATACTTAAAAACATTAAATTATCTTATATAAATAAAATTATGTTTTGATCATGTTATCTCAGTTGAGGTAACAAATAAGTAAATATTGGATATAACATAAATTATACAAAGATATTTAAGTGATAAAGACAAAATCATCCCCCTATGTGAAAATGAAGAAATATATTTTATATGTTCTCAGATAATACTGGTTGAGAAATCATTTGATAAAGATGGAATGGGACTTGAAAAAAGTTTCAAATCTTATTCCAGTGATCAATGACTATCATGTAAAAAAAACAAACATGATTTAACATAACAAACATATTTTATGCTTTAATGTCAAATCATAATGTTATCGATTAAAAAATATTAAGAATAGCGAAAAACTTGTGATTGAAAGTTTAAGTAAAACTACCTATCACTTTTACTACTTCGGGGGATCATGACATATTATTAGATGATTCACCTGATTTTCAAATATAAATTAATCAATTATTGAATTGATAATAAATTAAATTGTTTAATTTATTTAATTCTATTTAATTAGAATTGGAATTTATATTTAGACCATCATATTAGGAACCTAATTAGTCGCACACATTAAAAACCATTAGTTATAAATTAAACTGGGATGATTTAATTAAATATGATTTGATTAAAATATATTATATAACTTAATCACTAAAATATAATTAATACATGAATTATATTTTCAGACCTCTAAAAATCAAGTAAAGATTTGATTGAGTTAATTTTTAAAATTATATTGAATTACTATATGATTATTATTCACGAGGCATATTGATAATTTGCTAATTTATAGAGTTTTTTCATATTTTTATATAAAGAGAAAGCTACACATTTTATTTTTATATGGTTGTCTGTTAAATAGAAAAAATATAAAAGTCACATAAAAAAGAGATAACACTCTAGACATAACAATTTTTATTTTCTAAATAAAGATTTCTTACTTGTAGTTTGTGTGGATTATTATAGGAGGTTGAATTATTGAACGACTTGTGCTCTGTGATAACCTAACATTTAAAAAAATATTCAAAGCCAAAAAAAAATTAAATCTCTAGATATCAAATCCCTAAACAACTCTAGATCTAACTAATAGGATTCTAAAAACTCTCGAATAATTTTGTTTTATTGTTTATGTTGTGTGTAATAATATTTAGAAAACTCAACACTATATTGCTTTTAAATCCATCAAATCAATCGGGTTATATTAAGTCAAACTTCATATGTTTTTTTTTAAAATTATACTTGAAAAAAATATCGTCATTGTCTACAAATATTTTATATTAAAAAATAATGATTTGATTCACAATATATTGCATATGTCACATGAAAAAAAATCAGGCTCAAGTTAAAAGAAAAAAAAAGATATGTAAATTAGTATCCACTCTTTATTTAATTTATATTTAAACACCTCAACTTTAATTTTATCATTTTGAATATTTTAGTTTTATTTTATAGAATTTTCGAATACAATGTTTTACTGTAGAAAAATGATGAGATTGCTGTTGTTTGTTCAAAAAATCCAAAATCCAAATTGAAAAAAAACAAAAAAAAATGATTTTTTTTTGAAAAGAATAAATAAAAATTAAAAAAAAATGTCTGTCCATGAGATGCACCTAACGAATTCTAAGACAATTGATGATCATTATTGTGGTAACGAAACATTGTTGACTTGGTTTCAAATTTAGTTAAATTTTTTTCCTACCAGAAGATATGTTAAGTATAGATTTTAAAACATTCCCTTATCTTTAATGTCAATATTAAATTATTATCTTAGTTAAGGCATTTCAATTTTATTTTTTATTTTTCTTGCAATATTAATTAAATTTTTTATTTTTTTGATCCGGACTACGAGACGACGGTCATATCATCAAATCTTCTTAACATTTATAAAGAAAAAAACACCATATTAAAAAGAAATAATAAAAGCTAAGGGACTCAAATAGATAGACTTGAAGTTGAGGTAATTAAAAATAATAATTAAAGGTTAAATACTAAACATGTTTTGTTTTTTCAGCCCACATTTGATTTCTTATACTAAAATAATTAAGGAGTGTAAGTTGATGGATAATTCACAGGTATTTTAATTGTTCGTTAAATAAATTACAAGATTATTTTAATTCTAATATAAAATAACCCCACCGATATCGACAA
Organism: Salix viminalis; assembly: GCA_029228465.1. Lineage (NCBI taxonomy): Eukaryota > Viridiplantae > Streptophyta > Magnoliopsida > Malpighiales > Salicaceae > Salix > Salix viminalis. Next base: position 2,375,424 of record CM055429.1, on the reverse strand, counting down.
AATCAAGAACATGGATGATCGTGGACTTGAAGCTCCTCTTGTATATTATCATATAATTTATCCATTTTAATTGTTTTTATTCTTAGAAAAGGTTTAGAGTACTTCATCATGCTAGTGATACTCATTTTTAAAAATTTTAGAATATGAATTTATATTTTCTACTTTTACTGCCATGATTTTATTGAAACATAATCAAGATTTACAATAATAATACCATAAAAAATTGATTACATTTGTAAGAAGTTTTACAAGTGAGAAAAATTGGGTATTAAAGAAATTATATGAATGATTTTTTTTGAAGAAAACTAAAAGAAAAGATAAAAAAAATAATTAGTTGCTTGATTCCTTATTTGTGAAAAAAAGATAATATAGGTATTACAATTAAATATAGTCTTTATATTTCTTTAAACAACTGTAAAAATGAACTTATTCGTGTTATAGGTAATTTGGGTTTCAAAAGTGAAATTATATGTTTTTAATTATTGACAGAAAATCATTTTTCTTGAATCTACGACGTCGTTCTCCCATTTGGCTTGTACCTCGAATTTCTAAAACCTGATGTCATCAATTCCATCTTCAGTGCAAAAGCAAAAACATCAACTGGAAAGTAAATCCAATCCAAAAACACCAACTTTCTTCTTCACTACGCAAAAGAACCTCATGGGTTTGCCTGAAGTCGTAGATTTTGCCCGTAGCTTCGCTGTCATGGTCAGAATCCAAGGCCCTGTAAGTCCCTCGATCACCTATCTATACACAAATATGTGCTTTCGTAGCTTAACAATGAATTTGTGTGATTTTTTTTTAAAATGTAATTCCTTTTCTTTTAGGACCCGAAAGGAATAAAGATGCGAAAACACGCTTTTCACCAATACAAGTGAGTGAATATGTTTTAAAAATGTTGTATATTGGAATACAAATTTGCCTTCTTTTTAGTTTTAATGTGTTCTTATTGTTTATTTTTCTGGGTATCTGTAGTTCTGGAAAGACAACACTTTCAGCTTCTGGGCTGTTATTACCTGACACCCTTTATGATGCTGACTTGGCTAACCGGATTTTGGAGACTAAAAGCCAGGGTCTTGGGTTGGTAGTCACAGTTGCTTCTGTTATTGAGCCTTTTTTGTCATCAAAACATAGAGAGAGCATTTCTCAGGTTTGAATTATTTTAATTTAATGTGTAACTGGATTTTTTTGTTGTATTTGTCTTTGTTCATTTTTTTTAATGTGAATTGTGGGGTGGCTATGTGATTGCAGAGTCGACCTGAGTTGATTCCTGGCGCTCAAATTGATGTTATGGCTGAGGTATGAGATGATTACGAGCAAGTGGTTAACTTTGTTGAAATGTTCAGTAGCTGGAGTTAATGTTTGAATGTGTTTTGTCTTGCAGGGAAAGTTGGATTTGAGGAAAGGTGCAGATGGGGGTCTGGATAAAGGAGCTTCTCACTGGCTCCGCGCACAAGTTATTAGATTGGTAGGCATTTTAAGATGATTTATCTGTTTAACAGAACATTGAGGAAGCCTTCAAAAAAATGTAATTTATTGTGACCGCATGAAAACATTAGATTTTGATTTTCGGTTACTTTGTTGTCTGATTTTGGCAGTCAAGTGGAGCATGATGGTTTTGTTAGATTCGTCAATGCATGTGATAACTAAGTATGATATGGGTTGAATTGGGACAATAATTTGGCTTTGGCGTGTCTTAAAGCATGGTTTGGCATGCAAATTCATCACTAAGCGGGATGGTTTACAGTATTTGAAGGCCAATGGCAGTGAAAAATTCAACTCTGTTGTTTTTCATGAGATCCCATTCTGATTCTATGTTATTCTCTATGATGGTTCCTGTGCTTCTAGTTTTCATGGTAGCCTTAATCACTGATTGGTAAGATTTAAATAATGTAGAGGCAGTGAATCGATGTTGCATTTCACTTATGCCAGATGTCAAACACAGCTTAAACTTTTGATTACGATGTTGGAGATCTCACTTCACACTGGTGCTTCTAGATTTCTTGCTCATTATTGCTACCCACATGCTACTAATTAATCAATTTTCTATGAAGGTTGACGTTCCTGTATCTTCCCTTGCTCTTCAATCACTTGTAGAAGCTTCTTCAGGCTCAATGAACCATGGATGGGAGGTTGGTTGGTCTCTAGCTTCACCCGAGAATGGTCCTCAGTCTCTTATGGATGTCGTCCAGACACAGGTTAGTAAGGACAAGGTTTTCCCAAAGGATTATCTTCATCAAATCTGAACATATTAGATATGGGATAAATAATGCTGAATTGATCCTCTCAGACTGAGCATGGAAATGCATCTTTTGCTGAGAGCCAGAGACGTGCAAGAAGGGAATCTAGCAATCCAAGTATTATGGGCAAGTCGACCACTAGAGTTGCTATTCTTGGTGTCTTACATTTGAAGGTAAAATGTACCTTTTATTTTTCTGTTCTTATCCCTTCTTTTGATTTGCCACTTCATCACAAACCATCTACATGTTTTTTGTGTTGTTATAATTCATTTACATTCAATGCTATAAAATATAGATATGGATTTTATCATTTAGGATCTACCCAACTTTGAAATATCAGCAACAAGTAGAAGGGGAGATTTTCTTTTAGCAGTGGGTTCTCCTTTCGGTGTTCTCTCACCTGTGCACTTCTTTAACAGGTATTGCTCTTTGCCTTTCCATCTTGTTTTGTTGTCTATAGTTATTTTGAATTCTAAGATCACATCTCTGATTATTTATTTTTTGTCAAAAGCATAATACAACACATAGATCTGGTATTCTTAATGTCTATTCATAAATGGCCATATAGGTGATACTGACTTCTATTCTGGTTGCATTAGTGACATTAATACAAAAGGATATTATTTATTTACTTTATGTTTTAGAGAACAACTAAAAAAGAAATATCTATATTCTGTGGTTATCTAGCCTCTCGAATTTAAACTGTAAATGTGTGTCTGTGTGCATATATGGGTGTTTCAATAGCAAAGATTTCCTCTGCACCCATTGCAGTTTTGCTATCTCATTCATTCCATGCAGTTTCATTGTCTACTCCTCTTTATACTTGCAGCTTGTCAGTGGGATCCATTGCCAACTGCTATCCTCCTAGATCATCTGACATATCATTGCTGATGGCTGACATTCGGTGTCTTCCAGGTGCAAGCATTTCTCTGTCATTATCTGCGTCTCTTTCATCCTTACAATTCTGATCCACTTTGCCACTAAATATTGCCAGGAATGGAAGGCAGTCCAGTTTTCTGTGAAAGTTCAAATTTTATTGGCATATTGATTAGACCATTGCGGCAAAAGAGTAGTGGTGCTGAAATCCAGGTAACTTGGACTATTCTCAATTTGAATTGTTTAAATTATCTGTTAGTTAACAGATCATACAAATCCTAGCCTTGGGTAACAGCTGGTGATTCCGTGGGAAGCCATTGCAATTGCTTGCAGTGACTTGCTGCTGAAGGAGCCTCAAAATGCAGAAAAAGGGATTCATATTAATAAGGAAAACTTAAATGCTGTAGGGAATGCATACAGCTCTAGTTCAGATGGACCCTTCCCTCTTAAGTACAGGCATTGTAATTCTTTTTGCTCTTCACCACTGCTAGTTGAGAAGGCTATGGCTTCTATTTGTCTTATTACCATTGATGAAGTTGTTTGGGCATCCGGGGTTCTGCTTAATGATCAAGGTCTGATACTCACAAATGCTCACCTATTAGAACCTTGGAGATTTGGGAAAACAACTGCAAATGGTGGAGAAGATGGAGCCAAATTGCTGGATTCTTTTATTCCACCTGGAGAATTTCCTAGATATAGCGAAGTTGATGGCCATGAGAAGACTCAGAGGTTGCCCCCAAAGACACTGAACATTGTGGATTCTTCTGTTGCTTATGAGAGCAAGGGATACAAACTGAGTTTGTCTTACAAAGGCCCTATGAATATACGTGTTCGTTTGGATCATGCTGAACCTTGGATTTGGTGTGATGCTAAAGTAGTGCATGTTTGCAAGGGACCTTTGGATGTTGCCCTTTTGCAGCTTGAGCATGTTCCAGATCAGCTTTTCCCTACCAAAGTGGATTTTGAATGCTCATCTTTGGGATCAAAGGCGTATGTTATTGGACATGGACTATTTGGACCACGATGTGGTAAATGCTTGCTTGCTTTATATTTTTCTTGTTAGATTTATTTATTTAGGAGTGTTGCTTTCAATTATTTTTCTGTACTCATGTCTTTCTTGAAGAACTTAAGTAATTAACTCTCACTTTCAGACATTTTTTGGCTTCTCCCTTTTCTTGAAGCCTACTTTCTACTTTGGAAATGGTGGTTTAATAATTCTTTTGGTACTATGAAAGTAGACTTTCACTAATACATGATGTCATTTATGAAGTTTAACATGTTTTTTCTGAAGTGTTATATATTTGTTGTGTGGTATACTGTGTTAAGATAGGTGGCCTTATCCTTAAATCCACTTTTTGATTTGGCGATATCTTTTCATTTGTGCTGTGTAGTGCTGCATAGAAGTGTTACACATGAACACTTTTTTTTTTTAAAAAAAAACAGTAATTGTTCTGTATTCATATGATGTTAACTATTCCATATCATTTATTGTTTTTGGCTTTCTGCTAAATAGATAATTCTATTATGAAGATTCTCTTGATTTTGTTTTTGCTTTACTTCATGCTTTTTAATAAATCTGTTAATGCCTTCAATTTTGCAGGCTTTTCTCCCTCTGTTTGCTCTGGAGTGGTGTCAAAAATTGTCAAAGCTAAGGCACCCTCATATTGCCAATCTGTTCAAGGAGGGAATTCACACATTCCAGCAATGCTTGAAACAACAGCTGCTGTCCACCCAGGTGGTAGTGGTGGTGCTGTCGTTAATTCAGAAGGTCATATGATTGGACTTGTTACCAGGTACAGTTGCTTTATTTTATTTTCCTTTGTTGTTATATGGTTCCATTGATGGCCTTTGGTTATCATTCTACAATGGAAACTGCTTGCCTCTTGGTATGAGCATATATAATCCATCCAAAGTTTTTGGTGATTGCTTATGAACTTGGCATGATTGACCGTGTCGCATGACAAAATGCAGCTAAGTCATGATGTGACATGCCTGCATTCATCTTAACCTCACTTTCTAGTATTAGTATTCTTGGCACATGTGTTGGATGTGTATCAATGAATGTTTTATAAAAAATGTTAAAATTAATTCTATGAAAATGATTTTTTTTATAAAACACGATGTAGGAATAGATTTTGAATAAACCATACATACATACATACATACATACATACATACATACATACATACATACATACATACATACATACATACATACATACATACATACATACATACATACATACATACATACATACATACGTACGTACGTACATAGGTATAAATGTGAATAAAATTTTTTATTCAAGGATCAACTAAATTATCTAAATGTGAAGCTTATTGTATATTATTTAAGGTTTTATATGATGTATAAATAGTCATATAATGGAAAAACAAGTTTAACTTATTTTTTAAGAATTATATATATGTCTCTCTTACTTGATTAGAGATAAAGTTGAATTTATTAGTATTGACATATATTTCCATTTTGTGAGATTAAAAAAATATATTTTCCTTTTATATAGAGAAGAAGTATTTTTAATTTTTCCATATAGAGATTTGTATTTTTAGATAATATATTTGGTATTTATAATTAAAGGGCACTTTTGTTTTCTGTGTTTGTGAGCACTCAAGCATGTCTTCTATTTTGTTTTCGTCATTTTCTTCAAATTAAGATCTTCAGTGCTTGCAGATTGAACTTCTATATTTAATGAGATATATTCTTGGTACAGCAATGCAAGGCATGGTGGTGGAACAGTTATACCACATCTGAACTTCAGTATTCCATGTGCAGTTTTGGCTCCCATCTTCGATTTCGCAAAAGGTTCATCTGAAAAACACGTTGATAACAAAATGAGTTCATCTGTATTCCCACATAAAGCTCATCATTGCAAAGTGATATGCTTTATTAATTAATGACCACGAACACCAAGAAATAATGTTTTTTGAAAATCATGTTTCATGAAAGTTTATGTTTTTATTGGATTCTTAGTCTGTACCAAGTATTGGGGAATATAGAAACTATAGGATTTAAATTGACATGTGACACGATGAATCGATCCATTTCATGTGTTTTTGATGCTGGCTATAGTATTCTGCTGTTGTTTATGAAGGTAAAGCATGCTTGTGAATGCTGACAGTTTTTCTTGTGACAGATATGCGGGATATTTCACTTCTGCAAGATCTTGACCGGCCTGATGAACACCTTTCTTCGGTATGGGCATTAATGCCACCACTCTCCCCCAAACCAAGCCCTCCTTTGCCTTCTCTGCCGGAGTCAAAACTGCAAGATAATGAGAAACAAATGAAGGGGTCTAGATTTGCTAAATTCATCGCTGAAAGAGAGAAGCTTTTCAGAGGGACACCTCAACTGGGCAAGGCGAAGAGCATTTCAAATCTGATTTTTCCCAGTAAATTATGACTACTATCTTGTACCACATGGGAGAGTAGCAGCATTACAACTTGAATCAGGATGAGGCTTTTAAACCAATCACTCTAATGAGCTTCAGTCTGCCCACAAATTGCGAGCTGGATGAGGAATGAATTTGTCTGGGGCTGGCAAAATGAAGAGTGAAAAGTGTGTGTGTGTGTGTCTATATATATATATATATATATATATATATATAATGATGACTATATAGATGCCCTGACAACTATTTTTTTCCTTTTTCTATCCTCAATTTCCGTCCCCTCAATTTTAATTCTACTTCTTTTATTTTCAATCATTTGGGAAAAAAAAACTTAAACGTCATGGTTCTGCTTTTATATTTGTGAGAATGCCATACTAAGCTAATCGAATCAAGCTATAAAGCACAATATCAATTCAATTAATTGTAAAATAATGAATTAAAAGACAAAACCCTATGGTAAAAGAAAAGAAAAACTCGAAAAGTAAAAAAGAAAAAAAAATCTGAATAACAATAAAAAAAAACTTTAAACACCTAGCTCACTAAGCTCTTTAGAAAAACAACAGAAACAATAATAATATTACTTTCACATGAAGTTAACTTGAATGTCAGTTTTTTTAGAATATCCTAAAATACGATCTCATTAAATGAAATTTACCTCTTAAACCATGATCCTAATAAAGGATTTAATTTTTCATTAATATACATTGGATGAATTAATTTTATTTATCATTTGATTATCAAGGGATTTGGAGCACGAAAGTTTTTCTTTTGGGGGTTGTTTGACACTATATTTTAAAAATATTTTTGTAAAAAAATATATATTTTTTATTATTATTTTAAATTAAATATTTTTGGTGTTTTTTAAATCATTTCATATGTTAAAATCAAAAATAATTTTTTAACAATAAAAAAAAAATTATTTTGATATATTTTCAAATAAAACTAATTTTAAAAAACAATCTTAACCACAATTTCAAACAAACACTTAATCATTAATATAAAAAATATTGCCAAGTTATTAAACACTATCCAGATTTTTGAATTAATTCAGTCAATTAGATTAAATTATAAATTATAAACAAGGTGTGATTCAATCCATCGATAGAGACTAAATTGCTTATAACTCAGTCTAATTGAATGGAGACAATGACAGTAGAAGAAAAGTCTTCGTTTTTTTTAATTACACCCTAGACACATTACTAGGGCGGACACTACACTACAAAATATTCTTCAATCGCAGCAATGGTCAAAAGCCCACCACTTGGTTTCATCTGTTGAACGAGAAGACCCATCCTCTCTCAGCACTCACCGCCTCTTTGTAATTTTCACAATTCTGGGCAATCTCCACCTTCTTTACCCTCTCTCGGCATCAATTGAGAAATGTTTACTTTTGTAGTGGGACTGTATTTTTTTTTGTGTTATGTGTTAATATATATAAAAAAATAAATCTTAGAAAATAATAATACATTTTCTTAAAAAAAACTACCAAACACTACTATTGATGATGGTTATTTATCACTAATTAATTAATTTCTGAGTTGTAGGGGTTTAGCGAGAAAAGAGAGAAACCAAAAATACGGAAGAGACAGTCGCTTATAAGGAATACTTAGCCGGTTTACTTGCTGGTGTAGCCACTGTTATTACTGATCACCTTTTTGACACTGTTAAGGTGAGTGCTTTACAAGTGCCTGTCTCTCAATTTTCAGTTTTCTGAAGAATTGAATCGTTTCAAATGAAGTTTTGTGATGCTTTACATGTGCTTTACAAGAATGGTTTGCATTGCACTACTAGGATACTACAGACTGTAAGGAGTATGCTCTTTTAACGTTTTTTTGTGAGCCACAAAATCAACACAATGATTTCTAAGTTGAATTGGATTGATAAAGTGGCAATCTATGTATTCAATTTCGTTAATGGTGGATTAAGTATGTGAAACAATTTATGCATGAATAGCTTGCAGACTTCATACTGATCTGAAGAATTCAACAACAAATTTTGTGGATAGAATTTTATAGGAAAATGCCTTTTCATGTTTGGTGGCTTAATGGTATTGCCTACTGATTTGTCCAAGGTTATTTGTATTAATAAATTATGTGAAGTTAAAGATGATTCATTGGGAAACCTGTGAGTGAGCAGATTTTGGGTTTGAGGATGTTAATTCACCCATGAACTCATAGATTTCAGTAACATGTTTCCGCCTCTTTGGTCCCTGGCATTGTTTTAATGATTCTGTCACTGGAGTTGATTAAAATACTTTGTGGTACCTTATAACAATCCTTGGTGCACTGCTTCTAGGTCATACACTGTATCAGTAAAACATTTCACGAGTTATAGTGTGGCTGTATGTTCTCTCTCTGTTCGAGGGGAAGTGGCGGAGGTGTTTAGACGTGATGACAAAGGACTTGACATCTGCACAACAGGTCTCGAGTTCGAGTCAGGGCGTGCACCTCTTGTAAAAATCTGGGACAACCAGAGTTTTACTCTCTCACCTGGATCCACAAAATGCGTTTTCCAGGGGGTGGGGTTTCCTCGAATCTCAAAAAAAAATTTGCATGTTCCTGACATTTTGTTTTTTGAAAGTATAGCCAGATGATAATTGTCATTGACTTTTTTAAGGACTGTATAGAGGGGAAACATCATCTTTTGTTGGGATAGCTTTTGAGAGTTCCCTTCTTTTTGGCATATATTCTCAAACAAAGCAGTCATTGCAGGTCTGTGTGAAGCTAATTGGAAGAGCCTTTTTGTGCACATATATCTTTGAAGTCACGTTGAGAGCTCAGTCTATTATGTAACTGGTTATAACCTCTTTAATAATTCCATCGGCAGCATATGGTGGAGCTATTATCAGTTTCGTATTATGCCCATCAGAGCTAGTAAAAGTAAGTCACTTGTAGCATTCATATTTGGTAGCATTGTCTCCTTTCTGTTGTTTCCTCCTGTAGCATTGTGGTGAAACTGAGTTTCTTCAGTGTAGGATGCAAATTCAAGGAAATGACTCCTTGGTTTCAAAAGTTCAATAGATACAGCAGCCCTCTTGATTGTGCCCTCCAAACAGTGAAAAATGAAGGGGTGAGAAAACCTTCTGTCCACTGGCTGCTTAAATATATGATGTGTCTTTGCTGATGGAAAACCTTTCAGGTGACAGACATTTTTCGTGGAGGTTTTACAACGTAGCTGTATGTATCCTGAAAACCTTGCATATCTTTTGAAAATAAAAATGTTTATTGTGTTTCATGAAGTCATTAATAGTTTTTCTTTCTGATGTTATCCAGTTTTGGACTGCTGTTTTGCCTTTGGATGTGGCGAAAACCATTATCCAGACATCTCCTGATAAAAGCTCCACAAGAAATCCATTTCTAATTCTGTACTCTGTAAGATGTCCTGTTCCTTTCTCTTCTGGTTCATTTTCATACCAGGGGGCTGTCCGGTAAACTAAAGTATGCTATACGGGTTTGGGTCCGACAATAGCGAGAGCTTTTCCTGCTAATGCCGCTGCAATAGTGACCTGGGAACTAGCCATTAAAATGCTAGGGAAAAAACCGTGACTAAAAGTGATTGCTAATTTCCAGGATTTCTAATTTTTCATTGCATCACCATTATTCGGTTTGACTCATGAAGCTCTATACATTGGAGCTGGGGTGATTCTAATACATAAGATTTAAGCTCCAGATAGTATTTCTTCAAGAAGAGTGCTCTGTTATAGCTGCTGCCTGAAAGATGAAATGATCTTTTGTTGACTTACCAGATTTTATGAAGGGCGTGGAATCGATTTTCCTCTGTTTGAAGATGCTTACGCAGGTCATGTTCAAATACGTAGACCTTCGGTTACAGAAATGATTTTTGAAGTATCTTTGATTAGGGCCAGTTTTCATTGAATCGAACTGATTCTGGACAAGATGCAATTGCTTGCTTGCATGTTTTGGCGATGCAAAAATCCTCTGTGCCAGATTACTGTCATCATGGACGCGTTCATAAATTGCTGTCAAGAATCAAAGAGTCTTGGTGGATCAACCATGAGAATCTTTCGCGTTTCTAGCTAATTAAGTCTCTTGCTAAGGTAATTGAAATTTAAAATTTTAAACTACACGCTTCAGGCTTGAGGGTTTCCACTGATATATTTCCACTGCATCCCCCCCTTAATATGTTCGTCACATCCAAACCCTAGCTATGATGAGAATCTCAAACACCGCAGCACTTGGTATGCCAGCCGTGGAAATCTTGCTCTTTTACCTCCATGTTATCCATGCAAACTTGAACCTGCTTACGTTGCTTGCATTGCACAACCCTGCAACTAAGATCTTTGGCCTACTATAGGCAAAATATTCTTCTTAGGAGAATTGAGATGTTAGCATGCTTACTATATTTATACAAGTGCTGCCATAATCCCAGGAGAAGATATGGAGATTAGGACGTCTAAACAGAACAACGATCCCATGATCAGGAAACGCTATACAAATCCCCCCATTTCAGCTAAGGAAACTATTGAATTATCATATATCAATCACTGTGTGTGTGTTTGTGTAACCCTTTTGATTTATTAAAATCTGGCTAAATGCCCATGCGTTGTATGGAGTTTTTTTATTAGATTCTATGAGCCTAATAATAATTGCGTGCAATTGTTAAACGAATTCCAATTGTCTCAGTAAAACACAATTAAATCATTAACAAATCCTGAGGAGCGACAAAATGAAGATAAATACCTATATATAAGCGTGGTTTTATAATGGAAACTTGCTTCATGCAATCAATCCCTTGATGATTCGATTGAGACAAAATATTGCCCATAAACTGATTAATCTTTGGCTATTCATGCAAATTATAGAAAAAGATAATTGATGAACTTAAATGGAACGAAAAACTTCTGGGGAACACTGATTAATTAATCTGAAGGGTAGGCAAATCAGATAGAAGACTTGCAGCCACACCCATTTATTGAGTATAAGTACATATCATAGATTATTATATGAAAGCCAGAGATTGACAGAAGAGAGAGAGCATGCCAATGATCACATTATAAGATATCTTAACCAATCTAAATAATGCATGGAAGAGGCCATTTATGGGGAAATAACATGTAATTTTCTCCCTCTTTTGTTGTGAGCATACCTCCTGTACTCTTGAGCATACCTGTTGTTAATTTGAGCCTTCTCCTTGGTTGTCAGTCGAGCTTTTCCTACGCCGTTCATTGTGCCCGGCTAAACGCCTTCGGCAACTCCTTTTGCTGTCATCAAACTCTGATATATAATGGAACCTGTGATATGTTAAAAAGGTTGAGTTCAATGAAAGTTTTAATTTTCTATATTAGACGTAGAAATTCAAACTTGAGATTTCATAATTTAGTGCTTAGAACACCGAGTACCGTTGAACAAGAAGTTCATTGGCACCATCGGTCGATGTATAAAAATGCTCCCACCCCACCCCACATAATTAGAGAATACTCAATCTTAAAATTCAACATTACTAACAAGATGCTTACAAGTATATATCAAGAAATTGTATGAATACAAGGGAGTTCTCTAGTTCAACTCATTTTTCGATGCCGTAAAGTGATTAAGGGAAACGCCTAATGCCACCCCCATCAATCAACCATAACTAGTTATAATCAAGTCAGATTTTAGTAAAAAAAAAGAGGATAGAATCGACTGGAGGAAAAATTCAAATGCTATAAATGCATCAAAATGGGACTTTAACCACACCCTAATCAGATTAGGGTTATTAGTTTTATGTTCTATTGTTAGAGAATAATATAAATTATATTATAAGAACTCATCTAACAGCTTAAACAATTAGATAAGATGGTTCATCGTCATGGTATAGGTGAGATGATTCCTTATCATCTATACTATCTATGTAGAGGTATTACAGTAACAATTATAAATACTAGTATATATGTACTACGATATTAAACATGGTTCGGCATTAATGAAAGTGGGGTGTGTTGTGGTGAGCCCCTTTATCGAATGATTTGTGGTAGTTTTGTGATCTCCAGCTCACATCCCTGTTTTGGACACTGTATTGTCTTGCGTGACTTGTGAACTCATCCAAGGAGGAGCTAGAGTAGGGATGTACTTAGGTTTTAATTAAAGCAGTCAATTTCTATTACTTTCGAAGTGATATGTCAAGATGAGTTCAAGGAGTCATTTTCAAAAAGAGAGGAAAAAAAGGAGAGGATAAGTTCAAGGAGTCAAAGAACATACTTACAGTATAAGTAACAGTTTTTTTTTTCCAGAAAGAATGCTTTCTTTTAGTAATCAGAAAAAAATGTTGAATTTCGAGAGTAAAATAAACAATATAGCTTTTAATTATATATAATGATGTCAAGGATGTCCTTGTTTAGGGTATGACCCGTATGATAACACCATTTCTTCTCAACAATCAGCATAAACTATTAGGGTCAATTGTCCTAAATCAGGCATCACAATATTTTGCTTATTTTACCCTTATCTTCATACAAGTTGATATAGTTCATAACTAAATAAATATCCATAAACACCAAGAGATAAGATGAAGTGCAACTTCATGCTTTTCAACATTTTCTCTTCATCTTTTTCATGATATTTCTGCAGTTATAAACACTACATAACTTCTAAGGCTTCATTAATCCTATAATTTTGCTAACTTTAGCATTAGATGATCCTTTGAACTCAATATAAACTTGTTCTTAGAAGTGTTATTGATTCTCAATAATTAACAAGTACATTAGTCCATCCTCAATATTTCATGCTATTATTAGCTTTGAAAAAATCTTAAAACTTTGAAGATTTTTATTAAATCTCAATCAACAAGTATATTTATTTAAGAATTGCAAGTTTAGCAAAAGAGAAAAAGGCTTGTGTTGTTTTCATACCTTGCAGGCATTAGGATTTTCTCATGTTTGAAAGGATAAGTGAATGAAGTTTTTATCCAATTAATTGCTTTAGTGACAAATTAAATTTCTCAATTATGGAGTAGCAAGAACCTATAATAAAATTGGAAAATGCATTGCTCTTTTGTTTCTTTATTTTCCTAAGGATAATAAGGAGGTAAAATGTTCAACACACACACACACACACACACCACATGAAATAGTTCAATCTTTCTTTCTTCTTGCTTTGTTTTCTTTACTTCTTAGACAGGGAGAGGATACTTTTAACTTCCAACCTTCTTTGTATTCTTTTGGGGGAAATATGGCTAACAATTAGGCAAAATGGGTTCCAACCACAAATATAAAAAGATACAGGAATTTTAAATAATTTTTCTTTGTGGGGAGACATTAATTTTTATTACTTAGGTTAATTTTGGTATTCGATTTTTGTTTATCTTTACGGTTAAACTCATAACATCTAAAATCTTACCTTTTCTTCATATTATATATATGGGACTAGTCTACTTTACCGGGATAGGGAAATTTCTTCCTCATGAGAATTAAGGAGAAAATCTCCCTTAAAAAGTGATTAAGGAGAAATTACTTCTTGATGATATTCAATTTGGATAGATTGATCACTTTCTTTTATGAATAAATATATAATTATTCCTAGCTATATTTATATGTTTAATGAAAAATATTTAATCTCAAATCATAAATCATAGAGAGGTTTTAACAGTATGAGTTGGGGGATTAGATCACAGATCCCCATCCCACTTAATTTAACTATTAGTGATATTTCTTGGCAATTAACAGTGCCTTTTCGTACGTAAAAGATTACCTTGTTATGGGCTTGTGTCATGCTAATGGAATTCTACCTTTCCTTTAAAAGTTTTAAATGTAAGTTCATATATTCAGCCGTCTATCTTGAAGACTAATAGTATTCATGTATTCGAGTCACCATATAAAAGGGAAATATTGTTAATTTCACAGTAAAAAAGTGTCAATTTCAAAGACTACTTGTGAAATTAGGTGTTATGCTTTACAATATACATTATTATATAGTTCGATCGGGCTAATTGGGACTAAAACTTAGTTTGATTTTTACCCCTTTTCAAAAGAAAAATAAATAAATTGCTTATTTGACTTGAAGTGCTGGAATTAGAAATGATTTGGAAAATTAGGGTTTCACCTGCTACATTGCTGGCAAAAGCGTTGCTGGACTCCATTGACGAGGACAGAAGAAGCTTTGGCATGGAACTCACACACCTTATGGCGTCTATGGTATCGCTTGGCATCAGACATATCAGCGGTGCAATTATCTGCTTGACAAGAAACTGGCGGGCTTGACGACGACCCACCACCACCACCACCACCACCAGATCCTTTCCTTCCTTTCTTCTTGATCTTGTCATCCTCTCCAAACCCTAACCCAGCATAAATATCTTCATCATCGTCCTCCTCCTCCTCATCTTCTATTTCCTTCAAGTTCCTCTTTCCCTTCAGCTTTGCTTGTTCCCATATTGAAAAGCAAACCAGAGAAGGGCTACCAGGACGAACAGAAAAATATGAAGCAAACAAGAAGCTACAAGAGCTCGATATATAAGTGAAAAAAGGGAGAAGAATTATGTGTGAGGACCACATGCTTCATTTTTTTTTTTTATTCCTTATCAGTACAAGGATAATGGCGAAGGCCAATTAAAGACTTAAGCTATAGCTCACAAACTATTCATGGTAGGTGGTACATTGAAGAGCAGTTTTTCCATGTACACTCCCATGTATACATGCCATGGTATTTATACACTCCCATGTACGTACGGCTGTATCTGTACATGCGCAGTACGTATATACTCTCTGCTTCCACAAGCTTATTTCAGACTTAATTCCCATGTAAAGAGTTGTTAACAGAGCTCAACCAAGTAATTATATTAATTACACGTAGATATAAAGAGATTTACACGCGCCACGAGAAATCAAATTAGTGGTGTTTATCCGAATTGAAAGGCTAGCTGATCAGTTGATATATATTATTATAGCTATAAAATCTGTGGTGGATGTCAAAACTCAAAACATCAACTTCCTT
Source organism: Salix viminalis (assembly GCA_029228465.1). Taxonomy (NCBI): domain Eukaryota; kingdom Viridiplantae; phylum Streptophyta; class Magnoliopsida; order Malpighiales; family Salicaceae; genus Salix; species Salix viminalis. Next base: position 2,359,971 of record CM055429.1, on the reverse strand, counting down.
TTATGGGATTAATTCTCGAGTGTGCAATAATGTTGTTAGAAATTAATCATTCTGCGACCAATGGTTTGGCTAGGAGCAGACCGACCGATCAATCAATCAGTAAGCAAAAATAGAAAATAGCCACTTATAAATATATTACTATTTTCACATCGTAATTGTAAGAACAACGACAAAAAATGATCGAAACTGAGTCTTATTGTTTCAAAAGGACTTGACAGCAACGGTGATGGAAGAAACAGGGTACTGAATTCTGGCATTTCAACTCCTTTCATAAATTTAGCCGTTAATTAAACTATTCAAAACTTGAATTGTCCTCGCAACCACTTATTGCATCGTATATTAGTAATGGGTGGTTTAAGTTATTTTTGAAATTGTTTTTTATTTAGAAATATATTAAAATAATATTTTTTTATTTTTTAAAAATTATTTTTGACATCAGCACATAAAAATAATCTAAAAATACTACTTTTTTTTTAATTTGAAATAAAAAATAAAAATATTTTTTTTATATTTTTTTTCAAAAACACTTTCTAAACAAATTCTCGAACACCCCCTTGGTTGTAAATGACTTTCAACCCATCACCTTCAAACAGAAAACATTTTGCATTATCTGATCATCATCAAACATTTATTCCAGTAGAGACACAAGATTCCATCAAAAGATACACGAACTATATATACAAAAAATATATCTAGACAGTAATTTAGATCTACACACAAACATATAAATAGTACAATCTAAATTTTACTTAGAATGTATATTTTTAAAAATTAAAAATAAGAAAAAAAAATTCACAAATTTAGTTTTTGTAAACTAGAAAAGGAGAGAGAGCGAAAGGGATAAGGAAAGTAAGAAAAACAAGATAAAATGATGCTTCACAACATCAACAAATCCAATTGTGGTCCTTATAAAGTCCATTGCAAGTCCAATGACCGAATTGACTAAAGAGGTTATTTTGGGTTTAATGTTTTGTATTTTCTAGTTATACAATATTGAACATAACTATAAATCTGATCATTTGATCGATTTAAAACTTTACCATATGATTACAAAGGTATTGTTCTACTTTGGACTGAAATTTCAAGTCAATTAGAGTCCAATAAAGAAATATGATACATGTTAGAATTCAATATGCAAAAATTGTATTATTTTACTGATTGGTTTGATATTATCTTTCCATGTGATTTTTAGATTTTATGCTTGAAAAAAGATTCCTTATTTTATTTGGAGACATATATGGCAACATGTTACTTGTATATTTTTGCAATGATTCCATGTGTTAAAAGAAATACAAGATCATCAAGGATTCCAAACTTTTTTAAGAAAGAGATGTCAACATCAATTCTTATTCTACAAGGATTGTTTATCTACCAAACAAGAAAGTTTTTCTAGTGCTATAAAAAAGGTTAATAAATATAATTCTAGTTTCGTTTCAATTTAACTATGAAAACAAAACACAATAAAGAAACTAAAATCAAATCATCTTGAAATAGCTTAAAAATATATATACTAATTATTTGGGAAGAAATTTCACTATTTATTAAATCTAATATCTTTTTGACATCGTTTGATTACGGGTTTAATTACGAGTTAAAATTTTACAACAAATTGATTTTACATCGCTTTCTTATACCTAGGCATAAGAAAATAACCTATTAATTATTATATATTATTTATTGTATATAATGGTACTACATATTAAACTATAAATCTATTTTATAAATAATTTTTATTTTTATATGCTTTTGCCCAACTAACTAAGAAAATTCAGGGACCATTTTAAATCTATTTGTGGATCCTTCACATGTTTTCCAACCATTTTATTTAATATTTTGGGTGTATACTTATAATGTAAGATACTGACCAAATATTAAATATACATGTTTTTTCCTGTAAAGTTTCATAAAAAATACAAAACAAATAAAAGAACTTCTCTTGTTTTGAAAAATAAAAAAAAATATGTTTTTATCTATGTTCATACGATAAAATTTTAAAATTCTCATGCATATTTTATAAAAATAAAAATTCATTGTTATCATATTTGAAAAAAATACAAAACAAATCAATTAATGGATATCACAATAAAGTTTTTGATTATCCATTAAGATTTGGAAGAAATTATTTTTCATAAAGACACCACAAAAATCATTTAAAATTTTTTTTTGAAATATGTGTTTTACATAATTTCTTGGGCTTTTGAATGATTAGGTTTCAGCATTATGAGATAAAGGAATACTTTAATGAGCTGGAACCTTTTATTCAATAAATGGATTTTATAATTATATAGTTTGTAAATATTTTTCTCTTATATTCACTTTTAAACTAAACTCAATAACTTCCTTAGAGGCAATATTATCACTTTTAAAAATATCATTTTGATGTATTTTGACATGAAAAACACTTTGAAAAACTATCGCAACAACACTTCTAAACAGACCCTTAATAGTTTAGATACTATGAACACGACAGGGGAAAAAAAGAGAGAACATATCTTTGTCTGAACACGTGAATTTTTGCACTGTAAGGGTATTATTCAAAGGTGAAAAAACCTAGCTAGATGATCTATCAATTGTTCAAAGTTGGCTCGCAAGATTAGATGCTTATGGTACGCTTGCTATCTATGTCCCTGGCATCCGATTCTGCTCCTTTTTCCCTCCCCTTCTTGCTTCCACACCTTACATTTTGCATTAGCCAACTGTGTTTCAGCAAAGTGGGCACCTACATGACGAGTCATCTTATCTAAAAATTTAAATTGTTAGATAAGATCTCATAATATAATTTATATTATTCTCTAATATGATTATTTAAGTAAAAGTTTTTTTAGGTTGAAATTTGCTAGAATTGAGATAGAAATTCATGACTATTAGATCAATCAAAACTCTAATAAGTTATTAAATAAAATTATAAAATATAATTTATATTATTCTCATGAATGAATAGCTATCGTAAAAAAGGACCACGATGTGCAAAATCGTGTAAATTGGTCCCCTGTGTGCTAGGTCAGCCCTTTATACGCACCGTGTATGGTGCACGAAACATTGATGCCGAAGAGATCAAAGATCAAAATCTCGAAGGTGGTTTGGAGCACTAGATGATAGGACCGCAAATAATTCAATGCGATGAGAATCATGGATTCGCCACCATTCACAGATTGGAAACCAGCTTGCTGGTTGGCTTTTGGATGGGGAATTATAAGATCGTGTTTACCATTATTTTTAGAGTTTTTTTTTGTTTATAAATATATTAAGATAATAATATTTTTTTTTAAAATTTATTTTTAACATTAATATAAAAAAATAATTTGAAATATTTTTTTTTAAAAAAAAGCATAGTTCAACAACAAATTAAAACAAAAACTGTCTAAGATGTGAATTATTATGAGATGAAACATTAATGCTTTGTTTGACACTGTGTTTCAGAAGTGTTTTTAAAAAAAAATAAAAAAATTTAATTTTTACTTAAAATAAAAAAAAATGTATTTTTAAATCATTTTCATGTGCTGATGTTAAAAATATTTAAAAAAAAAATCATTTTGATGTATTTATGAACGAAAAATATTTTCAAAAAGCATCATGAACTACACTCTCAAACATGCACTAAAAGTGTAAGGAGAGATTAAAGGTGATATGCCAGAAGATATTTCATATTTAGATGTGCAGATTTTTTTGCATATATATATTCCTTATATATGTGGAGTTCAATAAATATCAGATTCGTAGTTAAAGGAGATTGAATTAAAATTTAATTAATGGTGTGCATTTCAGGGCTCAATTATTAGGTTCAAGTAATACAAAAGACAATATCGGTTATTTTTTAAAATATTTTTTTGTTCAAAAAAATATCAAAAGAATAGTTTTTTATATTTTTATAAATTATTTTTAATATTAGACATTAAAATTATCTAAAAATACTAAAAAATCTTAATTTAAAATAAAAAATAAAATAAAAATCATTTTTTTTTTCAAAAACGATTTTGAAACGTAGTGTTAAAATATGTACTAAGAATAATATGATCTTAGGTGAGCAAGATTTCAGCTACCTGGGACATTGTTAAAATATGTGGCTATTAAATAAATGGTGTCCTTTGGTTCTTGGTTCTCAAATTCTGAGGTCAATTTTATTTGATCAGTACCATTTAAGCCATAACCTTTATCATGTTATGACTGTTCACATTAAACACCCATTCAAATACTGCCTTCCAATATATTATATCAGAACCAATTCATACTTTACATTTTCTAATATTCATTAACTTGTTTTTTCACAACATGATTATTTTTTTTATTTAGAAAATACCATAAAAAATAAATATCAACTATGTAAATAATATTTAAAATTTATGAGTCAAAAGTGTTGAAACCTACTTATATCTGAAGTACATCCTGACGCTCTAATTTGTTATCCAACTCTATTAGCATTCTCTATATAAACAAGATTACAATTCATCATAAACAAGATTACAATTCATCATAACCACACTAATATGACCTGGGAACCTTATTTTGAATCCCATTTAATTCATGTTTTTAAAGTCAATAACAAATAAGGTCATCGGATTTAATGTTCATTTTTACTTTTTCAAATGTCATAATCATCTTTAAAGTTTCAAAACTACCTTTTACTTAAGGTGATACATAACAAAACTAACATTGATGTATTCAAATCTAACAATTTCCATACTTTAAATATCTTTTTTTCCTTAGATATACGAGTTCATTAACCGACCATTTTTACTCGAGCTATATTACTATATAACCTTGGTCGTAAGCACTCTCACTTAGTATGTCGATTCATATCATTTATTTTCTTTTTTTTCAAGTATTATTGGATAAAAAATAGCATTCATGTTTTCAAGACATTCATTCTAATTTTATTATTCTAAAATCGTTTTAATGAGTTTGAATTCAAGCTTTATCATAATTGAAAACAACAAATCATACATACAAAAACCTATTTTCCTACCTCTATCCCTATGTGAGTGAATCTTGTCAAGTTTCCTCGCCCTTAGATTTACTTTTAATTTATTTATAATTTACCAATATTAATATAAAATGATCCAAAATCATCATGTATCAATCGGATCCTTTATCATTCTTATTCTTTTATCCATCAAAACCCATTACTGATTTCACCATCGAGTTCTTGATATACATGCCTTATTCATTATCCACTCAGTATAAAAAAACATATCTATAAATTATCTATTATATTTTGTGTATTCACATTAATATTATTTAGTATTTAACATATATATATATATATATATATATATATATATATATATCAAATTGTATTAAAAAAAATATAAATGTTCTTCAATTATATTTATATAATATAAATATATATATATTTCGGGTTGAAATTGATCATATTTATACTATACTCATTACATATTGAGTAACATGACCATGTAAGAAACACTTATCTATTTGGATCAAATCGAATAAATATCATATCTATTGAATTCAAGTTAAATTGAAGGGATTGAGTGGTGTGCATATTTTTATAGAGGCATGCATTTTTACCATCTTTATAAGTTAGCTCTAAACTTGACATAAATTTGTAAAAACAATCCACAGGTAATTCTCCAAGAAAATCTTTTGAACGTCAAATGACCAAAAATCACCAGGAACCTGTTTTCTTATCATGGATTTTGCCGGCATGGATTGGGCTAGGAGTTTACGAGGGTGGCCCAGTAACGTTGACACCTAAAAAGCCCGAATCTAAGTTTTACACGTTTGAGAGCCCAAAAATGGTCCATTACAAAATGGTTTGGGCCTGTAGTGAAAGCGACCCATCCTGTCAAAAAGGGAGACTGCTTCACGTTGATGAACGTGGCCTACGCAGGTGAGATGAATTTTTTTGGGGAAAAAAAGGTATCTGCTTGCATTAAAAATTAAGAATTTTGTACTGTACCAGAAAATAATATAAAAAACAAGGCAAAGAATTCATTGGACATTTATTTTGATTAATTTAAAGAGCACCTAAGTAGCTGGAATGATAAAATAATATAATTTGTTACATCTGAAAATTCTGTTCATCATTCTCTTTTAACCTCTTTATATAATGGACAACAACAACAAAGCTTATATTAATTTTAGAGAATTTGGATAGCGTAAGCAGATCAACATTAGATTTACATAATTATGAAGCCATCCTATTTTAAGATTATACACATCTCTCAATAATGATGCTTCGAATAAATTAAGCCTATGTGTTACCTGTTGACAGCTTAGGAGAGAAATGCTCTCCAAACACGCATTACGTTTCTTGTTCTTTCCTTTTGAAAGCCCTGTCCTGTTTTATATATCAGTAATATCTAAGGATTCATGATTTTTTTTATTATAATTTGATCTGATTTGAATGGTAGCGATTAATCTTACATGGGTGTATTTGATAATTAATTTCGAGCTTGTTCAATCAAAGATATCTTAATCATCAAATCTTATGGGAAGTTGGATTTCTTGATTTACGTTCTCAATTTATCATATCAAATTGATATGATAAATTTCTTTAATCAAATTTCTTTGACATTGAATTGAATCTACCAAGATTTGGGACACTCTATTTGGACTCACGTACTCATCAAGCCTTTTCTCCTCACGTGTGAAAAGGGATTGGAATTTAAAGACCATTTATGACACGAACCTCTCTGGATTTTTTCATGCTCATCCATTCCTCTTCTTCGGTTCCCACCACTACCTAGGTTTGACTCCTACAGTCGATTTCATCCCCGGTTTTAATTTTGTGGCCCATGTTACCATGCATTATCATAATTATAGAAGTGCACGTTGTGACTATATGTTTTTTTGCTTTTCTATATAATTATTCCCGAGTAAATCAAATCAAATTACATAATGATATCAACTTTAAGAAAAACGGGTGTTATTGATTACTTTAAATGAAATTAATAACATCGAACCCACAGACAAACCTAACTAAATGCTGATAGCATACCTATACTTAATTAAAAATAATTTTAATTTATGAAAAATGATAGGGATACTTGATCACTAAAACCATATATAAGAAAATAAAAGAAAAACATAGAAATATTGAGTATTAAATTTTTCTCCATTAAAAAAAAAAACTATTAAACTGATATGTGCATGTTTTTTCAATAACTTTAATTTTTTTTTTCTTTTCTCTTGGTCCAAGATCCGTTACGTGGAAGTGAGATTTACAAATGCAAAATATATTTTCCAAATAAATATCATCTTCTCGTCACCGGAGGGACTTAACCGTGACTGCGGCGACTCGATCCATTTAAATTTCAAGAACCGCATCATGTGCTCTATCATGTTCCACTTGCCCTGACATCAATGTGTTATCGTCGATCTTCCATCACATTCCATACAAGCACACGATGACCACATGATCAGGGGCAGAAATGGAATTTAAGGTCCTTCGATGAGTCCACCCACACCCTTCTCTCCCGGATATCCTATTTAGAGTGTGTTTGATATTGTTTTTTTTTTTTTTAATGGTTGAGGTTTTAAAAAATTAATTTCATGAAAAACGATTTAAAATAATTTTTAAAGTGTTTGGTTAAAACTATGGTTGAGTTTAAGGTTAGTGAAAAACAGTTTCAAGTGTTTGGTTACCAAACTTTTCATATTGTTTTCAACTTGTGAAATATAATTAATAATTCAAGTAAATTAGACACTTATTTTTATTCTCCCATCAAACTACTTGTAATTTCATCACGAACTATAAACTCATACTTGAAGGTATTTGCGATCCCGGAACAACATATAGTAAAATATCATCCGAAACAAAATAAGGATTGCGAGACAAAAATTATATTGTGATCTCCTTCTAATATATTTATTTATATTTTAATTAATTTTAAATTATTTTAATATTAAAAATATATATTTTATAATAAAATACAAGAAATAATAAACTAAAAAAATACTACCAGCCCCCAGCTCCCCCTCAACTCAAAATAAGCAAGACGCGTGAAGTTTCTGAAACGAGATAAAATTTTAAAAGATATAAAAACTACATCGTTTTATCTCTCGTTATTTTATTTTAAATGGTACAAAATATTTGACGGAATCACAACAAAATAAAAAATTGTACTGTCAGCACGGGAAGAAGAGAGTCCTAAAATCTGTTCATGTGGGTGCCCTTGTGCAAGAAGAAGGAGAGCGATTGTCCGGGGTGCGCCACGGTCAGCCTTTGATGCGTACAGCTTGGATTTGATGCTTTGGTCCCCTGACTGAACCCTACTCATCCACACCTCGCTTTAACGTGCTCGCTCGGTTTCTTTAATGTTTGCCAAATTGGCATTTCTTGTCCGTTGGTGGTGGGGTACTGAGTGACTCAGTGCGGGTGGGCGGGGCCCACCCCTCCCCCTCCAGAATTGACCGCCACTACCACTGTCGCTATCACCAAGTCTTCCACGTTACGCACGCACCTCTCTCTACTTGTTTTTTCAAAAATTGGATGTGTGGACATCCATCCGATTATATAGATACATGGTGCTTAACAACGTTTTCTTTTTCTTTCTTTTTTAAATAATTATTTGAAAATCAGTTCACTTAATAATCTATTGTTGTTGTTATTTCAAAATTATTTTTTATATTAGTGCATCAAAGCAATCCATAAATATGTAAGAAAAACTTGTTTTGTTTTTAAAGACAAATAGATCCATACTTGATATAAAATATTTTTTTCTATTATTTACATGAAGTCGAGATTTTATCATATCTATATTTCACTCCAATATATATATCAAACATATAAAAACAAAAACAATCCACACATAAAGTCTTGGTCTGTTATGTGAGGGCAGTGGTGAGTTAACCTATTCTGTGTTATTTAACTGATTTATTTTGTTACTATAAAAACACTCCATGATAGAAGATTTTTAGTACTATAAAAACTAATTTATTTATTTTGAAAAACTAGAAAGTCTAACTTAGAATCAAATCTAGATGTGCCAGCTCACATGAACAAAGATCTTGGGTTAAAAGAGACATTTTCCAGTCTCCAGATCCTTAGCTAAGAAGCACTGAGCACCAACGAGTACCTTTCGGAGCCATGGCAACAAGGGTTGTTTGGTAATATGTTTGAAAAATATATTTTATTTTAAATTGAAATTTTTTGATATTTTTAGATTATATGATGATATTAAAATAATTTTAAAAAAATTAAAAAAAATATTATTTTAATACATTTTTAAATAAAAAATATTTTCAAAAATAAATCTTACACGATTAAATCAGGCAAATAAACATATTAAGATATCGGTGCCTTGTTATGGATAGCAATCGAGTGGATTAAATTGAACAAGTCACATCATGCCCGTCCCAAAATTGATGATTTAGGGATTTGTTTTCAAGAAGTTTCACTCAACCCTCCTAAGCTGTCTTTATTGATACTTATGTTTTTGCCTCTTGTTTTCCATCCAATTAAAACTCCACGAGTGTTTTGTCAGGAACCTGACATATTTGTCTTCGTGTTGAAATTACTGACGTGACCCTTAAGCTCCGATTATAACCAGGGTTATTTTTATTTTTTTATGCTTCAAATTATTTTTTATGTATTTTTAGATTATCTTAACGTGTTGGTTTTAAAAAATAAAATTTTTAAAAGTTGGTCGTTCAAAATAATCCTTCAAAATGAAAAGAAGCTACTCCTCGATCCTTGATATGCAATTTGTGAATCCATAATATAAATGGCAAAATAAAGAAATCTCCCAACTCCACCACAACTAAAGATCTAGAAAAGTCCCATCCAAATTATGTGCATGCATTAATGTCAAATGTAGTTGATAATGGAGAATTATTTCTTCAAATTGCTGGACAGTGAATCGCCACTGAAACTATTCTTAATTTGTCTGCATCGAAATGCAAGCGTTCGTTGCGATGGTGGTACCTATGATAGAGCAAAAGATGGTCCTGCAACCTATTATTATTATTCCGTCGGCATATAAATTTGCATAAATCAAGAAACATTTTGTATATCAATCCAAAAATTTAGGCGTCAATTACGAAAAATCGAGAGATCTTAGGCTTTCTTCATGATGCCCTTTTTAATTATTGTGGGCTGAAGGAGAGATGAACTCGCATTGATAAAGTTAAAGAGACCCAGATAACCCTGTTAGTAATTGAAGAGAGAAGACTTTTCGACCAGTCTACAGTTTTAGGTCCAAATAATTTTATTTGTTGAGAGTATTTTAAATTTATGATTTTATATAAATATGTTGAGGGTCTCAATGAAACACCATATTTTATTAATTAAGCACATTGTCAATCTCTGTATCCCCTCTATTTTATAAGCATATGGTGATAAGCTTCATCGTCTACATATTGATTAGCTGTGAGTCATTTAATCTGCTAATTCAGTACTATAATGAAAAAAGAGCAACAAATTAATTTTCTGGGTTTAAAGTGTGAACAATATCGATGGATGATGTTTCTAAGGTGCTTGACGTTATGGTAAAAGGCTTGAGATATGAAAAACAAGTCTTGAGTTCAGTTAGAACGTGCATTTCTTATAAAAGCCTGAAACAGTCGAATTTTAATAGCTCACTGAATCAACAAAATATATGTTTTAGAAAATGGATAAAAAAATATATATATAGATGGATGATAATGATAGTGGATTTATTGTGGGACCTGAACTTGACCATGTGTGGCACAAGTCTCACGAGGTTGTTCACTTGGAAGACTTGCTTGCCCTAAATAATGTGACGTGACCACTTCAAGTCAAAGGCGCAGCCTGTAGAAGCACTTCTTGGCTCTTGCAGCTAATTTTCTAATTAAAAACATTATGTTTCTAGTGCTCGTCATCTGTGAAATTAAGAGCATCGATCATTATATTATTTCTCAGTCCTTGACTGGCTGAGTCAGTTGAATGCTACACTTCCATTTTACAAATCAAAAATCTCCTGTTCTTGGACCTTGATTTGGCCTTGTACTCATCTTAAATCTCCTTTCCATCCTCATTTAATCCAGGTGATCAGATCTTTTGACCTCTGTCCTTGTTTTAGATCGAGGTGATCACCGGCTCTAAACCCAATGATTTGATCTAACTATTTTGCTAAGTGATGTGCCTGTGCTTTTGATGAATTAATAAGTACTGTTTTCTTATGAGGTAAGCAAGTGTATTTCCTGTACCCGGAATCCGGTCAGTGCCAGAAAAGAGCTTGGCTTGGTTCCATTTAATTTTCCATTATAGGCCAATCAAGCTGAACCGGCCCACATAAAAACAAAAACAAATTGAGATTGAGTAGAAAAAATAAATAAAACATGAAAAATAATTGATCTCGGCGGCTTATTATAGTCAGTCAATCCCCTATAGAATTAGGCTTACAGAACCTCTAATCAAATTTAAGCATGATCTAACTATTTCATATAATATTATGATTTGATATGTGTTCTAGACTTTTTTTTATGAATTTTGTTTTGTTATCTTATCCATAAATTCATTCACAAGAAATCCCACTTATGTCTACAAACCTCGAATAGGACAATGTACTGGGTTGATATATGTGCCACGTATACTTTAAATCTAGTTTCTTAACAATACATTTGTCAGAAAAAATGATTACGAAGAACAAGCCTTACAATAGAGTTAATCCAGTATATCAATTCCAATTGGTATAGGTTGGATTTAGAAAATCATTAAAAGTAATTATTTAACTAATTATAGGTTCAAATCTAACCATCTTAAATTCAATCTAATTGTCGTCTCGTTTTTCGCCTCGGGTTTCCCTGAGTGCTTTTGATGCACTCCTTAAGCTTTTATTTATTTATTTTTTGACAAAATGTGTTTAGGTATATATAGTGTGAAATTACATGTAGGACCTCATCAATTAACCTTTTTCACTTCACGTCATTCCTTGACATGATCATACAACTCTTCTAATTGCTTAGCGATGGGCCTGGCTTGTGTCTTCAGAGGAGGCCGAGCTTAGAGATTTGTCAATTATACTCTGCCGAGTTTTCATGATTTTGTTTTAGTCCTATGTTAAATGATCACTACACGTTACAAAATACATTTGCAATTATATCTGTTATTCATAAAGCATGTATATAGTAATCATTAAAAAAATGTACTGTGTTATACTATTGTGAGTCAGGTTATTTTTTATTAGTATATAAAAAATATTGTTAAAGTGGTTTTTAGTAAGAATAAAAAAATAACTTCAAACTAGATTAAATTGATAAATTCATGGTCGAGTCACGAGACCATAATAACCTCATATAAAATAACTGATTTAATATTAAAAGATGACATTTGAAAAAAAAAATCAATGAAAAAAAAATAGTTGATTGAGTTAATCTATCAAATCCACAACTCAAGTCATATGGCTGAGATAACCCATAGAAACCAAGTCAAAACAAATTAAAACTCAATTCTTAATTAAGCTGATGTTCGAGGAAGATAATGAAAAGAAATCAATCAAGAAAGGTAAAACAAAATTACCCGAGTCAATCAGTATTAGACTAACAAACTCGTGGCTTGGGTAATGAGATCGGGATAACTTCATGAAATATAAACCAAAAAAACTATGAAGCCTAATTCTAAACCAACCACATATTAAAGGATAAAATTTAAAATAAAATCTTATTTAATTAGCCAAATTTACAGCTTAGATAATGAGAACATGAAAAAAAAATCTAATGTTAAAATATAAAATTAAAAAAAAACATATTGTCCAAGGAAATAGTGTTTTGCAAGGAGGGGAACAACTCCCCTCCTTATATATTTTGTTCTACCTCGAATAACTCATAGAATTGGAATGTCACCCATATCAATTAAATTATACGAGGAGCTCTTTTATTTAGAAAAAAAAACAGTAATTATTAGAACAAAATTGTCGTACTGATTGATATCGTGGAACATATACCCAAATGACATAATGGAATATTCTCTTAGCATGATGAAGGCTTGAACAGTAGGATTGTGTGAATAATTTCTCGAAACAAGCCCCTGAACTTTGAATTTCGCACTTTTGCTTCGTAGAAATACCACTGGATATCGCGCATCTAGGAGGTAAACTAGTTGTCTAATTAATTCTTCCCCAGCAGATACAAAAGACCAGGCTGACAGCCGAATCTGGAAACTGCCCTAACATGTCAATTTGCTATTTTTAACCACTCCAAAGCTTGATGACAGCCTGCCTGCCTCCAGCCACATACATAAAAGCATGAGAATAATAATAATAATAATAATATTATGATGTGGAAGAAGAAACCCTAGCTAGTGATGAAGCATTTAGCAATGTGAGCAGTACTGTATATTTTAATTACTCTAGCGAAGATCAAAGTTAAACAAGATGAGGACTGCGCAAGAATAATGATGGGATATCAGGGAGATCCCTTGAAAGACTACAAAATCCGTATGTTCCCCAAACTATGCTTCGCTTTACCATTCTTAATTTTTTCTCCATGGCAGCTGAGCTGCCCACCACATGGCTCCTGCGACTCATCCCTGTCTGGTCTCTCTGACTGACACTGTTAACGGTTTCTCTCTTTAATTATTCATTTTTAAAGACAGGAAAGAGCATGCAAGAGCCAGCACTCGGGAATAAAGCATGGCCATCTGATCTGTGCTTTGAGACGACTGAGATGAAACTCGATCGGACTCCCCACATGGAGCCCTGTTGTCCTGTTTCTCTTGGAGTTTTCACATTCTCCCCAGCTTTGAAAACCCAGTCTCCTTCCCGGTCAAAAAAGCAGCGCCATCCAATAGCCCACCACCTTTGATTCCTCCGAGGTGATTCTTGACGATATTATAAGTGCCAAACTAGTTGTGCGAAATAGAGTCTGCACATACTCCCATGTATGAAATAAAGCCCGTAAAATGGCACCACAGTAGCTTAATTATCTGTTTCTAATGCCGAACATGACGCATCATTTCATTCTTTCAAAAGGGAAAAAAGAAGGAAAACTGGATCCTAATTGGAACCTCTGAATTTGCTGTAAGTTAAGATCCCATCCAATTCAAAAGCTAAGTGCGTAACTGGATCTGGGCATGGATGATCAATGGTGTTTTTTAATCGGGAGCACCAGAAGAAGCACTCCCTTGTTAATGTCACTGGCCATAATCTGTGTTTTCGTGTATAGAATATAATAATAAACACATGAAACTAAAGTGGAAGTGGGATTTACTGGGTGGCTGCATCGGGTCGTGGGCTCTAGGGATTCCCTCAATGTATATTATGTGTGGATTAATTTGTAATACGAAGGAATGTTACGTATAGTGATGTGGGATGTGTGTAGTCTCTCACATGTTAAATGTTCTTTCTTGAACAACTCAAAGATTCATCCCTAGCTCTACTTTACCTCCCTGTCCTTTTCTTGGATTTTGAATACAGAGTATGTCCCTCCATATATTCTTTTGCATTCTCTTTCTTTTAATAATTTCACTAAAAAAAACAATCTACCCAAATTCGATTTTAGACCAGACCCCATCACGTGAAATTCTGACCAACTAAATCACACAAATTCTGATGTTTGCTAATTAATCACACACACACAGACTCCTCCCTCTCTCTCTCCCTCTCTCTCTGTATGTGACAATATTTGTACTCCCATCGAGAAAGACTCACGTCGGCACCTGCTATTTGTCTATTTACTCGATCGTTTCAACGATTCCTTTGCCAGAAGAAATGTTAGGCAACTGTGAGAAGATGGTTGTCATCTCTTCAACTACTAACGAATGGCCACAGGTTCTTCACCCCCTTTCTCTCTCTTCCCCCCTCTCTTTCTCAATTATTGGACAAAACATGACCCATTTTTTGTTTCTTAGCTTTTGGAAGAGAATATCTATCGAGCGTTGTTATTTCTACGCTAATAAAAACACCACTCTTGATGTCTTTCTCTTTTTTTTTCTTTTCTTTTATTTCCCTTTCTCTTTGGTGCAGAATCAGATAGATGAGAAAAGCCTGATGGAATCAACAAGTAAACTGATGGAGAGACGAGGCGAAGAAGTGCTTTCACAACCACAGCAGCAGCAGCAGCAGCAAGCTCTCAAGTGTCCTCGCTGTGACTCCTCAAACACCAAGTTCTGTTACTATAACAACTACAGCTTATCCCAGCCAAGACACTTTTGCAAGGCTTGCAAGAGATACTGGACGAGAGGTGGTACTCTAAGGAATGTTCCTGTTGGTGGTGGATGTAGAAAGAACAAGCGTGTCAGGAGACCAGCCTCGGCCGCTGAAGGAGCTAACAATTCAGTTTCTAGTGCAAATCCTAATCCTCAAACCCCAATTGACCATATTTCTTCAACCTCAAATCATATTAATCCTTTGTTTTATGGGTTAACCAGCAGTAACCCGTCAGAGATGGACCTTTCATTTACTGGCAGGTTCAATTCAAGGGGGTATTCAGCTGTTTCTGGGTATCATGATCTCCAGCCTCAGTTAAATTCTCTTGCATTAGGGTTTTCATCAGGAATCATGAGTGCTGATCATGATGCTAACGGGTTTAACCATACCAAGGAAATCCAAGATGTGGTCACTTCAAATTCTCTTCTTTCGAGTTATTCCAATTTCTTCGGCTCCTCCACGGCTTCCACCAACACAACCTCTCCAACTATAGCTTCTTTGCTTGCCTCTAGCTTTAACCACCAAAAGAGTACTAGAGCTCCTAGCCAGTACCAAAGCTTGACAGTTCCCCTTCGAGGACCTGCAAATGAGTGGGAATAGTGAATCTGGGATTGGTATGAAAGGGGTGAAAACTGAGCATGATCAAAATAGGTCAGGCTGGAATGTGCCATGCCAGAATCAGATAGAACAAGTTGGCTTCTCAGATCCTTCAATGTATTGGAACACCACCACTAGTGTGGGTTCATGGCATGACCCAGCTAATATGGGGTCCTCCGTACTTCTTTGATCTAGCTCTACCTAGAACACTACCATTTCTTTCATCTCAGTTATCTCCCTCTTTGTTAGCGATCGATCTTGGATGTCTTCTTCTAGCTAGCTACTTAGTTTTTTTCTTCTCTCTCACTCTTTTCTCTCTTATTACTTCTGTTTGTAGTGGAGTTTATGGTACTCAAATTGGGGATGGATAAAGACTTTCTCTTAACAAAGGTGTAAGATTTTGGTGTGGTAGGAACCTAAAGATGAGAGGAGCTTGGATCAGAGAGATCATGTCAGCTTGCAAGATCAGCCTACTGGTTTTATTTTCAAGGTTGAGAAATCCTGTTTGCACTGAGAAGAACCTCGGATCCTCTTCCCTCTCATCAACTCAGCTATCATAATCACCATCATTATCATCTACACCAACACAGTGTTGAAGAAATTAAGGATCAGCTACTGTTTGGTGCAACTTTCTAGCAAGTGCCAGTAAGTTGGTCACACCTTAATTCGTATGTATATATGCATGACAAAGTCCCTAGCCTTTTCTTTTTTGCTAATGTATTCCTGTACTTGTCATTAGGTTGGGGTTAGGAGGGTATATGTCTCGGTCCTCTCTCAAAATACCAGTTGAGGCACTGAAGATCATTTTCTTTCTTCTTCCTTTTTTAATTTTTGTCTTTTATACTCTCTTTTTAGGAGAAAAAAAAAGGGGGTGGGGGGTGGGTATAATTAATGGTATAGGAAAAAGGGGGAGATTTTGCTATTGTAATGTTGGGATTTTTCTTTATGTGATTGGTTTTTCTGGTTAATTATATGCTTTGTTGACTTTGATGTATTTCATGTTATTGCATTAAAGCACTGTGTGGGTTTGGAAATTTCAGATGCTGATGGTTAATTTTCAGTACGTTTTTCAGCCTTGTATAAGAAAGAACTACGTACATTCAGTGATATGCTAAGCTTCTGGATACACCACGCATATACAGTGTTAGAAATTTAGGCACATCAGATCGATTTTCACTAGGAGATGTTTGGTAATGTGTTTGGAAAGTGTTTTTGAAAAAAATTAAAATTTTATTGTTTTTATTTTGTACTTTAAATTAAATTTTTTGGGGTTTTTAGATTATTTTAATGTGTTTATATCAAAAATAATTTTTTAAAAAAACAATTTCAACCACACTTCCAAAAAAAAAATGTTCAATGAACTAGATGTTGCTAGTAGTATGATTATATGGCTTGCTGCTGCATTTTTGCTTTCTGATTTCAGGACGTTCCTGAAAGAGGACTGAGGATCTAGATATGGTGAGCATTAATTAAGATTTCTTCCTCACGAGATCACCGAAACTAGAATAGATTTCAGTTTCATGATGACTTGGATTCTAGTATATTGACTGTAGTGCCTCCTATTATTTACAGCTTTTTTTTATATATTTTAAAATATCCCAAGAACATCAAATGGGCTCCTCGTTTTAACTCTCCACATACATATCTTTTATAAAATCAATATAAGAAGGTTGTTTTCAAAATCATACGCGATATTAAATTAGCAGTGAATGATGATTGATGAGGGTTTGGTGAAGTTATAAAAAGGAATTCGGCTCTAGGTTAAAAAAAAACAGTATAATTGAGGAACTAATGCTCTAGGTTAGGCATAGCATCATGCCCAAAATCTTGATGAAGGTAGAGCTATAGCATACAGCTATTTGTTTAATTGATCATCAAGGTCTTCATTTCCAAGACTTTGCTTTCAGTTATGTATACTGTTCATGGGCTTGGCTCAATGCATTGGATTTCTGAAGCAAAATTGACCTGAGGCCCAGCCCATGTTCAAATCCATGTCGAAACAAGTACATTTAAGGAGAATGGTAAAGATTGCTTTAAAATTATATCAAGATGATGTTTTTTTAGTGCCAAATAAATAATGTTTTACATAGGCATATTTTAGTGCGGCTGCTACCGGCCTCCAACCATAGATTTTCTTTTGAGGGATAGGTAAAATGGAAATTGATAAATTAAGATGGTACAAGGAAAGAATGGGAATGTTCATTAAACAGAGCACGTGTTAACAATTAAGTAACATGTGGTACAGATGAAGTCGGTGGCTATACATTGACAAAGCCACCGTGGTGGTGACGGACCTGACGGTGAAAGTGTTCCAAGATGATATTGACAGGAAGCAGTAGCCAAGTGACATGGAGCCGTTGTGATCATGACATGAGAGGGATGGAAAATTGGCAAGGCTTCATTATTGGCAGCAGTATAGTCACTAGTGTCACAATTGGCAAACAACACTGAACTTGTTTAATTATAAGTCAATTTATATTTATTTTAATTAATTTTATGAGTTTTAAAGTTAACGATCATATAAATTTATAGTGACTTTCATATTAGCAACTATATAATCCCAGAAATATTACCGTACCACCTACTGAACTTGTTTAGCTGATTCAGCAGGACGTTGAACTGGAGGGATCAATTATGGCATTGTCGATTGTCTATGCTCTCTATGATTTGAGTTGATAATTTTCTCCAAGTTAGCGGGCCTACTCCTATGTTGCTCAGAAACAACGTTTTTTTTTGTTTTTTTTTGCTGCACAGTAGTTATCCAATCCCAGACAGCAATGAATTATAGCCAGCAGAGAGAGCTTTTCCTTTCCTTATTGATAGGGCGGCCTGTAGACTGTAGACTGTGGACGGTCACGCGCCGCAGCTGGAAGTGGAAGGCTACGAAAACCTCAGCCGGAGAAAAGCAAATTGAGGACGAAGAGAGGGAGCAGCAGCCAGCAAGGACTGCAGTACTTGTCACGAGAAAAGAAATGAGGAGAAGCTGTCAAAATCTTTGGGTTAATAATAATTCACCATCTATGCTATATTGATGTTTACTGTGGAGCCACCGTACCTGCAAAAAGAATCGCCAGCAGCCCATATACGGTGCCGGTTTAAAAGTGTTTGTGTGATTATTTTTAAAAGTAATTTTTGATATCCGATATCAGTATATAAAAATAATTTAAAAATACTAAAGCATTTAACTTTAAAGTAAAAATTAAAATAAAATTTTTTATTATTTTTAAATATGTATTTTTTAAAAATGCAGTAGCAAGCATGATAATATCTAGCAAGGACGGCTCACTTGCAGCATGCGCGAGGCATCACCGTGGGGGACCAAATTAACCCTTCTTAATCTATATAGAATTTGACTTTACTAATTTTTCTAGCCTTGCCCATGTTTTTAAATCTCTTTTTCTTTATAATATTCGTTCAAAAATATAGAGTTTAGGTTTTGTTGCTGTAGAGAGGCTTCTTGGTTTTTGTAAGATTTTATTTAGAAATGCTACTGAATAAAATAGTGCTGTTAAAAACCCTAAAAGTTTATTATTAAAAAAGATTTTTCGCACCAAATAAAAAAAATAGACGTTTAAGAAAAAATGATTGATCATTATAAACATCAAATCTTGATCAATTTTTAATTACTTCAGTAAGTAAATACTACTCTTTGATTTTGTTTAAATTTACTTAAATATAAAATCATTGAAAATAAATTCAGAATATAATAAATTTTACGTAGCAGAAATCAGGGATTTGTTTCTCGTTCATGTGAGCATTTATATATTTTACTTAATTTCACAAAGATATTTCACAATGTAGTGTTATTATCGAAAAGGATCACTTGCATAAAATGCAGCGGCGGCTGGATTATTAGCGCAGCGGGCCGACGGAAATTTACTTCAAATGTTTGTTTCCAAAAAAGAGAAAATATTTCAATGGCTGCGCCGAGTCGAGCCTCTCTCTCCTTCAGCCGGCCTATCAGGAGTTCTGAATATGAATAGATTCGAATCGAGTTCATGTTTCATAATGTGTTTTTTTTGGTATCGGAGGCCTCAGTTGTTAATACAAGCTGGCTTCAGATCTCCATTGTATCTGTCTTGGCCCAAATAACCACAGGAAAATTATAGGTTTAATTGATCAATCACAGAAAATAAAATAAAATAAAAAAGAATGGTTTTTTTATAATAATAATAGTTTCAATGATTTTTTCCTAAAGGATAATTAATAATCTTCATCAAATTAATCTGTAGTTGGTTCATATTTTTACGGGAAATTTAATCAATAATAGAGAGAATGTAATAGAAAATAAAAAGAGTAGTGATACCAAGTTGGGATATGTTATTTTTAAAATAATTGATTTTTCACTTTAAATTGACTTTGATGTTATTCTATTTTAAAAACATAATAAAAAAAAATATAGACAAAAAAACCAAAGTTGAAAGAAAAAAAAACAAAATATTTTTATCTAAAAATAAGTATCCACACAAAAGACATGTAAAGATAAAGTTATTATCATCATAATTTTAAAACTCAATCTAGAGATCAACCTGAGATAAAAATCTCAAGTCATGAGTTATGAAGACAACTCAAGTTAACTCATTTTATTTTATTTTAATAAAATAAAATAAAATAATGTTGTTTTAATGAAAATATTTTTGATAAAAAATTGTAACTGGATCAACTCGGGTTCTTGACCGGGTCAATCTCTTCTATATTTTTCTTAAACTTGAACCAGTGCAGCCCAAGATTAGTTATGTTTCAAGTCAAATTATCAGGTCAATTTAGATTTTATAATTAAAGTTATTATATCATAACACTCAATATAAATTAAAATAATATATTATAAATCAATTATGTCTGATGGTAATATTAAGAATAAATATTATATATATAAAAATCATCATGAGCCACGTGTGCAGCTTCGATTGCATTTCCATGACGGCTGCTTTGTCAATGTAAGCATCTTCACTATTTTTATAACTCAACTTGAAAAATAGTTATCTCGCCAAAAATCGAATTCACTCAAGGGACCTTAAACTTAAAGTGGTTGACCTAATTAAATCAACTTTATCCGAGCTTGCAGTGCCGCCAATATGGTTTCATGAGTAGACATTTTTGCTGTCATAGCTCATGACTTGTGAGCTTTGTGATAAAATCGCATGACCTAACTTATATATAATAATTAGCTTTTCAATAATGAATACCTAAATAAATATCTAAAAATAAATAAATAACTACTAAAAATACCGTCTTTATAACTTGAATGAAATTAACTCATATTCAAGACCTCTTAATGGACAAACACTAGTGAGTGAGTGACCTTCTACCCAGAAAGACTGTGCTGGACAATGAAGCCAAATGGGCTGCTAAATATGGCGAGGCACCTGTTCATATGGGTTTCCTAGTTGAACACATGGTCAATTCTATTTGTTTCATAGCTGTCTTCTTCACCAACATGTTCTAGAAGTCTCTTTAACTGGATTCTTAATTTTTTATTGCAACCATCATTGTTTTGTCTCTGTGTTTTCCTCGTATTATTGTTTGTTTCTTCTGATTGCGTACAGTTCCTCAAGGCTGTGATGGGAGATCGATTTTTTAATATGATTTTACCTGTAAATATATATATATAAATAAAATGAATGTTAAATATGAGATCATATTGTTTCAAAGTTTTGATTCTTCATCTAATTATACAACGTTCTGAATTATCATTTGCTTTGTTTCAGTTAAGTGTCTAAATCTGAGTTTGGTTATATCTAACGTGTGAAATTACTGGAGTTCCAGTTTGATTGGAAAGCAAAACCTTCCCAGGTCATGCTGCAGGTTGGCAGATCATCAAGTCAAACCTCGCTAGTTTAACCACCATGATGATTTTACTGCCTTCACCAATTCCATCCGTCAACTTTAACTACAAAAAGTTTTCGATTTGCCCTCAGTCTGGCCTCCATCCAAATCAGTTAACAGAATCCATTAAACACCGTTGTCATTCTCCTAATTCTTGTACTTACTCGCACAATTTACCGTTCAGTTCAGGACAGACGAACACAAATCATAAGAGCTTGCATCACGAGCAGCGTCGGCTGCTCTTAGCAAACTTAGGGACGTTGATAATTTTTCTCAGTTTGGGCGGTCAGCAACTGGCAAAAAATCTATCTCAGGAATCCCACTTTTATCTCAAAAACTAATCACCAAGCTAAAACAGTTCAATTGGACAAAAACATAGCAACATTTTCCACATATTTGGTTACTTATTTCAAGATTTCATATCATAAGACAAGGTTTAACGAAACAGAAAAGGTAGCCCTGCCAATTAAACGACTTTCACAAATTGATTGGTTTCAGCCTCTTCTTCTTGGAATTTAATCAAAAAGGTTGTCATCTCAATGGAACCCATATATCCATAATTCATATGGTATCATTAGGTCACAATAACCTTACAAGAAATTTGCTTACTGTTTATTTAACAGGCTAGGTTATAATTCTAACTACAAAACTCAAATCATCAACCCGTTTTTTGCTCTATAAACTAATGCAAAAGTGAGAGAGATTCTACAAACTCTAATATTTAAAAGCTAATGGCATAATCCGATTCATCCATGGCCGCCTTTTCAAGTACATACCTGAAAGGTCCAATATTAGACATCACAGAGCCAGCGTTGCATTCATCTAACTTTCCAGGCTCTACCCTTTTTCCACACCATCACTTCTGGCATTTAATATTCATATGCCTACAAATTTTAGTTACATCATTCAGATGCATTCCATCAACATAACAAGTGGGAGAGGCTAACTCTTTTTTTTGTAATAAAAATATTCATTCCAACTTCAATTCAATTATGTAGACAAAAATTCAATCTAGTTAAAACAATTGAGTTTATTTTACAAAAGAACCAAAAAAAAATAGCTATTTGATGAACAATGCCGGCATCTCATCTATCCACCCTATTCATGTGTACAAATGCACTACCTTGGATTGTAATAATCAAATTCAAGAAAACACCAACCTGTTTCCACTTCGGACAACCTTCTCCTTCGCCAACTCCACCGATTCTTCTTCCTTTGACCGGTTTTTTCTTTCCATTGCCACCACAACTGCTGGACCAGACTAGTCACTTTTAACTGGCAAAGACAAACTACAGCCTCATTTACTACAAGGCAAAAACCTCAAACAAGATAACACAAACACATTGTTTTCCGACCAAAGAAATACAAGCAATTACCTGGCATGGCATGGCATCTGCTCCTAACCTCGAATGCCTTGAAGCTGCTTTCATGCATGGTTCTTCACAGTATGCTTGCAAAATACGGGCAAGGCGGTGTTTCATGACTTGATATAAATGTGGGTGTGGGTGTCAAAGATAGGTTCAGGGCCTAACGACAAGACTTTTGGTTTTGGGTTATAAATGATAGGTTGTGGATTCAAAAATCTGAAAATTCAATAGATTTAAATTGGTTATGAATTAGATTTGGAAATGGAAATGATGTTTTTCTTACTTTGAAAGATAACACCTAACTAAGCTTGTAGTAGACTTATCTCCAACCACATGGAAGGGCCAGTCAGTAATTATTAAGCCAGGAGGGCTGGCAGGCATTCATGCCATCTAGATGGGGAGCACCACCGTTGCTGGGTGGACTCTACCAGGGCTTACCTATTTGGCAACGGGAACCTGATTTTGTTTGTGTGATTTAAAAAACGAAAGACCACGCGTCAAGGTTTCGATGGCAGCGGCATTGTAGAAACTTGCCATAAAAAAAAGAGAGAGGAATGATCCACCTCTTTGTCAGTGACATTGTACATTGGTTCGGGCAAAAACCAGCATCTTGGCCCACCACCTGAGCCAACAGCTGGAACTGATAAGGTCTGGGTCCCTCCCCCAACTCTCTGAAAAAAATCTTAATCATTGATGCAGTAAAACCTTGAGATTCATGGCAGAGATTTGTAATCAGAATTTGAGAAAAAGCCACACTATATTGCATTGCAGTAACAGTGCTGTCAATTTCATCTCTCTCGCAAGCTTTGACAAACATTTTAAAGTAATTTATTTCATTTGAATACCCAGGACTTTTCACCATCAATCTCTATAGAGAAAAGGGAGAGAAAGAGAGAATTCAATTTACGTGGGAGACTTGCAATCCATACAGCAGAACAACATAAGCATGTGTGTGTGTCAATGTCATTTTCTCCAACACCATTAAAGCACATAAACTGTATTACAGGTACCAGCAGCAGCAGTAGCGGCCAGAAATGAAAAGAAAAAAGAAAAGATATTGCACAAACAATGATGATGAGAGATAGATGTTCCGTAGGAGTAATAAATAAGTGAAATGAAAAGAAAAAAAAATCAAACGAGGTCTTTTATTAAAACCACCACCCAACCCCACACCCTGTTTAAAATAGTACTGTCTTTGATTCCCACAAACCCTAGCTAAAACCCCATTTTAATCACACAAAAGAAAAAAAATGGAATAATAATTCAAGGATAAGGAAAACAAAACTCCAATATTTCAAGAACAACCAAACCTCACGTGTGTTACACATAAAAACTACACAAGTGGAGGGTTGATGATCATGATGATGCTTTTTTTCCATCTCTATGAGTGATGACTTATTGTATCATGCCGATCATCGCTTCCTCCACCACCGCCACCATGATGCGAGTGAGACCCGCTCGCCTGGGATTCCGATATACCCGATGCCCGGTAGGGGTTTAATCCAGCTAGCATGTTCAAATGACCTAATTCACTCATCCCACTGTTACCAGCACCAGACCCACCCATACTTGTAGACCCCAGTTGCTGGCTAGGCAATAAGGTAACAGGAGCTGGAAAATTCATAAAATGTAACCCACTAGACATTGTGCTCCTGTACAAACCACTGTTATTAACCGAAGGAAATGTCCATATAGGGTCTCCGCTCATGACTTGATTATTGCTGGAATTAGCCAGCATCCAAAAATTTGCTGGAATTTGTCCATGACTAGCTGGAACTGCCCCACTACTGGATTGCAACAGGTAGCTTCCCATCTGATGCTGTTGCGATGATGATAAATCTTGCTCGGGCCTTCTTTTCCTGTTGAAACTCTCTTCAGTCTCCGTTGATAGCTCCAGTGAAGAATTGTCTCGCAATTCTTGCTTTGCTTGCATCACTGCATTCAGATTGTTACTAGATTGGAAACTTAAAAATGTCGGTGGTTGTGAGGTCTCCAACCCAATTCCAGGGAACAAACTGCGACTACGTTGTTGCAGTGAAAAGTTTGGATTGAAACTCCCTGATCTTAGCTGAGACGGAATTGACATACTTGAACCTGAGCTACGCAAGGATATGTTAAGAGAAGTGAAATTAGCAGGGATTGTTCCGGTGCCTGTGGCAGCGATGACAGCAGGTTCTGCTTGTTGAAGTAACCACTCGACGGTTTCACCGTCTGATTTGTGGCCAAGTTCTTTGGTGAGCTGAAAAACCCTAGCAGCGCAGAGAGCTGGCATGCGAATTCTGCGGCCACGTCCATCCACCTTGGTGTGTCTGTCCTTCGTTGATGTTCGTTTTGGAGGGGGTTTCTTCGACTGCTCCGCAGAAACAATTTGGAGATTAGAGGTAGAGAGGCTTGTGTTAGTAGTGTTGTCGTTGTTTGGTTCGGCAGTGGAGATGGGAAGAGAAGGGTAAGGAGAAGAGGACGAGCAAGGCTCGTCTTCTTTCTTTTCCAGCAGCTGGAATGGGAAGTTTGGGCGGTGGTTGTGGTGGTAATGGTGGAGCTGATCATCACCTCCTTCCATGATAGCATGAAAATTAATATGCGGGGATCTCTCCAATGGTGTTTTACTTCTTTCAGTTTTTATTTTCAGCACCAAGATTGAATATTTACTAGCTAGAGTAGAGGAAAGGAGACTGTTTTGAGGGAGAGAGAGCGAGAGACACCCCTTTTTTTGGGTTTCTCGATGCTCTTGGGTGCCTGGAATTCCCTCCCTTGAGAAATGATGCTGGAGAGGGGATAAGGGAGGAAGAGCTGGACGAGCTTTAAGCAACAAACATAATGAGTGGGAATTATATGGGGGTAAGCTTTAAAAAGCAATTTTTTTTAACAAAAAGAAAATTTTCGCTTTGTTGATGTGTCGACAAACTTTTAATTTTACAGATTAGTCCCAATTTTTAAAACTAATAAAAATATAGCTTAGCATTTCAACATTTTAAGCTAGCCATTAAGTTGATGATAAAAAAATATATGTACTCAATGTTGAATAATGTGTTTTTTTTTAAAAAAAATATATTTTTTAATTAAAATAATATTTTATTTTTTTATCGACATGTTAAAATCATTAAAAAAATTAATTTAATATTTTTCAGATAAAAAACAATTTGAAAGGTACTTTAAAAAAAAAACGAACATAGACAATATTAAGAAGGTAATTAAATCAACAATTAATACATTTTGCTAATGTGAAGTATTTATTTTATTGTTTTTCTCCCAAACTACTCCATCCTTATTTTAAAAACCTGCACTTGCTCTCTCCAATACGTTCATCCCTCCTCCACTTATGTTAAGTTTGTGCTTAGCATCATTGTGCAATTTACAAGCCTATCAATGTCCTATTTTAATTCTACAACGACTAGTTTGGATGAACTGTGTGATTAATTTGGATTCTAGCTTCCCTGAAGAGAAAGCATTTAATATTTTCATTGATATTCATAGTAAGAATGGTGGAAGTTATGCACGCAATATGTTTCATGAAATGTTCGAGAGAGATGTTTCTTCCATTTCAATTGTTTAGGTATGCGAGAAATTAAGAGAATATCGACGGGAACTTTTGTTTTGTTTTACAGGGGAGATCTAATTTGATTTCAATGGTTTAGGTATGCGAAGTACGTAATTGTTCGAGCAAGCACATCATCTTCTCATGAAATCCCAATCTTTTTTATATGGTTTGCAATATTATAAGATCCCTTCTAGTTTGTAATAAAAATAATAATAAAAATCTTGTTATTCGCCTAGATGATATGGTTTTTAGTTGGATTCTCCTGGTAAAAAAAGATTTTTAATCTAATCTATTTAACTCTATATGTTTATAAAATAAATCTATATAAGGTGCATTTGACATGATATTTGGAGAATTGAGGACTGGTTTGTAAAATGCTCTATCCACTGAGGACTGGTCTGTAGTTATATTTTTTGTTTTTATGAATTTGGACAGCAATGCTCCTTTTTATTGTGGTGGACAGTTCCTTTGGTTCAGACTCCACGTGAGGTGCTCTTTTTATCATTCAATCCATAAAGACAATGGTGGCCAGAGATGGGTCCAATCCCAAGTCAAAAATTTGAGAGACTTATTATTAGGTGGGTCCCATTTCATTCTAGCACAAACCCTGATAGGTGGACTCTGCTTTAGGATCACGACACGTGGCGTTGTGGATTACAGTACATGATGTACTGCGATAACAGGCAATCATAACTCGTACATATATGTTATGGATACCTCTTACACCCGTGGTACGCGACTACGATTTCTAGTTCAATTTGCTAACGCTGGGGAAGAAGCTTGCCATGAAGATGTGTTCTCTCTCTCGTTATCATAGTTTTTTTTTATTAGAAAATTAAAAGATATTGTTTATGATTAATAAAATAAACGAAATGATATTATCAAGTGAAACATTTTGATATTAATATCATTATTAAAATATGATCACCTTAATATAGTTTCTTTATTGACTTGTTTTATAGTGACTTTTTATCTCTTCCATTAAATTTAAGGATTGACACATAAATAAAGTTACTAAAACAAACAAAAATGAGTTAAATGATACTATATTTTTATATTTCACGTGAATTTGAGTAACACCCCCATCTTTTTTTGTTTTCAATTTGAGCCTATTTCATTTATTTGCGTTTATTTTTTCAATATTAATTAAATTTAATTAAATTGGCTTTAATTAAATTCTAAAGTTCAATTAAGCACCTTGATATCTCAAAATATGTCAAGATGAGAAAATATAAACACATGAAATACCATAAACATCACATAAAAGGTTAAAATCGAAGAAACAAAAGTTTAAACATAAACAAAAAAAAAATACACTGCATTTTAAAAACATTTTTTTAACTATCTGCGAGTATACTTTACAATGTAATTTTACACTGCAATAGCTAAAACAGAATAATTGTTAAATTATTTTGATATTTTGGCCAAATTCCAACGAATAATCATAAACTGATTACAATATTCAATTTTTGTTCAAAATATGAGAAAGATGCAACCTATTGTTTTTATGAAAATTATGCCTGGAAAACCTTGGAATTCAACCGTATGCACGTAAACAACACTTTTTTTTTAAATGCAATTTTTATTTTTTAATTAATGTAATTTTTGTTTTTTTTTTTAAAGAAAAAATAAAATAAAATAAAAATAATTTGGGCTGAGTCTGGCCCAACTAAATGGGCCGCCCCCAAGGGCCCAGCTATGATAGGCTTGAGTTGTTGGGCTAGGCCGCGAGTAGCCCAGCCCACGCCAACCAAACAGAATACACACACACACACACACACTGCATGAATTAATTCATGTACTTGAACAATAAAATGGTGGTCGACCGACCACTACAAGAGGCTCACTTGTCACTGCCGCCTGGTAAAGGAGGTCAAGGTGGTTCTCTTTGTCGTGGTGGCATCGAAAATGGTGGCCCGTGGTGGCCGAGAGGAGTGTCTGAAACGGCGGGTCTGCTGCCGCTACGCGTGGGAAGGAGAGAGAGGACAGCTGTTGCGTGGCTTGCCGGCACCGAGGAGGAAGGCTGGGATGTTTTAGGTGATGCCTCCGGCGTGGGGAGAAGCCGTTATTGCCGAGGGAAAAGCTGTTCATTGGGGGTCAGCTGTCGCAGTTATGGCTCCTGCTAGTTGTGGCTTGCACACTGTTGAGGGAGACGAGAGAAAGAGCTGTAGGGGAAAGGAGAGAGAGGGGGGGGGAGATACGACTGCTGCGTGGTTGATGTTGGCTGGCGGTGAAGAAGTGTTGTTGTTGCTGGAGTTGGGGAAGAAGAAAGGGTGGTTGTCGTGTGCAAGTCATAGCGTCATCCTTGTCATATGTGTTTTTTTTCAGTCTTTCCCCTTAATCTGTGTTCAATCATCTATTAACACGATCGTCCCTCAGTCAAAAAAAATTCCCTCGTTACGTAAATTCCCCCCACCCCTTCGTCTGTGCATGCATGGCTATTTATAGGTGAAAGAAGTAATGTGCAGTTGATGTTCAATATTGGGGTGTTGTGGTGGTAGGTTGCAGGGCATGGCTTTGACAAAAAAAATTTTTGTTGTTGTTGAAAATTTTAAATAAATAGGTTATGACAAAAAAGAGTTTTTCGATGGGAAAAACATGGAAGAACGATATTCTTTTTTGTTCAATTTTGGCTTTCGATTTCACACAAAGAGTTTTATCACCGAAAATTCTGATCTTCTCAATTTAAGCCAAATTAGACTTCCAAACTTGATTTCTCACCAATTAAGCCCTTAATAAAACTAATTTAACCCATTTAAAATATAGTTAAGCCATTGTGCTTAATTAAATTCTTCAATTGGGCTCCCTAAACATAATTATACTTTAAATTAGCCAACGATTAAATCAAATTGACCCATAAAAATATAATTATATCTTTTGACTTAATTTTTACACAAATTTATCCCATAATAAATTACTTTAACATTGAATCTGCATTTTCTTTTATTTTTGAGCAAAAAAGAGGCACGACCGGGTTATTGAAAACGTCCAAAATTTTCACCTTGATTTTTCTATTGACACCAACCCTTTTTTATTTTATTTTTGTTATTTTTGGATAGATTTGAGGAATAATTCAGAAATTGGGTTATGACAATGATATTATCTAAACCCTTTTTTTGCAAAATAAAATAAAATCATCAAAGCAAAAATATTCAATTTAACCCACCCAACCCTTACCCGAATAATTGGCTCATTTGGGTTTAATAACTCTTTTATTTTGAATCTACTTTTTTATTTAGTTATATCATAATAAAAACATACATTCATAGAAAAAACAAGGAATAGAAGTACAAATATATTTTTTATTTCAAAACTTTCTTTTGCGATTAATGCAATTTATTTACTGTTATAGAAAAAGGTAGATTGTTTTATCAGCAACATACGTCATTGAATAAAAGTGTAATAACAATCAAATAACATATTTGTACAACCTGTAATGATTTGAAATAAAAAGTACAGGATATATATTTTCAATCAAAAACCTATTTTTTTATTGAAGGGATTCTTCTTTTTTTTAATGGAAAAAATGAAAAATATTGTTTTTCTTAAAACAAAAAAAAAAAAACTTATTCTCATCATGAAAAAAAGTTTTAATCAAAAATTAAAAAAAGATTAGCCAATTATTTTAAAAGCAACTATATATATATAGCAAATATGGGATAATTATATAAACATATTTATAATTAAAGTTAAGAAAATAAATATTTTTTTATTCAATATAAATGACTAAATCATTTTAAAAATTCTTGATAATATATAAATATCTATAAATCAATTGATAATATCATGAATAAACTATGAATTTCTTTACAACAATGTTACAATATTTTTTTATCAATGATTACTTCAAAAAGTTTTCTGAATGAAAGGCAAGGACAATTGAAGAAAAGGTTAATTTGTTACGATATTCAATGATATAAAAAAATATCTCCTCAATCTAAACCTCATTGTTTTATAAAAGCATCTCTTTATTGTTTTAATAACAATCATATTTTTTCATTATAAATACTATTTTTAAACAAAAACCTACCATTATATTAAATGCAACTTTTAATAGAGAAAAAAATTAAAATAATGTTTAAATATTTTGTATGTGATTCAAACCAAATAAATTTAATCAATGTGATACGATAATATAAAAACTTTATTGAGAAAAATTAAAAAATATATATTTTCATTGAATATTTGTGAGCAAATTTTAATTTTTTGTATATTATGTATATAATAATTATATAAGCAATTATGAAAAATCAATAAAAAAGCAAAATTGATTATGAAAATTCTTTCGTAATCATAGCCTATATTTTCCGACGAGAATAAAATTTACACTTCAACGTCTCTCGTTAAGATAAATCCAATGACATCAAGATTAGTTTTTCTTTTATGATCATATATAATTGATATTTCACTTTCTTTCTCATCTTCAATTTTTCAACAACTTTATCTTGTCCTTAAATTCTAAAGACTAAAATATAAAATAAATAAAATTCAGAGTAGAAACATAAAATCCTCAAAACACATGGACCAGAAATGAAAAAAAGAAGAAAAAAGATGACCTCCTTGTTCTTGTGTTAAATTTGGTCCAAGTTCATGTCAATTTTTTTTTTCTTGAATCAATTCAAATCTCATCCAGCAAAATTAGTATAATCCAAATCCATGACTTTTGCTTTGTACAAACACAATGTATCATGCAAACCGAAATGACTTATCAGGTTTTCAAACATGTGAATATAACGTAATAACATAGAATTTAAAAAAAAAAAACTCAATTACTAAAATGAATAATTATATATAAAAAGTAAAAAAAAATTACTTCAATGTAATTTTTGTAAACGTTTTTCGAACATTGATTTTGGAGTTTAAAGTGCCGTTTTTAGATAATAAGAAAACTCATTTAAAAGTATAAAATCTTTTTGAAAAGAAACAATGGATTGGATAATATTTTCTTAATACAACACCAACATTACAATATACTACCAAGTAAATTCAACCTCACCTCTAATTAAAACAAATCAATTTTGTAAAATTATTAAAAATAATTAAATTCTAAAATATAGTTTAACCACATTTTATATTATTATTTTATTTAAATTATTTAATAATGCTCTTGCAATACTAGGACGGCCTGATTTTGATAGTTGAATTATTTGTAGACCATTAAAATATTTTATCATATTAGTATTTTGTATGGTGATAGTTATATAATTTTTATTTATTTGCAACATTTTTCTGTGTTTAAATAGGAAATATAATGAATTCGATATCTATGAAAGATGTTTATCGACCCAAATTCTAAAACTTTGTGCACAAAAGTTTTAAAAGTGTATAACAAAAGTTTTATCGACCCAAATTCGATATCATTTAAGGATAATTTATATCTCCTATATTAATTTTAAAGTAATATTACAAAGTTGTATTATATCATTTCATAGTTTTATTATTAAAGGTTAATTTTAATAAATAAATAAATAATAATGGAATAAATGAATTATAATTCAAATATTATAATATCATAACATTTTTAAAATTTTAAGGAGATTTGACCAGGATTGATAAAAGCATCGAGACAATTTCCATGCCTTCTAGTTTTATTTATTACGAAAATATTAAATATACCTCTTAATTCATAACTTACAGTATGAAGTCATATTATATTTCAAGAACAATTTAATCTACAGTTTTCGGTTTCAAAAAATTACAAGAATAAACTGTATATTTAGAAATACAAGAATAAATAAACCTCTAACTTTCGCTTGATTTTTTTTAAATAAAAAATCATCATTAAGAGTAAACTTTATTTAATTTAATTTCTGTATTAGATTCTGGTCTTTATTTTTTTATTGCTATTTTTTTATTTGTTTCTTAATTTATTCTGTTTTTTTTTTTAAATGTAATCTCTAATTATTTTCTTATCCTCATTGTTTTTTTTTATTGTTTTTTTTAATTATTATTATTATAGTTCCATTACTGATTACATTATTATTCGGAACAAACCTCAATAGTTTTAATTAGATGACTTTGTACTCAGAACCAAAAAAAAAAAGTATTCTGAGAGACTCATCGTCTAGCACTTTTGTGTGGTTGCTACTGCTGTTGATCATCTCCCTGCGTCGGCTTCAATCTCCCTTCTTAATTTGGCTTAACATCTTCACTCACTCCCGTGTATTGCTGCTTCTCCCTTTGCAGAACGCTAAAAATGAAAATCCTTTTTCTGTTCTTGGATTCTGCTAAAATATGTCGAGAGATGATCAAAAGTGTTATATTAATTTCTTTGTCGGTGCATGCATTTAGTTTCGAGGAAACCCAACCTGCAGAGAGGGCTGATGTGTCTTGGGATGTGGACAAGTGAACGAAACTAAACCTGCCTCCTTTTGGCCTCCAAGAATTTAATGTGACACAGTGGAAAACCATGGCAGCTGAGCTCACCTTGCGAGTAATTATCTGCTACCCAAAAACAGCCACACTCTCCCTGCTCCCTCTCTCGCAATCTCCAGCAGTGATGAACTGGCCTGGCTAGCCAGTATCACTGTATCAGTGAAAAGGGTTTTCTGTGTAGCAAAATAATAAACCATGCTAGACATTTTTGGTTACAGAAGATACAGTGTGCGCATGGCATAAGAACAGCCCATGAGATAGTATGAAACATGGAAGTGTCTATCTTGTTAAGAAGTCGAGGACTTGTCCACACAAAACCTCATGATGGGCCAAAAATCCTAATTCTAACGAGAGAAAGGTCCAAACCTGGAATATATATATAGTCATCTTCAGAGGAATGATCCTTGTTTTTCGACAACTTGCACGCTCTATAGCGCAATGGATCCTGCAAAGAGTTCATGCAAGCTTGGGATTTGGGAATGAAAATGTCACAGCAATGGTGTTGCTGAACTACTTAAAGCTGGAGAAAATGGGAACGATAGACAAAAGATAAATGAATATACAATACAATCAGTTTTTGGAACCATAAAACCTCGACATCCTTTATTTTCACACCTGATGATTTTCCAATAAAAGTTCAATCTTCGTGTTCCTGTCTCTTTCATACTTTAGCTCCTTAGTTTGATCACTTCAACTAATATCTCATGGTTTCTAGTAGCAATTATCATCTCCTGACCTTTCTCATGATGCTCTACGTTTTCTGTACATGGAGCCTCTTTTATCTTCCTCTCTTCTTCGCTTTCGTATTACCAGGCACACATAATTATACATACACTCACATTTCCTTTCGTATTATAAAACTAATGATGGGAATACCGAGCCATGGTGCATGAAATTATCCGAGTGATAAGGGAAGGAAGTAAAACAGTAAGCAGACCGTCGTGCGCGGGCCGCGAAAGACCACCGGTAGAACAAACACCGGCAAACAGCAGTCAAACCCAGCAATCATCAAGCTCAATTCCAACTAGCAGTTGCCAGATACATTGCCCGTGTTTCGCCGTCAGCCAAAATAACTTTCTGTTTGATGTAAAAAATGTGATGGGCTGAGAAAAATCAAAATTCTAACTCATTGCTTCAAGTAATTAATAATTTAAATAACATGAAAAAAAACCCAAATAAATTGGGGGGAAAATAAAAAGAACCATACCTAACCAGTCTAGATTATAAAATAAAAAAATCAATGCTAATCTCATAAAAGTAAAGGCACACAAAAAAGTCGCAAATGTGAAATCTCTAACCTGATTCAATCAAAAATTTAATTTTCAATCAATTTCAAATTAATATAGATAAAGAAATATTAATAAAAAAGAGAAAAGAGAAAAAATTAGGATAAAACTTGATAGTAAAAACACCAAGGAGGATGCAATTAAATGAAAAAAAAAAGAATCACATATAAAATAAATAGCAATTAATAATAAAGATAAGTTTTTAAAGATTAAAAGAAAATCATAGGGGTGAAATTGAAAAAAATCTATAAAAAACAAATGAACCCAGAAAAATATCTTAAATCTGTTCAAATCTTAAGAAGCTGATAACCTATAAAATCTTGGATTCGGGTCCAATGAAGAAATTTATTATGAGCTAATTTTAAATTATCAATTTAAAAGACTTGTCAAAGCAAAAAAAAATCAGCGATCAAATATTGATTAAAATTGATAAAAAAAAAAAAACAAAAAGGGATGAAATCATAAACCAAAACTAATTTAAGAATAGATCCAAAATAAAAACTTATTAAAGCTAAAAAAATTACCAATCATAGATTAAATTTAATAGGAAAAAAAGCTAAATAAGGTGAAAACACAAAAAATTTACAAGAAATTAGCAATTCAAATAACAAGTGTCAAATTTGAAAGACAGGAAGATATAATAGGATGTAATTAAAAAGACACCGATTTTATAATTCTAGATAAAAGAAAAACTCATAATAACTCATTATTCAAGAGTTAAATGAGTGATTTGACTGTACACTAAACAATGCAGTTACCAACGTACCCTTTTACTACCCTCAAGAGATATTGCTGACATGGTCAAAAGACCAACATACCCCTAGAACCAAGACAAAAGATTGAATAATCAAGGCACAGTATAGCACCTACACTATGTTTCACCTATTTTAGTTTTTTGAAAATAAATTGGTCATCAATCACGGCATCGCAAATCAACTAAAACAAGAAAGATAGCTGCAGCGGCTGGTGATGACACAAACAGCAGAGTACATTTGTTTGCTAGTGAAGGCATCGTGCACAGGCTGAAACAATGGCAGGATGATGGAAAAAAACTCAAGATAGGAGGCAAGAACAGCAGGTACAAGCTGATCGAAGACCATAAAAAACGCATTATCAACTGTCAAGGTTTGTCAACGTACAGGATACAGAAAATGAACAGGAAACTGGGTCGGTTAAGGTAGAATGCAAGACAGAAACAACACACGCAAGATCCACGAAAGATTTCCCTCAAGAAATGGGAAAATTAACACCTGGGCATCTCACAGCACGGTGAAGAAATCAACAGAAACATGAAAAAACTCCATCCCCGAAGCACTAATGTGCCTGGCATGGCAGCTGAAATCAAACGAGGGTCCCTTTTCAATGAAATCTACTGTGGAAAAACCACCGAAGAATCTTGGAAGAGATAAAAAAACACTAAAGGTCCCTCACCCGAGCCAATCTTCCATTGATAAGATCAAGTACTAAAATAGCACGCAGCTTCCAAAAAGCATACGATTGGAAGTCTCAAGTACGAGCCCATAATCAAATCAAAAGCTTTCTCCCAAGAAACTAAGAAACAATGAAACAAAATAGGACCCTTCACGATTCACACATTTTTTGTTTGAGGCTCATGGCAATGAGAAGAACAAACGTAGTAACTGTTAACAGTGCACATGACAACAGGCGTTATGGGAGTAGATGGAGTGATAAGAAAAGGTCGAGATTATGGCAGAAATAAGGACGAATACTCACAATCTTCTGCTGCCAGCAACGAATCTTACATTATTGGAGAAATGCCAGGGGAGAAAGAAATTCAAAAGGAAACAAGCTCAAACCAGGATATTGGTGGAACCATCTCATTTATCATCATTTCAAAATTTAAACTGTTACTTGAAATGAGATGGTTTTTTAATATGGTATCAGATTTTTTTTTACCCAGTGGTCACGAGTTCGAATCTCATCACTCTCATTATATTTGATAAAAATCAAGTATAAGGTAACGTGAGCCTCTGTAAGTTTCAAGTCTAAAAAACTTTCACTTCAAAAGATATATTAAAAAATAATATAAATCATATTCTAAAATTTCATCAAATAATTTGAGCTTTTAAATTATATAGTTTTTATGAGTGGCAAGGAAACCCAGCAACCAGAGCTGAAGGCATGAACGCATATCAATCAAAATTATCCGTTAAAGAGTGGACAAGAGCAGATTGTAGTCTTGATATATTATGTGAAAATCATCCATTAATGTAAGGATATATTTGGCCAGCATATTCTTAGGAAAATCAGTAAAAGCATTCTATGTATAAGTACAATCCTATCATATTACTAAGTCGCGCTGTAATAATATATATAGCAGATTAACTATATGAACAATTTCAGATTTTCTTCTGTAACTAGTAAGGGATTGGCGAAATTCTTATGAAAAAAAGATGAAAAAAATCTCGAACATATAAAATCAAAATTCTTATGAAAAAATAAATTAGAAAATCATGCTTATTAAAAAATTAATCAATTAAATCAAGTACATAT
Organism: Salix viminalis; assembly: GCA_029228465.1. Taxonomy (NCBI): domain Eukaryota; kingdom Viridiplantae; phylum Streptophyta; class Magnoliopsida; order Malpighiales; family Salicaceae; genus Salix; species Salix viminalis. The sequence goes on along the minus strand of CM055429.1, from coordinate 2,323,400 downwards.
CATCAATAAAATGATAGTTTCATCCTTATAGGAAGTAAAAGATACTTTTTTTAAAATAAAGTAAAAACAAAAAACACCTTTTTAAATAAAAAGATAGCTAAAAAATTAAGAAATATAAAAAACAATATAGCAAAAATTAGTAACATGAAAAGGATAATATTTTTCAAAATTGTATTTTTTTCTGAAATTAATACAGATAAAAAGCTGACATGTATCCCCCCTCTTTTTAAAAAGTCAAAGTTGATGAAAAATGAGGCTACTTGTAAATGGAGGGACCTCTTATAGACCAAGCCATAAGGATCGAATTGTAAACTTTGAAATCACAAAGTGTTTTTATAAAAAAAAAAAAAAAAAAAAACAGATAGTACGGAGTGCTCTTGTGTTATTTTGTGCCCAATCCCATCCTTAAACATGTAGATGTTTGTTGGTCCTTTCTCCTTTAATTTACCTAACATTAATTGTTTCATAATTTAATCAATTTATAATTTTTTAATTTCATTTTTTATCCGGAATGAAATTCATTTTTATCATGCCTTGGGCTCAAGAAATCATGATAGCATAGCTTATTGTACTTCTTTTTTTATTCGAGTATGCTGAAGTGATCTTGGGGATATAGATTTGGACCCTGGGGACCAAATCGATTAAGTTCTAGATTCAATCATTGATTTTAAAGTAAATGATCTAGATTGGGTGAGAAAAATAAAATAATAAAAAGTAAAAATGATAATATTTTGTTAATCGTGTATCGAATCATGACTATTCAATTTCAATTACAGCATGAGAGGATTTAGATATTGAGGGTATAATTATTTAAAGCAATTAAATATGTGTGGCTAATTTATTTATTTATGTCCGTTATGCTTTTTGAGATGCAAAATGAATAATAAGTACAATAACATACTAAAAGTATTTAAGAATATATATTGATTAGGTGTTTGTCACTTCGTTTCAAAAATATTTTTGAAAAAAAATGAAAAAAATTTTTATTTTTACTTTTTACTTTAAATTAAAAAATGATGTTTTTTTAATCATTTTCATATGTTGGTGTCAAAAATAATTTCTAAAAAAAAATAATATTATTTTGATATATTTTTAAATGAAAAATAATTTCAAAAATAATTTCAACCACACTTCCAATCAGTACAAAAACATGCATGACTTCTTAAAATTATACGACATGAGAGTGATGCTTAAATTTAAAAACTAAAGAAAAAGTTTAATAAGATTGACATAGTGTGTGTAAATAGACACGGAATATTCAATAAAATCAATTTTGTATTTGAAAAAAAATTAATGTAAAGAAACCTTATTTTTTGAAAAGCTTATCTTGTATGTCCAGGTAAACGAGTAAAATCTCAATTGTCATAGATTTTTATAAAAAATACATATCCTAACTTGAACTAATAATCTATCGTGCAAATAACAAATCCTCCATTATTACGCCACAAAATAAAATATAAAAACATAAAACATAAAACACAAAACACAAAACACTACCTTCTTCTGTACATGTAATTATTTATTTATTTTTAGAAAAGAGGAACCCTTAATAAGTAGTAGTTGTGATTTTGAATGAAAGTAGGTGCCCTACTTTGATTCAAAAGAAATATATTTTTTTAAAGTGACATTTATTTTTGTTTCGAAGTAAAGCAGGTATTAACCACCACATTGCTTCTGGACTAAAGCCGTTACTCTTTAGAAGCATAGCAATACTAAATAAGCAATTAATTTTAAAGTTTTATTTTATAAAAAAAACTTTGGATTTATATGGTATCGTTGTTTTTTTTTATGATGTGATTGTTGTGATATTTATAGTTAATTTATTTTGTTTATGAATATTTAAAGAAGCTATCTACTATTTGGTTATTAAAATTTAATGTGCTTGACGTATAGAAACTTATAAAAAATGCATTTTATTCACTTATATGAAGTGATTTACGACTTCTTAAACTCATGTGACAAGTGTACATATTTTTTTATGAGAGTTATTTTTAAATTATATATAAAAAAAGAAAGTTGATTAGGATGATGATAATATATATATAGAACTATTAGCTCAATAAAAAAATGCCTTTTTATATATAATTTAAAAGTTGTTGTGGTTTTGGTTAAAAGTATTAATTTGATATTTTTTAATAAAAAAACATTAAAAGCATTTATATTTTAGTGCATATTTGACATTGCTATAGTTTGAAAAGATAAATTTTATATAAAAAATATAAATTACAGTTTTTTCATAGTCAAGATCTCAAGATAGATCAAGTGTATTGATTAGCTAAATGCTTTTACATCTGAATTCTCCACTCCCGAACTGTTTCATACTCTTTTTTTATTTTGATAATGGAAAAGCGGCAATCTCACCGAACCACAAGGAAAAACGATTCTCGGAGGAATGGAAGCTTGAGTTAACTCGGGCGCTCGAATATTTTAAGTCCGGCTCGACGGATGCTGTGGTTACCGAGCTTCTTGCTGTTTACACAGGATAACTTATAAGAGTGATGCAGATCAGATCAGGTCAGGTCAGGTCAAATCAGATTGATATAAGACATTCAAAGTCTTATCGTTTATGTGAATCATTATTATCTACATGGTGGTTTTGGTTTTAATAGATACTCGATAAATAAATTAAAACTCATTTTGTCTGGTCGGTCGACTTATATTTGCTTTTTCAGCTTTCGATTTGAAAGAGTCTCTTACTTTACAAGTAACTCCGAAGATATTTCTATATCTGACCCAGGTATTATACTTTGTTTTTAGTTATTAGCATTCATCTAATTTTTTATCTTGACTTAGTTAATTTTAACTTTATAAAAATTAAAACAAAATAAATTCGAAATCAAGAAATGGAAGAGAGAGAGAGAGAAACAATCTAAGTTTTTTTCTTCTTCTAAATATATATATTTCTATTTTATACTTTAATATTTAATTTACTAGAGATTAAACTTTATAATTTATTGAGATTTATTTTTTATGTAGTTAGCTCGATATCATAATCCCTATCATGAGTTTGACATATTAACTCAGTTGACTCGAGTTTTTTTTGTTAATATTTTTTTAATTTTATCATTTAATATTAAGTCAATTAGATATTAGTTTTCAGGATATATTTGAGATTATCTCATTCTCGCGACTCAAGTCCCTCTCCCTACTAGTTCACGACTTATATGCGTTTTTATTTGTAACTTTGAACAATAAGTTTATTGATATTGAATTTTATAATTTATTTCAATTTTTTTATAAGAATATCACATTCCATCTATTCTAGTTCTAAATTTGATAGATTAATTTGAGTTTATTTTTTAATTTGTGTTTTTCTTAGCAGGCTATCAAAATACTAAGAAAATATTATTAAAAATAAAGAAGGGAGTAAGCTCAAATACAAAGAGCTTTGAAAACAGCCTTCTAGCCTCCATAATTTGAAGGAGCATGAGCTCTGTAAAGTAGAACGAGTGTAGTGTACGGCAAAAGTAGTGATGGAGATTTCCCGGGAGGTGTCATTTCTCTGGACTCGAATCTCTCCATGGCAGACCAAAGATTTGCTTTACTCGGAAACCACACCACCCACCTCCACGCCCCCACCACCCACCCAGCTTTGTTTCGCCATCACCAGGTTTAAAATACTTGAAAATATATATTCTTGTTTGCTTCGAGAGATCTGCATGCTGAGTGCTTCATTCCGAGTGATTGCTTCGCCATTCTTCTCTCTTTTTAAAGTCTTGAGAACCAAAAGTTCCACTGTTTTCCCCTCTTTTTGGATCGATTTACAGTTCGAATTTGATAGTTCTGATCTCTGAACCTCTCATCCTTCCTGTGCTCTAATCTGAGATTGCCAAAAAGGGGAACTAATTAAGGATAAAACATTTCTAGCAAATAGCATATGGCTGCTGAAAAATCATTGCATGCTTGCAAGTTGGGAAATAGACGCCAGGATGTGAGATTTTTGTGCAGCTATAATAATAATAAAATTAATATAATTGATTATATAAGAATATTTTTATTACATAGTAGTAGTCATAATCAGTTATCCCGCGCTGCCACGATGAAGAATTCTTCGGTTTAATTTCTCTGAACGAGGCTAGGTTTTAAAGGAAAACCAGATGAGAGTTCATCCAGCTTGGTGACATGTACTCGTGACTAGATTGAACGGTTAAAAATTTGCTTGTTTTTTATATATAAAAATAAAACTAGTATTGATTTAATGTTTTTTTATAAAATCATATTGAAATAACAATAAAACTTGGATTGAGTTTAATAACTCAGCTTTTTTATATTTATTTTTTGATGTAATTATATGATTATAAGAAATAACATTTGCAATAAAGACAACTATTAAAATGATTGAGAATGGATATGTTTTTCCAGTTTAGATTTTCCACACACACACACACACACACACACACACACACATATATATATATATATATATATATTGTCGGGAACATTTTAAGTTCTCATTTACTACAGGGATGCTTATTCTCGGTAAAAAGTAGAAGCACAAGAAAGAAAAAAAGCATATTTGCAAAAGGCTAAATTGAAAGACTAACCAAATATGTATAAATTAATCCACATAAGATATAATGATGAGATTGTGCTTAAAGATCAATCATCAAATTAATTTTATTTATTTATTTCGCAAGAGAAAGCTACGCATAGCTTGGTCTTATGATAAATTGACAATGGTGGGCTTCTCACAGAGAGACAGCGCGCATTCGGAACTGTAACAGTACTAACACGAATGATCGATTAAAGCATCTTATATCGTCAGTCCCCACATGCACAAGAACAAACTGTCTCGTCGAGCAACTTCCACGCCTGTTCTTCGGTGTCTCCCATCTCATCTTTGATTCTTCGCAATAACCGTAGTTAAATTGCTAGTAAGTAAGCTCACTTTTGAATGGAAGTTGGAAAATGATGTGCTAGCGCGCACAGGAAAAAGGAGAGGAGAGAAAACAAAAGCCTTTACAAGCATACGTGTCTTTAATCAGAGGTTCCAAAACAGCTACCAATGCAGAAATTCACTGTAATAAAAGCATAAAAGGCTACTGACCCTGCTCTTCCATTTACAACCACAATTATATTCTGTCCAGATATTTATGTTCCTCGATGAACCATGATACATACATATATCACTATCATTTTGCCAAAGTAAAGGGAAACAAGAAAAGGAGACTCTTTGGTGTTTTACAAAAATGCAAAGAATTAATCAGCCGCCTGTTTCTTGGGAGTCTTGACGGAGGGCTAGCTACAAGAATGGCCAAACAAGCTGTAGACATCACGATGGAGGTCCATTTCCCGGCAGATCATGGCGCCATTGATCTGGGTTCAAAGAAGAGGAGCCACCAGTTCCGGTGTTGATGTTACTGCTAGTGTGCCCAGTGGTGGTGCTGGTGCTTATGCTCCACAAAACAGTATCGGAGACGGTAGGGTTACTGTTGCTTATAAAACCCTGATGCCAATTTTGCTGTTGATGAGAAGATGTGGCAGCTGGCCTGCTTGATCGAATCAGACTCTCTTGATCATATTGTGGATAGAAGGAATGTTCGACACTCTTATTATCTCTATTATCCGCATGGTAGAATTGCCTTTGCTGTTGATTTTGTGACCCGAAAGCAGGAACTGCACTGAAACCATGCAAGAGACCCAAATTTGAAGTATCTCCTAAATCACCACCAAGATTTGACAGGTTGATTTAGAGGCTGAAAAGAGAAAGACTGTAATGGCGGTTGGCTATTATTCAAGGACTGAATTGCTTCTAAGGAAGTCAAGAATCCATCACCAGGAAAATAAGACCCCATTGAAGACATCCCAGGAGGAGGTGAGACCAAACTCCCTGATTCTTTGGTCCTCAAAGGAGGACTTAAAGAATTACCCGAATTAGTGGTAGCAAGGATATTTTGTGGGGTTGCCAAATTATGCTGCAAAAGCTGTGGCTGTTGCTGCAGCAGCGAGTTCTCGCCAGAGCTAGAAGACGATGATGTTTTTGGGCGCTTTCCTTTTCGGCAACCACCTCCTACAGGAACATTCCTCATGGTACCGCCAAGAGTCCAATACCTTCTACAAGTCTTGCAAAAGTATCGAGGCTGAGATAGACTGTAATTGTTGTAATAACAAAACTTGGTATTCAGAGACTCACAGCGAGGACATTTTTGCGGCGGCGGCTGCGGCTGCTGATTATCTCCTTGAGTCGATTTCAATCTTCTTTCTTGATTTGGTTTCACATCCTCGCTCCCTCCCTGCATCTTTCTTTGCATCACTCAAAAAACCTAATCTTTTCTGTTTCTTCTTGATTTTGCGCCTGAAAAATATTTGTTGAGAGATGAATTGGGTTTCTTTGGCTTTGTTGGTGCATGCAGTTTTGAGACAAGACAGAAGAGAAGATTGGTAGTTTCTTCAGATATAGAGAAGCGAGTAAAGCAAACCAAACGTGTCTCCTTTTGGCTTCCGAGAATCTAATGTCCACAGTGCAAAACAACGGCGATTGTACTCTTGCATGCGTATCTGCTATCCAAAAACAGCCATAGTCGCGCGCTCTCTCAATCTCCGACGACAGCAATAAATATTGAACAAGTCACACTAGATTCGAAATCAAGAACTCAATATCCCACCAAACCCCACTCAAATCCTCCAAGATTTGTAACCCCCCTCCTTCTCTAAATAAGGTTAATAGGAAGATCACCTTCCTTTTATGTGAGAAACAGAAACTTGTGTACGGGTGTCAAGAAAAGACAAAGCCCACAAAGGAGAAGTCTCGATCTGGAACTGGGACTATAGAGAGGCTCAAGAAAAAGGATTCTGTTCAAAGTATATCCAGCAATGACCAACAAGAAAGAAACACCAGATTGTATAGTAATATCTGTTCAGGTTTAGTCTCATCTCTCACAAACCCAGAGAAAAGAGAAGTTTTTACATGGCATCAAATTAAACCCCCAGTTTTATCGCCTTGATCAGACCAGTAACCTAAGACATGAAAACATTAATCTATCAAACAATAACCTCAAGTCACAAACACTAAATTTATGACCAAGACAGGCCAAGACTACAATAAGGGATCGATTCTGTTAAAAGAGAGATCTAGCTATATCAGGTGTAGGGAGATTCTCTGTACTGTATGATAGGGGATGGACCAGTGGTATGTGGAGAGGCGGCGGGCGCGGGAGCTTTGCCTGGTCATGAATTAGGGTGGTCGCTGTGACAGAGGTGATCAGAAAGTCTCCCCCTCTCCTTTCTTTTACTTTTTTTTTTACAAACGTCTTGCTATCTCACTCATTCCACTTTACAACTAACAATCTTTGTATTCTATATTTGTTTATCTCCATTCCTTCTTCTTCTTTTTTGTTCCCTCTGACGTCACATGGTTACCTGTGTCACTTGGTCGACACCCATTCTTGTTTAATTCTGAAAAATAATTGTTATTGCGTGCTGATTTATTATTATCACTATTATTATTATTATTATTATTATTATTATTATTATTATTTAAATGTTAACATCGAAAGGAAGGGATAGCTAAACTAATACAAAAATTTGACTTAATTATGCCATAATAAGTTAAACACCGAGGCATGATCTAAATTATTTTTAATAATATAATGTAAAGTGAAAGATAAAAAAAAATACTAGTTTTTCAAACCCTAGATTATAGTCCTGAAATGTAGAGGAGATTTGTTTAATCTATTTTGAAACTCAATCATTCATAAAATTGATTTGAAAAATTACACATTAGTTGTTTGTATAATAACAAAACTTATATTTTCTATATAGAAAGAAAACATGAAACTAATAGGAAAAATACTCATGAAATAATTGAAAATTCAAAAATAATATTTTTAGATCAAATTTGAGAGTCTTCTCGATTGTGATTTATTATATTTAGTCAATCCTATATAGAATTGAGTTTATAAAGCCTTTTAACCAGATTTAAGTATGATGTAAAGATCAAATATGAACTTATTCTTAATTTTTATTGAGTTTTGCCATGTTAATATGGTTTATATAAATAATGATCATCTTACCATTTGAAACATTGAGGTTTAGAAATACCTATATTATTCGGTAGATTGAACATAAGAATTATAAATCATCTTATTTATTATGTTATAATGATCATACTTCATATATTGTAACTTCCTGTAATCCTTACTGAAATCTCTTGTTAAATACTTTAGCATATAGTTTGTATTGATAGTTTTCATGTAATTGACATTGATTTGTTGGAACTTCTTTTTTATATTAACTTGTATAACTTGTGCATTTATAGTCATCTTTTAACAATGTTATACCGTCACCTTTCTAAACTAGTATGAGACAAAATACATGCATGGAACACTATATATACATGATCTTGAAAAGTGATTTACTTGTTGCATCATGTTTACCGTTGTTATGCATGAATTTTGCTTGTGTAAGTGCACAATCTCTATACTTTGTCCTGTCAACATAGATGCTACAAATCAAATTATCAAGTATTTGATTTGCTCATTTGTTTACAGATTTGCTGTACTATTGAATTATAAAGATAAATCATATTTCCTCCATAAATATTCTTTGAAAATGATTAAAAAAAATTTCATGTCCTATCTCCACCCCCCTATATAATCAAACCACCTACTGGAAGAAAAAATCAAGCAATTATGAAAGTATCATTCATCTTATTGTAATGAATAAAATGCCATATTTTTTTTTATATTATAAACTAAAAAAAAAAACAAGTTTTATTCCTCTTTGTATATGGTGTGATCCAAGTATAAAATTCATAAACGAGTCTTCTCGTATGTTTTCATAAATAAGAAAAGACATGTATAGACATGTATTTTATCCTTTCCCTTTGACAATTTAATAAATATAGCGTTTTTACATAAACACAACATTATCCCATTTTAAATGAGGCCAAAATACCCTTTAATTATTGCTATTATAATGTTCCTTTCCTTTTTATAGCTAGCAAAATCTCTAGGGGTAAACAAGACAAAATATTATAGTGTATTGGACGTGGGTAAACATTACTTCCCCGTATCTCTTAAAATATTTTTTTTTAATTGCTGAATTTTGATATGAATTCATCCAAGGGTGTTCATTTTAATAACGCTATATTTATTTCCTAGTAAATGAAACCCTCACCTCATGATAGCTGCCAAAATGCCATCATCGCGAGCCGAAGGTGGAGTGGTCCATGTTGATTTTGACTAGGGTGGCAGGCCCTCCCTTCCCATGTCAATTGTCAAGAGACCCAAGACAAGTAACTACGAGGGTAGTTTTGACTATTACACTAAAAAATGTGGGGCTATGATCTTGCTTCATTGGTGTTTGACTAAAACACTGTTTGTTTACGCATCGGATAAATGACTTTTATTTTAAATTATTTTTTTAAGTATTTTATTATCGTTTTAACTTGGAAAATAATTATTAGCACAGTAAGCCTTGAAATCCGAACCGGAAAGGACGATGCCGGGTTAATCAATTCCCAGGAGGAGGAGTGGCACGTGCCACTAGCATGTAACAGAAAGAGTGGTGACGCCCGTACGTACCTGTTAGGGGTTACATCCACTCCCTCTACATTTTTCAGGACAAAACAAACGATAACCAGTAGTTAGCATCTCTTCTTTTTTTCTCTTCTAAAATATAATTCATATTGTTTTTAAAATTATTTTATTACATCAAAATAATATTTTTTATTTTTTTTTAAATATTTTTTGATATTAGTGCATGATATATGAAAATATCAAATTTTTGAAATTTAAAATAAAATAAAAAAGTTCAAACTTTTTTAAAAATATTTAAAAAAAAACAATGACAAACAACCTTCTTCTTGTCTTCCTTTATATGACGTGTCCTTCACCTACCGCATAACTTCTCCTTTCATAAAAAAATGAAAATGGTCCATGCCTCCATGGGTCACGATCACGATCATGATCGCTGTTAAGGTTTCACTACTACTACTACTAGGCTCTTCATATACCAGAGCATTTAAACTCTGTTGTGGAGAAGAATGGCCCATAGGCCCAAAACCGTGATCGGGCCTATAAGAAGCTCTATACCAGCTTGTTTATGGAGCCGTAATTAGGAGCTAGAAGCTTGGATTAAGGAAGTTAATCCTCACTATAGCAATTAACATTAATTAATTATTAGGTTCGACAGGATTCTGTTAATTCATTGGAAATTTGAAAAGGGTGGAAATCAAATTGTATTCTCCTTTTCTTTTTGGAGCAGTACAAGACTTTTTTTTTCTTTTTTTTTTATAACTGCAGCAATCCGAAATTCATAGCAGACAGCAAAAATTAACTAAATTTCGGACAGCATAATACTCCATTTCTATATGGTAATTAAGTTGACTTATTTTTTGATGATATTAATAAAAACATTTTTTTAATTTAAAATAAAAAATTTATAAATCTTTTTTTTTAAAAAAACTTACTCGTCCTTCCCCTTCTCCTCTTATAATCATCATATTTGACCGCCACAGTCTCTTTTATTCTCCTCCGTGTAGTTTCCTTCGCGGCATTCCCATGCTCCTTTCACCGTCTGTTTCGCCTTCTCTCCCACAATCTCCACCGTCTCAACCACCTTAATCGCCACCTCCTTTTGCCTTCTCCTTTGCTTCATATGCTTAATCTATCGCTTTTTCTTTCCTTCCCTCCGCTGCCTTGTAAGCACCTTCTTTAGCCTTCTCAGCCGCAGACCGTGCCATGTCTCACGTGCATACCCTTTTGCCTTATCTTTCATATCCTTAGAGCGTTCTCTCGCCTTCTCCACTCGCTCTCTGGCTCTGTCAAAGGTTTCATTAGCAGTTTATTTTGCTCTCTCGGCGTAATCTGACGCCGGGTGATCTCTATTATCTACCGCTGTATGTCGTCCCTGAAAGACAATTAAAATCTCGACAAGAAATATTAAGCTCTAAAGATTCCATAGATGCCCATATTGATTTTTTGTCCAGTTAATTTATTGAAAGAATGTTTTTACTTCGTTATATTTGGAGGCAGAGGTAGAGAAGCAGGCCCGTGAGACTTTAGGCGAGGAATTGGGGGAGGAGAGTAGGGTGACTTGGGGAAAAAGGCTTTTGCCAGATTGAGCATGGTGTTTCTGGTAATGCTAATGGCTGCCATTTTCAGGATGGTGATTACAACGCTTCTTGTTTTGTGGATTTTTTGGCATGTGAATTGTGATGATCCTTCTGGTTGCCTCTGGGCAGGTTATATGGTGGTAGAGGAGAAGGTGGCGGAGTTCGTTTGAATGACTCGATGGGATAGTTCATGGCACGTGTAGGATATTTTATTAAACCTCGTTGATCGGTGGATGGTTTACCAGGTAACACATGTTCCCTTCAGAGGGTTTTTTATTATTATTATTATTATTATCATTATTATTATTATTATTGATAAAATATGAAAATAATCGCAGATATGTTTATTATTATTAAAATAAACAAATGTAATTGTTTTCTATTTATATTTTATCACATTATCTTAATCTTATGATTTCATAACGAGGTTTACCAGGTTATTTCAATTTTTTTTTACTCTTTAACAATCGCTTTTTAGTCTAAGACATAAGAATTAAATTTTTTTTCTATTGAATTATTATAATCTCGTAATCCAGATTGAAATTTTAACATTGTGCATACCCATGAAGAAAATTTTATATTGAATTAGAGGTATCAACAAATACTTTTAAAAATTAACATTATAATTTCGGGAGGCAGCTTCGCCCAAGCAGCTTCAATCTGGGCTACCCAAGATGGCCTTGGTGCAGGCTAGACAAGGTAGGTCTGGTGTGGGTTGCTGCCAGACAGCAGCAGCCTATGCCCATTTTGAGTGCTGCCAAGATCATCAAAATTGGTTTTTTTTTATAAAGAAAACAACTTTTAATTTTAATTGATGCAAAATTTGATATGATACATATATTTTTAATCGTCAAGAAAATAACAATATTTCATGTCATTAATAATAAAGGGAGAATAGTCTCATTCAGGAAAAAAAAAGATTGTTCTTTCCCCTTCAAAATTACCATTTTATTATTGAGACAATTTGAATGAAACCCTCTATTGAACATTCTCTTATGAAAAAAGAAAATTGAAAAAACAACTTTTTTCGAAGTATTAGAGACAGTATTTTAGAAAAATCAGAATTCCTAAAAAAACCCTATAGAATAATGTAAAAGCAAAATAAATAAAAGGAAATAGAAATACATTACTTAATTGAAACTACATGTATAGATTAGGGACTGAGGTATATTTTGTGCTAAAAATAATTCTCTTGTTTTTGCCCTTTATCCCCTCCTTTAGGGATAAGCCTTGATTTCTCACTTGATCCTCCACATACACGCATCGATGGCCATCACCACTGTAACTCTCTCCTCCCTCTCCCTCCACTCCACCACCACACCCCGCCTTTCCTTCCTCAAGCCCACCACCAAACTCCACCCCTTATCCCTGTCTGTCTCACCCAAATCCTCGTTTCTCTCCCTCCTTTCTTCTCACCGGAAAATCGTAACGATAATCTCAAAAGCCAATTCGAGTGACATTGACACTTCCTTCTTTGACAATTTTAATCCAGAAGAAGAAGTTTTTTTTGACCCACCTACCCCACCTGAAGACTACATTCCTCCACCATCCTTTGATGAAGGTCCAATGGAAACTGAAGACGAAATTGCCGCCGCTTACGAGGAACTTTATGGTCCTGCATATAGTGGAGTTAGTGTTTTGGGAAAAGATGTTTACGTAATGGATTCTAAGGCTAAAAAAATTAGTGGGTGGGGCTCAAGAGTAAAGAAGGAGAAAATTAAAGATGGGTTTGACGAGAGAGTTATTCAAGTTCGGAGAGTAACTAAGGTTGTTAAAGGAGGGAAACAGTTGCATTTTAGAGCTATTGTTGTTGTTGGAGATAAACAAGGTCGAGTTGGGGTTGGAGTTGGAAAAGCTAAGGAAGTTATTGTTGCTGTCCAAAAATCAGCTCTTAATGCTAGAAGAAATATCATTACTGTGCCTATGACAAAGTACTTGACTTTTCCTCATAGGTATTTCTCTTTTCTTGAAAGTTTTAATTTTGTGTTTTTTTTTGACGAAATTGGTATTTTTATGTGGTTATATTGATAGTGTTAATGTCGATTTTGTAATCGGGGGTTAATTTGGCGATAGTTGCATTTGGTTCTGTTCGCGTTTTTGTTGAAGTGTGATGGCTTTGCTTTACGGTAATTATTTCTTGAATATTTGGTTTTAAGTGAGTTTTGGATTTGTGGGTGCTAAGGATTTTAGGGTTTGATTGATTGCGAAATTTAACATTTGTGTTGGAAAGTTTTTTGGCTTCGTTGAGAATATGAAGCTATTTTAGGGTGTTTTGGAGATGGTTAGTTTGCAAAATTTGAGATAGAATGTGGAAAACCAAGTGTGTATAGAGTGTTGTGAAGTTGGTTGTGTCAAAGTTATTCAATTTTCCTCTGAGTAAGGCTGTCTTGATTTGTAGAATTTCTGTCAGAATTTTAAGTGTTTTCTGGCTGTTTGGAGATGAGAGCTGTTAGAATTAAAGGGATATTGACCTTCGTTTAAAGATCTGTGCCAGAAACTGTCCTTGGATGATTATGTAGATTTGGAGTTGCTTCTGAGGGTTTGCAGATTCATTGATCGGGGATATAAGTTTAAGACTAGCTGTTCATTGATGCATATGCATGTTGAGATTGGGCGACTATGGGAAGCATATGGCATCAACATGTCATATGAAATTCTAATTTGATTTACTCAAACCATTGTCTTTCATTGTAGTTTAGTGCAACTTAGGCATTTTGAATATTTGGGCAACTTTTTTTTCATTTCCAATTCAGTCTAGTCTTCTTGTTTTTTCTTAAATAAAACTGCAGGTTTATGGGAGTTTTCTGAACAGAATCTTGTTGTAGAAACCTGATCCTAGGAGGTGAAACGTGAATCTAATTTCTGGAGTCTATTGACTCTATAGTTTCAAGTTATACGCTATGAAATAGGATGTATTTGCTTGGGAGGTGAAAAAGAATATATGGTATATCTCAAATCAATTGGCTCGTATATTTTCAAGTTATAACTCTGAAGATTGGTTGGATATGCATCTGCTTTGTTTTCTATTCTCTCTTCTACAATGAACTTTTGTTTCTGTGGGCATGCGTGTTGAGAGCTGGAACTATCACTTTGATCTATACAAGATACATGATTCACACCAGTAGAAGAAGTTGCTGGAATTTATGCACTTGGTAATAGAGTACGATTGTTAAGAAAAGAAACTTTCATTTACTGTCAGACTGGGGCATGTCCAGAGCCTTTTTGGTACATATTTGAGAATGATAAAGATATTGGAACATGATGGATGCATAATTCACAAGAATACTCCTGCTATACCCTGCCCACTGGAGTGTGTCTTGCATTTTACTCATTTGGGTTTTGATTTAATGGATCAAACAGTTTCAAATATTAGCTTACTCAGTAACAAAACATTTTTAACAACTGAATGGCAGATCTGAGGGAGATTTTGGGGCAGCAAAGGTGATGCTCAGACCTGCCTCACCTGGTACTGGAGTGATTGCTGGAGGTGCTGTGAGAATTGTTCTTGAAATGGCAGGTGTTGAGAATGCGCTGGGAAAACAACTTCGAAGTAAGAATGCCCTCAATAATGCAAGAGCCACAGTTGTTGCAGTGCAAAAAATGAGGCAGTTCAGTGAAGTTGCTCGTGAACGTGGGATCCCAATGGAAGAACTGTGGAAATGATGTGTTCCGAAGGAGCTTTGGAGATTTTTTTCCCCTGAAGAAACTTTATTTTTGTTTCTCCTATGTGCATTATGTACAAGGTATTTGTAGTTATAGCAGAATCAAGAACAAGATTAAGTCATCTGTCTTTCATGTTTCATGCCATTTTTTTTTAATTGTCCTGAATGATATCTTGTTCGTCTTTCCTTGACTATCTGGCAGATCGTAATTGGAAACTCTACAGCTGGTTAATAGCTGTTTTAGCATGCTTTCTCAATGGCTTCTCCAGGCTTTGCAACGATGAGATTCTCATTGATATAAAAATCCTGTCACGCAAGAAGAAATTGTGGATAAAACGTCGCGCATTGAAATTTTGGCGGGGCTACAACAAATACGTATGCTATAAAATGATATCATGTTTTTCTGCATTGGCAGTGCTGTTCCAAGAATCAAGGAAACGGTCTTTCATAAAACTATCTTAACATAACCTTACCGTGCAAGGCAAGCTACTTTGAGTATTTCATAAGATTTCATAAGAAAAAATTATGTTCAGCCAGGGCTTGCTCTTGACAGTTGGAATCTGCTAACAATGAAGGCACTGTGAATCTATCTATCTAGAAGATGAACCTAATTTAAAACCTCCATAGGTGGATAGTTGAGCACGCAGAGGCATGCTGGCATTCTTGACGCTAATGTCTTATTTCCATAGCTTAACACAATGGTCATGACTAGCTGATGCAATCATTTCATTCTCCACTGAACTTGCAAGTGCCGCAATTAATCCACCATGTGCTGGAATTGACCATGTTCTGTCGCCATCAGTTGGACTCCAAAATTCAAGGACCTGTTAACAAACTCAAGCCATTAGATCTCATCAGAGGACCTGCAACATAGAAGATCACAACAAAAAACCCGAGACGCGAATGATTCAATTGTTGTTAAAAACAGCAGATGCTGTTTGGAACTGTGCGAGGTTGTACTAAATAAGAGGCTCAGGTCCTTTATTGGATGTGCTAATTAATACATCATGTATGGTTAAAGATCGCCTTGCAGGCTGATGATAATGCAGGACCTAAAAATAGTCGAGAAAAAGAATAACCTCAATTTTAGTATTTTGAAGACAATTTTATGTATAGAAAACTAGAAATACGGAAAGAACACCCTCAAAGAAGTGCATATTCAGATCCAGGTAAAAATGAGTCCTTTATGTGGTTCATTTCATAGCTGTCGGGTCAAGAAATCTATATTTAAATCATTTATATATTTCCCATCGAATAAGTGGAAAAGTTGCTTACCTGGTATCCACCAATGATCAGAAGCAGTGAATATCCAGGATGAAATGCACATGATCGGAACTTGTTGCCATTTGAATGCAATTTGCCTAAGCAATTTCCACCAACCACTGACCACACTCGCGCACTGTCCTCACTGACAGATGCAATATACTCTCCACTTGTATCCCAGCAAATAGAAAGGACTTCTTTGGAATGTCCCTTTCCAGACAAAAAAAAATTCAATCAGGAATTGGTTCTCAGACGTGTTACAAATATGATTAGCATCCTACTAAGTACTTGAACATTTAAATATTACCTTCAAGTTCCACATGAGGTTGCCAACCTCAACATCAATTACATTGATAATATTTCCCGTGGATGTGGCCATTAATTTGCCAATACCTGGCTGGAATCTGACCTGTCTTGTAGCTCCCTGCAGTTATAGGGAAGTGAGTGAGGCCAGGCTTGAAAAAATCTCAGAAGCAGCTTGACTACCAAACATTGTCTTTCCATCAAAAGATTACACCTCACAACATAGTTGTCTTGAATCAAGAATTTTGCAAACAGCTAGTGGTCTTTAAAAAATTCAAATTGTACTCTGATCACTTGAATGAAAATAAATATTAAACCCAAAAACAAGCCATCTCAAATACTCTAGTATATTGTACTGCTAGTTGGATACTACTAAATGCTATTGAGTGTCAGGATCAAGATCAGACCTTAGAGATACGCATGCATCTACGGTTGTTGACGTTCCATAACCGGATCTCATCATTACCATCACACGAACAAAGAAGATCTACCTTTCTTGGGTGAAAGTCTAATGACATCACTTGTTCAGTGTGACCTTGTAGCTTGAACAGTGATATGCTTGGCTGCATTGCACATGAAAGAGGATGCCAGTATTCATGAAACAACATGTTATTCAAGTTAAAAAAAAGCTTTTATTAACCACAAATTAATACCAAGAGTGAATCAAACTGTAAGTATTTAACTAAGAAACTCTTGAGTCTGACACAGTAAGGAAATGGGTCATGGTGGATTTAGAAACAGAGCAACCAGCACGCTAGACACATTGTCCAGTTCCAAGTGAGAGTAACAA
Source organism: Salix viminalis (assembly GCA_029228465.1). Classification (NCBI taxonomy): domain Eukaryota; kingdom Viridiplantae; phylum Streptophyta; class Magnoliopsida; order Malpighiales; family Salicaceae; genus Salix; species Salix viminalis. The sequence goes on along the minus strand of CM055429.1, from coordinate 2,306,326 downwards.
CTTTACACATGAGAAGTAAGAGAACAAATATAGCTAGATATTACTGAATGACTTTTTTGAATGCAGTGATGCCAATATTTTTTTCTAATATCTCAATCTCCATTTCCTTTTTACCTATCGATTTGGTTTTTAAAAATAGAAACGCATAGCCTCCTTTCCAGAAAAAAGACCTGTTGTGAAATCTTATTTCTATTTTCTACTTTTTCTTCAGCATATAATTGCCAATCTCTTGGACAACAAACATGCTAAAGCAAGATCACATATCAATTAGTGAACACAATAAATATGGTTTCTGTAGGAACATCAACTTAGATACAATAGAGTATAGAAATGTAGCTTAAATCTTTTAAATTTTAACATGAAGAAATTCAATCAATTTGCGAATTTTCCAACATTGGTACGAGTATGCTGGACAAGAATGGCAATGTTGAATGATTTATATTTAATTTCAGGGTGTTGGCATCAATATCCCAGAAAGAAGATAAAATGTCTGCAAGGAAAGGAAAAAAAGGAACTAGGAAAATAAACAAGAAAAGTGGGATTATAAGTGACAAAGTATATCTTGTTTACTCATAAAATTTGAGAAGGTACTGATTTTCTAAAGGAGAAACCAATAGGTATTAATTTAAGTTAACAAGTAGACAAACAGTATCCAAGGAAAGTGGCGGTAAGTATTCCATACTTTGGCTGCATCCCATATTCGCACAGTTCTATCAAATGAAGCAGTGGCTAATATGCTTGAACTTGGCCTAAACCGAACATCTGTAACTAGAAGAGAATGTCCTTCGGAGGATTTACTGGCTTGAAAGTCTTCCATATTCCAAATCGAAACCTGCCAATAGAAAATGGAAAAACTCAAAATTTATTGAAAGTTAAAACGATGTCGATGCTAAGAGAAATCTATACACAAACTTCAAAGATTGATAACTTTCAACTACCTTCTTCTCGTGTCCAGAACTAGCTAGCATCTTCCCATCAGATGAAAAATGACAGCACAACACCTTGCTTTTGCTTGAGCTGAGGCAACCAATCTCTTCAAAAGTGAAGCCTACAATTTGAAGCCCAGTGTTTTGGAACATAGTCATTTACTTACCAGGTAATCATACTGAAATAGTCGTAGCTTCCATATGTTGTACATTTCTACAACTGCCAGCTCAACTTTCAAATAGAATGAGAATGTCTGTGTAGCCACTTTATGTACTAGTAAAATATGTAAGAAAATGACAAATTCAATGGTTGGCTCCGCTTTTCACATCCAGAGATTACGTGCAAGTTCATGTCTGCTATTAAAAAAGCTGCAGAGGTCAAGGAAATTAAACCAACACTTGTGCCCTGCCTTGTTTTGGAAATTGGTTTCATTTTGGAAAGTGAATTCTAGGAAAGTGAATTTGGATGTTTCGACAGCATATGGAAAAGAACTTAAAACACTTTCCAGCCATAAGTGGTGTGCCTAACCTGAAAATAATTTATTAATAAATTAATTTTTTTCAAGCCGTTAAATAATGAGGAACAAATCTACAATTAAAATTTTGAATGAAATGAAATTGAAAAAAAACAGGTTCTCATAAATTATCTCAAATAAAACAAATAATAATCAAAAAACATGAGACCAAATCAAAATAAAAAAAAAATGAAAGGTGGAATAAATTAAAATAATAATAATTAACATTTCATAACACCATTTCAAATAAAAATAAGTAACACAAAAAAATGAGGACCAAATTTATGTAGATGCAAAATTTCAATAAAAAAAATGATAAGAAAAAAAAAGCAAAATAGCAATGGTATAAAAAAATAAGGACCAAAATTAATATAAAATTAAATTTTAAGAGATGGAATTGAAAATAAACATTCAAACAAATTTAGAGGCAATCAAAAGTTTGAGGATCAAACTTGATAACGCAAATAATGACATTTCTAAATTTTCACAACTCGAAAGGTTTTCCATCAAATTTTCCTGAAACACCTCTCAAAACCGTAAGCCAAATTTTTCGACTGAAAGTTGTTTTCCGCTGACCAACTTTCCTGGCAAAACAAATACATAGTGCCTTGGAAAATAGTTTCCCGGAAAGTGAATTTCGAGAAACAAACACAGCCTGGAGGCACAGATTAAATAATGATAGAATCAAGCTCCAAAGCGATGCTTTTCCTATTCAACCTTGTTTATTTTGAGTAAATTATTGTTTAGTCCCTTAAGCACAACAATTAGTTAGTCCCTTCGGTTTAAGAAATCCAATATCACAATATGTTCTTAATTTCATTTATGCTCCTCCGTTAAGTGTCCATTAATAAAGTGCTGAGCTGTCACCAATTCAGTTATATTTTCCTCTTAAAAACCCCTTTTGAGTATATATTAATTAAGGAAACCTAGGGAATAGTTTGGTCATTTTCTAAAAAAAATAAGAAAATACTAATGGGGTTTTCAAGGAATTAATGGTCATAAACAGTCAAGGGAATAAGTTATGGTTTCTAAACCAGAAGGACTAAGTTATTATATTGCTGAAAACATAGGGTCTAATCTATTGCTTACTATATTTATTTTAAATTCAACTTTCTTCATATTACTTTATTCTGGGAATTTAATACATGAAAGAAGCTGCAACATATTTGAGCATTTAACAATATTTTCATTACTTAATTGCATTATGAAATTAATGGGAAGGAACAACGATCTTTGTCGCTGAAGAGCTTAATTTAGCCAATGCATAAAGTTAAAATCATCAACATATAGCTCACAGTTTATGGTTACATGTACAGGATTTTACTCTCCATACATTATCTATGTTTTCTACGAAAAGATTAACTTGGGGCAGAAGTACAATCTGATGAACATCACTTACGAGGTTCATCTGTTTAGAGATATACCTTTATGATCATTTTCACTGCAAGCTGTAGAACGTCGCTTTAAAGTACTTGAAGGAGTTCCTTTACCATCACCATGGTCATCATCAGTGGATAAAAAGGATTCAATTACATTTTCACTCGCAGGATTATCTTTCTCAGCATTGGCAAAATCCTGTGAATACCCATTCCATAAAGAAATTTGTAATTGGAACAAAGATTTCATGCTGGCACAAATAACATGATGATATTATCTCTCTATCAAACCCTGAAATCATTTCCATGATAGAAAAGATCCAATGGAAAGGTCACTGCATCTGTTTCTAAGGTGTATGACCTACCGAAGTTTGTTCTTCAGCTCTTGAATATGACAATCTCTTTCTCTTTCTGTCATTCTGATACAAAGCTGGGAATGTTAGAAGAAAGTATAACGTAAAGAGGAAAAAAGGCATTGATAAAGAAGAAACGAGCCTTCACAAAAAGTTAACGTAGAATTAATATCTAGTTGCCTAAGAATATGAATGGCTTAATGGGAATTAGTACCTCCGTTAACTGCTTCTCTAAACACTGAGCAAGTTGGTCTTGCTTCTCCTGAGTTTGTTTCATTTGGATCCTCATCTAGCTCATCGCAGGTAAATATCAGAATGGGAGGAAAGTATAACTTCGATAAAATGGAATGATGCTCCAAATTCAAATATTTTATCCATGAACATTTACTCATGGCCAATCAAAAGGTCCTAGTTAATGTTTGTGGTCAGCTACAAAATCACCTCTTCTAATAAGAACTCGAGACCAAGTTTCAGTAACATGAACTGTAAATGGCCATTTTGTTCCATCAAAACCCAAACCAGTTTACTCCATGACCTTTTTTCCTTGCACACAACACTGTTACATATCTATACAGAGTTTCTGCTATCTATTTCCAACAAAGGAATTTTACTCATAACAATTTCTTCCTGTATAAAAAAAATTGGCCATTTGGTTGGCTTAAAACTAAAGAAATTCATGTAGTATAGAGGATGCTTCTACGCTGCTATTGTGAAAGTTTCTGCGTATCTTATCTGCCTTCATTTTTTTTAATTCATGAATACTAGCAAGGAGACATAATTTGTCTCAGTTGATTTTTTGATGCCCTTCATGTTTCCCATCTATGTCAGCATGGCATTTTATAGTCATCTTGTCAATCAAATTGAGCTCACTAGCTTTACCACAACTAGTAGTTCTATTCTACTCCGTACAATTTGTCCACGATGACCTTGTAAAGTGCTGTGAATAATTCGTTGTCATCTCATTACGAGTGTCTCTTCATATATACATACGCATGGTTTCTACCCCTAGTTATATAATTATACACTGCGACATTTGATATTTAACAATATACGTCTGGAAGCTTTTGTTGTAACACAGAAAGCTTGTGTTGTAGTCTTGTAGACCAACATTAGATGGAGGGCGAAATCTTAACATGAAAGATCCAAAATGGTTCACAAATAAAGATAAATAACACAAGAAAGTTACTCTGTAGGCATGATACCTTTACTATTTAAAGGAACAAACCAGATGAACCCTATTATTTTCACTAACCTGTGCATCTTTCGTATTCAAATCACTATTTGAAAGGATCAGACTTTGACCTTGAAAATTGGTTGGGCTACTAAGAGAAGAAAATTTCAGGTTTTTAGATGTAAGAGACAAAGCTTGAACCAGTAGACTTGATTGATATTGCTGCGTCAATAAAGGAAACTTCTGCAGATGATTTGGTGAAGGCCATCTGTCACCCATCTCTGCAAATGTAAAAGTTAGGGATTACATATGTCAAGTACAAAATTACCATGCCAGTGAATATTATGGTTGAAATTTTTAAGTTTGTAGAACTATCTCTCTTCCAGCCATGTCCTTACATACAAAACCAAAACTCAAAATGTGCAACTCTGGTGATTTAAAAGAACTCTATTCCTGTATCGTTTTGAACCATGATATCATTAGAAATGTCAAGATAATCAAACAAAAAATATTTGTAAAATAGAAACTGAGGTATTTTTCCTCCTTTATTGTTGAAAATGAAATGCATCATTGTCAATAGAAATTATACAGATAGAAGGTAACTGTAAGAAGCAATAACTCATCCATTCGCAGCTATATCAAAACCAAAACATGAGGTGAGCTCCTGGATTTTCCAGAGAACAAATATCTGCACAAGGTAATCTAGTTATTGGGAATATACCTGTTTGTTCACCGTACAGGTTACTCAAACGACTAGCTCCACCAATACAGATGCCATTTCTATTGTCCTGCCCATTAGAGAAGTGACTATATTTCATTTACACTTTTAGCAATATATATTCATATTATGAACTTACAAGTTAGACCATACCCTCAGAAGTTGTTGAGCTTGCAGCGGCAAATAGCTGAAATACACGAATCAAAGTTCAAAAAAAATAATCTTGCAAGAAGAAGAAGAAGAAAAAGAAGAAGAAATGCAATTCACCCTCTATCACAATACAATCTCAAATTATAGTGATGTATAACGTATTTCTCTTAAAGGTTTATGAAATTAGAAACCGAGTGACAACATAAATCTGATAGCATGATTCACAACACTTCCACAGTTGAGCAAATTCATTAAAAACTGCTCCCTTGCACCCAAACAGTCGAGCTATTCTTAGGCACGGGAAGAGGAGCAATGGAAGGAAGCCGAAACAAAATAAGTGAAGCATAGTATTGGCGTGAAAAAAATACCTAGAGCTCGCTGAAGCTGAATTTGACGGATACAATTTATTAACATCAAATGCCTGTAATTGTGGATCATAATTTCTAACAGGATGACACTGTTCCTCAATCATTCTTGCAGCAATCAAAGAGGCATCTGGTTGCCGCAACATCATATCAAAATCACTATCAGAAGGGGATTGTCCATGCCTCTGCTGATTTATAGCTAACTGTGGCACAATTTGACACGCATTTCTTTTCTCATTCTGTGACATTTGTTCATTCTGAAAAACAAACAAAACGAAGTGAAAAAACTACAACAATTACTGATGAATATAACAATAGTTGAGAAACTAGAAAGAGCACAAGATATAAACGTAGTTTGGCAATGTCACAATAGCGAAAAGTTTTTATTTTTACTATATTGAAATAGAGTTACATGATATATATTTACGGTAGATGTTAAGCCGTCCAAGAAATTCTAGCTGTCTAAGAGTATAAATAATTTTTACTATACAGCGGAGGCATTGCACTATATCCCCAATCTAGTAATTATCCTTGACAAAAAACACAAGAAATGAATCTCAAAAAACTAGATACTGTTATCCCGCTCCACTCCAGCATCCGCCTATTAGCCACAAACTACCACACATCTTAAAATGAAAAAGACGGTCTGAAAAAGGTTATCATTCAACATACCATTACATTCACAGGGGCTTTTCCTTTGACATTCTGACCCTTTCTACATTGCCTATAGACATATACATCATAGAAAATTGTCCACCAATCATACAGAAACCCTTGTGCTGAATCGTTGATTTCTGAAAACAAGAAACAAAACATTAATTCATCTTAATTACAAAGTAAAAACTAAAGCAATCAATCCCAATATCCTACAAGCTTGGGCATATTCAAATAAATAAATATATCCCTTTTCTTTAACCTTCGTAAAGAAACATAAAACAACAATAAAAGTTGAAAAAAATAATCAAAATCAAAATTGCATATCAATATAACAAGATATTCATCAACAACAAACAAGCAGATTAAAATATCCCAACAAGCAAAAAACTTAAGAACGCCCCAAAAAAGAGAGGAAGAAAGACAGTAAGAGAAGAGTGAGTAAGCGAGAAGGAAGAAGACACACATACCAACAGGTCTGGCAGCAACATTGGCTTGTTCCCTGAAAATTGCAGCAGTTTTATGCAACTTCCTTTTGATGAAGTAATCATACAAGTACTGGTCAAGCCTATAACAACTCAAAACATCAAATAAAGAGCACACTACACACTAACAAAGAAGAAAATAAGTAGAGTAAATTAGTACTAACATCAGTTGATCATCCCAGCCTTCAAAAGGAGAAGCCATGTTGATTGATCAACTTCCACAACCAGCAGTGATCACCTTCATTTCAACAACACAAGCAATAAATCAAAACAACAGCACACACACATATATAGCAATAATGGGTTTGTCTTCTTCTTTTTTATTTTTTCTTATAGCTAGGAATGAAAAGAAGAAGAGGACCCATCTGGGGATTAAAACCAACATGGGTTTTAAGGCAAGAAAAACATGGAGCGAGAAAATGGCGCTACCTGAGGTAAAGGTAGGTTGGGAGGTAGCTAGGTAGCAAAGCAGGGGAGGACTGACAGTGCCATGCAAAGCAGAATCAAAATGAAACGAGACAAACTGCTTTGGCTTTTTGTATCCTAAAAAATACACACACAAAAAGCAAAAAGAAAATGAAAAGGACCCATAACAACAACGGATGGATATATCCTATAGAAAATGGCGCAGGAAGAATGGCTGAGGCTGGCTGGTTACCTCCTAAAATGGTGGCTAAGATTTATACAACCGACCATGGTACGGAAACATTGGGTATTGTGTTGGATTATTTTGTCAATGATCCAATTAAATCTTGCCATGTCACCAATTTTGAGAGGACACTTTTTTGGATCTGGTTGGGGCAGGTTTTCATTTCTCTTTTACTTTATGCCATGCATCATCGGGAAAAAAAAATCAAGAATTCTTTATTAGAATTAGCATATTTTTAAAATAAATCTGACTTACTAACAATAAAAAAAATAGTACAAGAATTTTCTATATATGTTTTTTTTTTTTAAATATAGCAGGTGAGAAGTTTAATGTTTTTCAAAAAACATTATTGGTGCTATTTTCTCAAAAAAACCTTTTTTGTTAAATTAGAAAAATACACAAAATAAAACCATACTTGTTGAACAAGTAAACTTGTCTTGAATATTAAAAATATTTGGGATTTAAATAGGGTGTATATAGTTAATTTGCTTTTTGGCATGCTTTGTGCTGCAAGTCAGAGGAAAAACAAATTAATGCAAATAAAATCTATGTACTGCTAATGTATTTTAATTTTTTTTATTAATTTAAAATTAAATATATAGAATGTTATTTTATATAATATTGATATGTAAATAAAAGTGTTTAAGAAAAATGAGTTAGAAATTGGTATTTAGAGCAAAACATTCTGTCCTCATTTTTTAGTTACCATTATAGCGGTCGAAATCTAAGCAAATAGATGAAACGTTGTCTGCCTTGTCAGATAATTTGTTATTTGATTATTATTTATTTTTTAAAAATAAGCATGTGGCAAGTCTTCTACCTTGTCCCCACGGGGTGTGGAGTGGTGGCAAAAAGCTTGAAATCTGCACAGCAAGTCTCGAGTTCGAGTCAGGACGTGCACTTTTTGTAAGAGCCTGAGACAACGAGAATTTTATTCACTCACCTAAATTCATAAAATACATTTTTCAAAAAATACGATTTACTTGAATTCAAAAAAAAAAAGTCTTCTACCTCTTAAAAAAATAAAAATACCAAGGCTACACACATGAGGTTTTTCTTAGAGGCCTGGATACGTTGGGCCATCAGATCAGCACTTCTCGGCTCTTTTCAGGCTTTTTCTTAACAATTTTGTTATTTTATATTTAGGTACAAAATAAATTTAAGATAAAAGTTATTTTACACAATTTAATCCATGACTTGGATCATAGTTCCACTGGTGTAGTCATAACATTCGGACAATGTTTTTCTTTTTTGTTATTTAATGCATTTTTTTGTCTCTCAATTTAAAAAAAAATATAATTTAACTCTTTGTTATCAATTATCTATTTTTTATTTAACTTAAAAATAAATAAAAAAAATACATTTTACTAAATTTTTTTTTATCATTTAGCTTAAAAACAAGTCTGTTTTTTCTATTGCAAGATAATCCAAGTAAATTAGGACTTAATTCATACCCAACTAGGAAGAGAATAAAAAAAGGAAAAAGAAAGAGATAAATTGTCCAACTCGGTCAACTTATTATGATCATGTTCATTACTTTAGTCATACATTTTATGGATTAATTTAGATTAATGCAACACATCATCATCTTTTCATTTCATTGCTTCTTTGTTTTTTTTACATTTTAATCATTGAAACAATTTATTGTTTTACATTTAAGCTTGATAAAATTAGTTGAAGTTCTAGTCAAGTAATAAATAACAAGATAACAAATTAACCAAACAAAAGGTTCCTACTTGGCTAAGACCAAACAAATACCTATTGGACTATACAACATGAAACAACCAATATCCAAAAGGTATGTGAGAGCTCAGCTCACTAATTAACCAAACACATTCCCTTGAGAATGAATTTTTTTTTGTGGGAAAAAATCATATTTGCATAACAAAATGTATCTACTGGGCTAAGACCACCACAAATTGAGGTTCGTGAAAGGGGTTCCACTTTAGAGGTTGTTTTGATAATTGGCCTAGATAATCAATTCATGTTTCAATGAGACCATTTGTGTACTTCATGAATGAGTTGAGATCATTAATGTCAGTTGTTTTGTTATGGAAGATATTGTTCTTACAGCATACAATACATTCTAACAACAAATTATTACCCATCAACAAATTACTCGCTAAAATATCCCATCAATATCGAAGTCTTTAGTCTTTTTCAAGCAAAACATTTTTTTCTAACCTTATAGATTCATTACTAGAAAACCATCTTGTGCTCTAATGTTTTGGTTTTTTGTACTTTTTCTCCAGAAGCAACTCAAAGTTTTATTTGCATGGCTTGACTACAGGATTTTCTAGAAAGAATGGTTATAGGTTTTCATATTACCCAACCATCATCAAGTGAAAAAAAAACATGAATTTGTGTGGAAAGTGTGTATCTCATCATTCAAAAAGAGGGTCAAATCATTCCATGAATGGATATGGCAACATTGCATGCTCTTTTTCTGTGTCAAACCAAGATGAAAAGTAATGTGTTAGGGTTAAGACTTGAGAAAGGGATAAGGGGGATGAGTTGGGACTCAATAAACCATCACAAAAGTTAATTAATTGTTATGACTTACGAGTTATAAAAGCCTCACAACTCACTTTTGGCAAGCTTGTAGACTCAATTTGAGTTTATTGATTTTACAAGCTTGACTGAATTTATCAAGTCAACTCGTGAGTTTATTATTGGTTTTCGAGTTTTTAACCTGATTTTACAAGATTTATGCATATTGACTTATAAAATCATAGATTTTACAAGTCAACTAGTGATTTTAACAACAATAAATTAAAGTAATGATGGGATGATTTTTGCTCCCATTAGATCAAACAAGTTAACACATATAATAGTGTTATAATTTTAATCTTCATTTTAAATATTTTGAACACTCACATTTTCTATATATTTAATAACATCTAACCTGGAACAAAACAAAACAAAACAAAAACACAACCCAGGCCTAATATTTCATGTAACCTTGAGTTTTTAGCCCTAACCTAAAGTAACTGCCGTATACTGGTCACCACAGCTTAAGCATTCGTTATGGAGTTGACCCCTAGATTGTTCCACACTTTAGTGGAATAAAAACTGTAAACCCATTCCGAATAAAAAATTGTAGCCTAGAAAGCATTTCTTTGAAGAAAGGAAATACAAATCGAATCCCTCTCTTTTTCTTGATGCAACATGATCCAAATAAAGATGTATAAGAAACCAATGGCCATCGATAAGAAAATGAAGTTAAGCATCTTTACATCTGCAAAGATAGGAATGGCATCCAGAGGGGTACTAAATTAATAAAAGAAAGGTTAAAAAAACAGGGCAGGAGCTCTTGTAAGATAATATATATACCAAGTTTTCCAAAAACTGAAATCACAAGAATTTGAAAGAGATGAAGTTCTTGTTTCATTTGCCATGCTGCTCATGCTTCTGCTTCATCAAGTCCAAAAAAAGCAAACCTAAGGAGAAGAAGGACATCGTGAATGACAGCAGCCACCGTGCCTGACGAGATTTCCCCATGAAACCATGTGGGCCCTGTGGTGCTTTGTTTGCTGTTCCTTCAGTCTTTTCTTCTCATTTCTCTATGAATGAATGTATAGAATATTGTAACCATCTTTTCCTTTAGATGGTGATGAAGTCTTGAAAGATCTTTCTTTGTTATGCCTTCAATTCTAATGTGATATATATACTAAGATAAACATCACGTCTCTTTGTGCTTAGCTCCCTGATCTTCTGGCACCAAATCCAGTTTCTCGCATTTGATGTTCAATTGAAACCAGACCCGTCTGTGAAAGAAACCTGCAGATGAATTTAACTGCATTAGAAAGTTTACAGCTTGAAAATGTCTTATCAGCTATATCTGAAATATGATTTTTCTCATTGGAGTGTTTTTTCAAAAAGAAGAGGCTAATCAACTGCATCCCAAAGATGAATTCATGAAGGTCATAATGAAACGGGCATAACTTTTAGGGTCTTTTTTTTTCATTAAAAGTTTTTCATCATCTAAGAATTATTAAATCATGCACGTTTATAAGGGGTTAATTCCCCAAATAACACTTGAGAAGCACCACCATCAACTCACCCAAGTGAAAACCTTGCTTGCTACTTAGAGCGTGCGTGTAACATCCTGGAGTCAAATTAAATGGTGATCTAGGCAGCTAAATTTTCTTGGAATAAAAAAATCACCAAATGCCCATAAGAAAACTCAGCTAATGAGAGTCCTCTTATTTCAACATGCAAGGATCATCATTTGATTTTCAGATAGATCCATTAGCACATAAGGTGCATAAAAAATCCATGCACCAGACAGATTTGTGCCCCAGTTGCAAACAGGTATTCGATAGAAAACCCATACCCATGATTTTATAACACAGTTTTAAGGCAGTACAGTTCGAGTTCCAGAGTGCTTTCCAACTGGATCCAGTTTAAAAATTCAATCAGGGGATATTGACAAATGTTTCTAGTTTGTTTAACCTCTTCTAGAAAACTACTGTTGTGAGCAGTTTAGACTGCATGAAGGCAGGGCATATAGAATGAATTTAATCAACTTCCATGCAAGGAACTGGCAATCCTGATTAAAGACTAATCAATTTCTGTTCATGTGTAATTCAGATAAAATAATGTGTTATAACCATCACTTGACACCATATGGGTTGTTAGACGCAAACACAATACTGCACAGGTCATAAAACCCCAAAGCCATAGCAAGCACCATTTCCTCAAATCCTATAGAAGATTGAGAAATGTTCGGGATGTTCAGATTTGCAAGCCAACTATTGTTCTTAGGCAAGATACTCTTTGTGCAGGAAAGAAATGGCACAACAGATATGCCATGTTGATATATTCAAGCATTTTTAATCTTATAAATGGCATGTATCGAACAGATCCCAACACCCTTTAGCTTGAAGAAGTGTTTTTCATCTCTAACGACACTTTTTCAACAATACCTCGTGGATCCAGTACTTAAAAATCACGCCTCAAAAAAATACCAAGGGGGAAATGAGATACATTGCACAACAAAAACTATGCTTCCAGAGCCCGAGCCCAACACTGATGATCACGCACAATAAACTGCCACAAACCACATAAACTAATAATCTAATCATCTAAGCTCTATCGAAGGGGATACACTAACTGGATCAAGATAAAAAAAACATGCATAGATAAATATTAAAAGCTTAAGCAATAATCATTTTAAGGAATCATATACAAAAAAAAAAATGGCCTTATGTATCCTCTAAACAGAGGTCCTAAACTAAGAAACCATAACCCATGTGCCAATTCAAGAAAGTTTAATCAAAGTTAGGATATTTTTAAGAAAGAAATAGATTACCAGCTAAGAAGCAAGAAGAGGGTAGCTGTGATTGTTACAAGAAACCCAACATGAATCACCATAGAAGAGTCGCTGGAAGAGAAAGCTAAGACAAGCATCATAGCAAGACACAAACCCAACAGCAAAAATGCCGATTTCAATGTGTTCCATGTTGGGCCCTGAAATTCGAACAAGGAAAAAAAAAGTCAATGTGATTGCATAGTAATTGTAATAATGGTACGGTGATAATAATAATAGTAAAGCATACGTTAACACCAGGTGCTAATGCTCCAAGTAAGACTGCTTGTGCTGAAGATATGTCTGATTGTTTGTCTTTCTCCATATCGATCGTGGGTTTTTGGGATCTGAGATTTTTAATTCTTTACAGAGGGAGAGGGAGAGCGAGAGGGTGAGACAAGCAGGAAAGTTGAATACTTTGAACTGGGCTAATATGCTAAGGCTATTTGGATTCGGGTCAAACAGTTCTTCGGCACAATATCATGGCCCAATATTTTTCTCTAAAGAATTCACTTTTTTAAGTCAGAAAGAAAATAAGTTAAGAGGAAGAAAGTTTTTTTCCTTGTGTTCTTGTGTATATAAATCATAGTTGTCAATACCGTTCTGATCGTCGTTCTGGTTTTTTGATTGGAACGGAACGTTCCGGCGTGCCGTTTTGGTGTCGTACTGTTCATATATAATTAATTATATATATATATATATATATATATATGAAAAAAATAAAATATTAATTTAACAAGTATAATTAAAATTTCAATTCCTTTTTATTTAACATATTTTGGTTTTTTAAAATTATTTTGATGTATAGAAGTCAAAAATAATTTTTTAAAAAAATAAAAAAAATAGATTTTGAACCCTGAACGGCACGCCCGGAACGGAACCGAGGCGTTCCGGCCGGAATTTTGCCGGAATAGACCGGAATTAAAACCGAGACGAAAACGACACCGTTTTGTCTCGGTTTTTTGAACGGAATGGAATGTTCCGGCCATTCCAGGCGGAACGGAATGGAATTAACAGCTATATTATAAACATCAATATATTAAAAGAATTTAAAATATATAATATTATTGGATTTAAGCAATGTTATCCTACCGTAAACTAATGCACTTAAGGGAAGTTCTAAAGGATTGGCTCTAGAATGGCAATGGGAGCACTTGACACAAGTGACGGTGATTAGATAAATCTAAATTTTAAAGAATAAATATTGTTAGTTCTAAAAATGTTTGATGAATCATGAACTTTTAATTTAGAAACTGCAAAGTCGATTAATAATGTTCACAAATCTGATTTGTACGATGTTAATTAAACCATTCAATTATACCCAAATCAATAGGGAGGGTTGTGATTGAAATTCGCATCATAATTGGGGTCCCTATTTGAAGTTATCCCCAATATTTTTGAGAGATTTTGCGAGGTTGCTGATATTATGGTTTAGCCATGCATTCTGAGCTTTGTCGAGGGCTGTTCTCTAAAATCAGTGATAAAAACAGCATGAAAACAGATCGATACAATCTTTGCAGGTTAGCAATTGAAATGAATTCTTAAGTAAGAACTTTCAAACATCCTCTCCAGCCCTGTAAATATTACACGGCCAGTACTATGTGATACTGAAACAGCATGTCAGTTTTGACAAACTATATATACGATTCCGACACCGCTGAAATATTTCTACACTTTCATAGAGCTATTCTTCTTTTGGAGGAATGGGTAAATATATGCATATACATACACATTGACACATACATGTTAACAGCTAACAAATCACAGTTGTGGCCTATGGATCATTAACATGCTGACTGGATCTCCGACAAAGGTATGCAGCCATGTTAGTGCTCATATTGACCGTTTTGTATGACAGTTTCAACTTCCCATATACGTGGGACCTCTCAATGTCGGATCCTGCTGGAGCAGCCATTCTTTCTCCTTGAGATACTGCAAGAGTGGCTCTGGCTCATTCGTGACACCACATCCATAAGGGCTCAGTCTTTGGTAACCATAAGAGAATCTGTTCCTTTGATCAAACGGTTTCATAAACAGGAGAAAAAACTGGATGCAATGGAGGGCTCCCTTCATAAATGAATTGGTTAGAAGCCAGAGGAATTCCCCGCTGATCAAAAAGACCAGAGCTGGACATGTCATGGAAGTTTCCCGTGTTCCCAGTTGCATATGAATGAACTGGCCAGAAGTGACTAGTGCTTCGCTCAAGATTCTGACTTTCCCTGTATTGACGAAGCCATTCAGAAGAAGTCATTCTACGCATTGGTGTGTATGAATCCATGAAACCTGGACTTCCAGGACCATAATCAAGTGGTTGATGAGAACCAGTCCAATTCACATAGCCACTCACTTGAGGTGCTTCAAAAAAGTTAGAATTTGCTCTGTTGATGGTTCCTGAGCTATTGTAGTCAGTGAAAGTAGATTGACTGCCATTGAGCGGCACAACATCATCTGGAAGAAATGGGGCAGAAGGCACTGGAGCTGAATAAGGATAAGAAGTGTGATGTGGGGTCATAAATCCATGCCCCAAACTAATTACAGAGTCAGTTTCACTGATACAGAGATCATTTATGGATGCCGAAGCTATTTCCTGAATAGGTGCCAAGCTCAGTTTACTCATGTCACTATTACCTTTCACCCTTTCATTGCTCAAAGTTCTATTGAGGACCCAAGCATTGAGTGAGGGAGGCCCAGCAGAAATGGAGCTGCTGAGAGAGGGAGTCGAATGAGAAATAGAGGCTTCTGAGAGCAGGTGTTCTACTGTATCCCTTACGAAAGGCTCCTGCTGTTTCATTGGTTTGTTGCACCTGAAATTAGTGAGGTCAGAATGGAATGCCGAAGGATCACCCTGGCCCTGGTATTGTGCTATTAGTAGTGACGTAGCACGTCGCAAACGTTCATCGGCAGGTACAATTTTGTCCCCAGTATATTCAGAAGGTGTTTGATCATTAGAAGTGATAGAGCTATAAAGTGGGGCAGAATTGTATCTTGTGAGAGGCTTGAAGAGAATTACTTCTTCCTCTTCCAAGGAAACAGATTTTCCATTCACAAAAGGACTACTTGGTTTCTCCTCGAGAATAACTTTCTCACTTTCTTCTGTAAATTGGAAAATCTGCTGATTCGGCACTTTCTCTTGAACAGCAGCATTAGCAGACTCCATCTTTTCAGACTCTTTCCTGTCTGGAAGTTTATATGATCCTCCCACAGAGAAATTTCTTCCAGATTTATCATAAAAGATCCACTTGTGATTATTGTTTGATCTGTCTGCAATCTTTATTGCGGCATTAATAACACGGTTAGCACGGTATTGAGATCCATTTTCATAACTATCTTTGTGTCCCCAATGACTTGCAAAATCCAATGACTCCTGTGAACGAGCTAATGGTGCAAAGCCTCTCAACTCATAGTCTTCCCAGAGAGCAATGCTGTGTGGAGGCTCGACTTCACTTCTATTAATGTCAAACCGCTTCAGAAGTTCAAGAAACTTGCCAAAAAAATAAGACATAGCGCTTGTACTTTTATCATCAGATCCATATGTTTCCAGTTCAGCAAGAATACTTGCCAACCACTCCACGAAAATGAGTACAGCTGGTAAAAGTGGGCAAGATTCCAACAAAACTGCCTTCAAACATCTACCAGTTAGGCGTCCCATGAAGATGAATGAAGCAGTCAATGCAGTTTGTGTTAACACAAGCTGCTGTGCTTCAGTTCTATCCTTTGAATCTTTTCTGTCTGGGCTATTTATTAGATTATCGATGACAAAGATGAATACTGAGACAAATTGAAGGGTTCTAAAAGGACCAGTCCTGGCTGAATTCATATGCTGATATGACTCCATTGCAGCTTTTAGCTTTGTATCATCTAGTGCCATCAACACATCAAGCTCTTTAATAGTAGATGCAAAAGTGCAAGGAAAGTCCTCAAAACTGCCACACATTGAATAAGCAATTAGTAATGTATACAACAATCTTTTGTAAAGTAAGGATAAAAGGATAACTTTATTAAGCAGTTCACAAAGATTCAGATCAGTATGCCATATGGTGGAAGTGATACTTGCAGAATGCAATGCATATGATAAAAAAAAACTTGAATTAGTAATGTGACAGCATATTTAAGAAGAAAGGATGCATCTATCATGTTGCAGCTAAACATAAACATTTATCCCGTTGGCTCGGAATTTATGGTAATGCCTAAATAAAAATTCTTACACCTTTTGATGCTCTTTGTGAATCCACTAAAAGATCATCAACTCTCAGAAGCTCAAACTAAGATGAACGGTCAATTTCATAAAAAGATGATAGCAGAACAATTATCAAAAAGACTACTCCAAAATTCTTACACCTTCTTTTGATGTTCTTTGTGAGTCCACTAAGAGATCATCAACTCTCAGAAGCTCAACCTAAGATGAACGGTCAATTTCATAAAGGACGACAACAGAACAATTATCAAAGAGACTACTCCAGATAGCGAATTCCATATCAAGCATTTTACCAACAGAGTGGTGAAAAATTTACAGTAGGTACCAGAAGGCATCGTAGTTCATGCTACACATAACAGATTAAGAACGAGTCATTAAAGATTATTGCACTAGTAAATTTAGATGGGATCCCTAAACCAGTTTAGTAGAAGCAAAATGTTCTTCAAGGAGTACCTGGCCTTTATGAACAAGAAACTTATTGTTCTAATGATAAGAGGCCATAAATTTGTCTCCCTTGAGCCATCATATTCAGCTTTCAAAGGCATGCAATTCAACAAATCATTAGTGGATTGTACTTTAGTCTGGACGCTACATTCAGATGGTTGTAAGAAATCAAAGCAGGCCTCACTGGAAAGACATTGCAAGTGGGATGACCTGTTCTGAAAGACCACAGAAACCAACTGAGAACTGCCAAGAAAAAAAAATCGACAGCAACTGTAATGGAGGTGATATTATTTAGTAAAAAAAAAGAATGAAAAAAAATATGAACATGAGCTTGAGTCTTACTCTTTCAAACAGTAAAATAAGGTTATTCCATGCATCAGGGAAAGGATCTTTAACAGCTAAACTTCTTATGCAGTGGTACAAAGCAAGGAACTCATCACCAACATATATTGCCAACACTGCCAACTGAAAATGAACATAGTGGTTATATGCATATATATAGAAACCAGGACAGTAGCTTTTATAAGCATACAAAGCTCTAAAAGCCATAAGTTCTCAACATTGAGGACATTTTCTAAGTTTCCCCACTGTATCATAACAAGTAGCATGAATGTACCTGATTTTGTGGGTTTCCACTGTCTGGCCAAATTATTGTTGCTTCCAAGTAATGAGCGACTGCAACTGACCAATTGTGGTTCTGTGTGTTAGATTTTTCACATTTTTCTCTGTATCTAGCAAAATCCCCAAGACAAACTAAAAAGCGATGGCATAAAAATTGTAGTTTCTGCATTTTCTTAGGCTCAACAGAAGCATAGTTTCCACCACTTCTATGGAA
This sequence comes from Salix viminalis, assembly GCA_029228465.1. Classification (NCBI taxonomy): domain Eukaryota; kingdom Viridiplantae; phylum Streptophyta; class Magnoliopsida; order Malpighiales; family Salicaceae; genus Salix; species Salix viminalis. The sequence continues at coordinate 2,288,179 of CM055429.1, read as the reverse complement.
GGAAAAATCTTCAGGGAGGCCATAATATCTTGTGATTTTGAAGAGCAGATTTTGGTAAAATTCAGTTGCTTCAGACAGAAATAACTTAAATCCAACTAAATGGTTGTCACTGCTTCTCTGTGCAGCAACCACACTTTGTGGTGTCGCGAGTGTTGTAGTCTCTCCATTAGCAGAATTTATCTTCATTCTCTTACGATATTCATCGATATGTCTATAGTGAAGCTTCCACAAAGAATATTCAGTATCTTGAAGGTCCTCCAGTTTGTGATCACTGAGGATTGTTTTCTCATAACCAGAGCAGATTTTTCGGTACAAGTCTTGAACATTGGAGTGCAATAGACCTTTCGTATGGATTAATGCCCATAGCTGTTTTTCTAAATTAGCAACCTAAACCACCACAATTTCAAGAGTCAATAATGGAAGAGCAGAATTTCATTGTGAAAGTTGAAGTATCACACACAACTATGAAGCTGCAAAATTTACCTCAACAGAAAGACTTGTTTTTTCTTTCTGGTCCTTAAGAAGTGAATAAGTATCCATGACTGGCAGTTTTTTTTTCCTGATCTGCCATATATCAGACAATGTAGAGGGAAATGTGAGCGAACAAACTAAACCCTGAAATTCTAATTTGAAAGTTGTGATAATATCCCAGATATGTTTTCATGGTATTCTAGTCGTCACATACAAAATATCGAAGCTCATGATATTTAGCAAGGATAAAGCTCGCGTACAGGCCCCCGATGAATCTTAACTAACAATCTCTCTTACAGAAATATATGATAGAAGCGAAATGTCCAAAGATACCCCTAAGTAATTATAATGGCAATCAAAATCAAAATGTCGAAGATTTTAACACATTGCAAACCAAAACTGACATCATGTTGAATAATTATTAGGAAAAGAACAAAAACACGAGAGAGAGAGAGAGGGAGAGAGAGAGAGAGAGGGAGAGAGATTCTCTATAACAAGCAGCCTGGACTTGAACAAAAACCTAAGCAGACATTTATTAAGAATTATGTTCTCCAAAGCATTCAAACTAGCTTGAAAATAAGAAGAAACTTTCCAAAAAAGAACTCAAGTGAACTAATCTCAACAGTACTTAAAGTCGAATTAAACTCCTGAAGTAAAATTTTGAAACCATCCAAAGTTAAACATCAAGCAGCCTCCCCTAAAAGAACTTGAAGAGGCATATCATCTCTAAAGACTAGCTATCAAGTAAACTCTTCTGAAAATTATAAATTATTAACAGCAGAAGTAAAACTCAACCTTTTAAACCATATAATCCACCTAGAACATGATTATCATCGTCAAAATTGAAGAGTGAAAGCAAACATTACAAAAAGTCCAAGAGTGAGAATTGCTTAATTAATTGATGCCAACAAGTTGTAGACTTTAAGCAACTAGTCAATTAAACAAAGAATTTTCCAACAGTGAACTACAAGAGAATTTCTTCTCTTTCTTACGAATAATTACAGAGGAATTAAAGAGGAAAAAACTCATATAACAAGAATCAAGGAATTCCATCAAGGCACAAACCAAACTCACAAGAATCAAAGTTAACAGCAGCAGCAGCAGCGGGAACAGTAAGGAAACCCACTTCAAATCAAGAAACTTGGACAGAAACAAGCACAAAAGCTATTATCTTTAATGATCATAAAAAGAATAGAAAGAACAGCAGTTGAAAATGAAAAAAAAAGAAAAAAAAGAAAAGGAGCACCTGAGGAAATTAAAGAGTCAAAAACAAACAGAAGAGAACTTCCATTAAAGCTAGTAAGTAGGAGCCAGTGCTTGTAGCACAAATTGAGAACACAACAACCAACCACAAGAGCACAGCTTTGAGAGAGAGAAGCGCGGGGATAGGTAGAGCCAAGAATAGTTTAGCCACCTATACTGGTTCAGTTATGAAACAGACAAAGTAAGAGGTGGCTGCTTACACGAATGTCTTTGTTTAGTACTTCCTCTTTTTCTCTTGTTTTCTTTTAAAGATGGCTAGTAATAATGTGTTTTCATGTTGAGTATTTTATTTTAGTAATAACTAGATAATTAAAAGTTTTTTAATATAAAAAACATATATTTGCATTATTAATATTTCTTTGATAAAAAATAAATCATGTGGAAATTATTTTGATATGACTAAGTCATCTTGACGAGTTCAAAAACAATTCAAATAATTGATAAAAATATAATTTGATTTCAAAATAAATATTTAGGATAATAGAATTTTCAGTAAACGTATCATTGAAATATAAAATGAAAAAAATAATTCAAGTCATCTCGGGTTAACTTATATAACATGCAACTTAAGTCATGAGACTAAGTTAAATCAATAGAAATCAAATCAAAATTATTATAGAAGTTTGATTCTTAATCAATTTAGTATTAAAAGATGAAATTTAAAAAAATATAAAAAATTATCTGGATCAATCAAGGTTAACCCACTGAATTCATGACCTAGGTAATGAGAGAATGATAATCTCATAAACAAAAATGGACCATGAACTCTAATATTCTATTAATTTAATATTTAGAATTAACTTCTTTTTTTTTAAAAAAAAAGGCATGAAAAGGGGGGAAAATCTTGAATCAGGCGAGTTAACTTGGATTATGGGTTCTGGATATCTTATAAAAATCAAATCAAGATATTATATTGTTTAATTCACTAATAAAAAAAATAATGTTAAATAGTGAAATTAAAAAAAATAAAAAAATATAGTAAGTTAAATAATAATTTATTTAATTGAAGGGATGAAAATATAAATATAAAAATAAAATATATTTTTGAGATAGTTTTAAAATCAATTTATATTAAAAAATATATATCTATCTTTTCTGTCCTGAACAGAACAGTATCTATCTAGAAAACTAGCTCACAAAGTCATAAGAGAATAGTAAATAGAGGAATAAAAAAAAGTGCTTGAACGCTCATCATCACAATCATCAGTTTCTCTTGACCAAATGAGGAGGATCCCTTGCAATTCAAGCTAAATCCATCTTTTTGTCTTGGAACTTTGTCAAGATATAACACTAACAGAAAATCAATAATAATGATAATAATAATAATAATGCTTGATGGGCCACCTCGCTCTCAATAGATTATGCTTACTCTCTCTCCTTTTTTTTCTTTCTTTTTTTAGAAAAAAGACTACTGCTTCATTCAACTAGGTCAAATCATTGAGAGAAAATTAAAATAACTTGATTGGAATAAAATAACACTAAGTTAATCATTTTTCTCATGTTCATATCATCGGGTAATTTTCTTTCTCAGGTATTTATATGTTTAAAATTAATGAGATTCTATAAAACTATAAATAGAGTTTTGGGCACTTGAATTTTTTATAAAATATAATTATTCCAAAAAAAAAAAAGAACGTCAAGCGAGGACTCCGAGCAACTACCCTAATGACTTTTAATCCAAACCGGGTCTCTGGTGGGTGGTTGAGGGGTCATGTTATATGCTAACAAAAGTCAATATATGTGTAGGCATAAATGCACAAAATATTGAAGATTGGGGACCTAATTTAAGTTTTGTTTTGTAGTGGATGAGCACGAGCACTCGAGCAGGAAGCAACTATAGAAATGAAGAAATATGGGGACTCAAGGCTCGATTAAAGAGTCTGTCTCGATTCAAAAACAGTTGATGTTACAGGATCTATCTAAAAAGAGAAAAATTAGCTGTTGGGCAATGCTAAAATTACAAGAAATGATGCTTAGAGAGATAATATACTTTATATTAAAGTCACATTAAATCAAGGGTTACCCTTTTTGTTTTTTTTTCTTTCTCAAGGATTAAAATAATAACATTTTATCATTTTACCTTTTATTAATAAAATTATTATTTCTTCTCTTCTTTAAAAAAACACTTTACATTTAATAAATCAAATTAAATTTTGATTCCTTATTAAAAAAAAAACAATAGATTTTTTCATCCCCACCGTAGATCTTTCATTGCTGTAACCAATGACACTTATAAGCAATTGTGGAAATATTATGATATTTTTTTTATAGTAGTGGTATATTTGAGCTAACCAATTAGAAGCGAAAGATGGGCACTCGATGAGGAAGAATATTTTAAATAAATCTCTTTTTTCTGTACTATTTTAAATACACTCCGCAAACGAGGAATAGATTCTTATGGAATCCTAAAATCGAAGTACTAAACTGCTACCTCTAGTCTAAACACTTAATTTAAAAAAAAAAGGTTATATAAACATTATGATATTCTTTTTTATTCAACAGCAAAGATATATTTGTGGTATTTTATACATTAATTAAAAATAAATCCTTTTTTAGATGATTTAAAAAAATAGAGAACAAATTTGTATATGAATACTAGTTTTAAAGTTTCGAACACAAGAAATAAATAAAGAAAACATATTTTCTTAACCACCAAGCCAACCATTTAGATTAATGAATATCTATATTCTAATGAATTTCTAAACAAAAATATTTTAAAAAATAATCATTTTTATACTCTAAAGCACCTCTGCATTGGCCCGTCACACCGTGGGCAGATCAAATCTGGGTATTTTTCTTAAGGAAATAAGAGGAATTTGCGACGATTTCAATAAGCTAGTTTATTCAGCCATATGATAAAGAACATGCGATGAAAATAAAATAAAATAAAAAACGCTCACGATGACGTGTATAAAAAAACCTTGTTAATATTCTTTAGAACATGCGATGAAAATAAATAAATAAAAAAACGCTCACGATGACGTGTATAAAAAAAACCTTGTTAATATTCTTGAAAAAAAAAAAAATTATAAATCATATAATTTCAAAGCACCTCTGCATTGTACGTCACACCGTGGCAGATCAAATCTGGGTATTTTCTTAAGGAAATAAGAGGAATTTGCGACGATTTCAATAAGCTAGTTTATTCAGCCATATGATAAAGAACATGCGATGAAAATAAATAAATAAAAAACGCTCACGATGACGTGTATAAAAAAACCTTGTTAATATTCTGAAAATTGGTTGAGATACGGGAAAGTTAGGAGGGGCTTTTGCCTTCAAAAAACAAAAATTATAGATTTTCTTTGAAGAATTTAAAATTTTATTTTCAAACTTAAGAAAATAATTCTATCCCTCCTAATTATTTTTCTTCTAATCTTTAACCCCTCTAAAAAAAAAGGTTATATTCTTGCCCTGCTTGCTCGATTGACCCTTTCTTTTTCTGATAAACTAGAACTACTCTTTCTTTCATCTATGTATATCGGATAAAAAAATTAGAAAGTAGGCTAGTTAGGATAAGGGAATCCATGAGGCATGGCGTGTACGCATGAATCACGATACACCTGGTATGATGACTCCTGGGACCCACTGGGAAGGACAGCTGATGGGAAGATCTCAGCCGTTCAATCTGGAAAATAACATTTTCTTTCATTGGGAATGTATTGAAAGTCAAACAAATCATGTGGACATGGGTCTCCATAGTTAATGTATGGTATCGTGATTTCAACTGTCAGATTCAAGGCTCATTAATGCTTCAGGTGGATTTTTTTTGTTTTATTATTATTAATTTGTCAAGTAAAGGGGAAAGGCAACAACAGCAAGCTATAAGAAATTACAATCTTTGAATTTAGAATGTTGTGATTCTAAATTAAAAGGCTCATTAAAAGATGATGATGATGGGTCTACGCGTTACGAGGAAAGAAGATTAATATCTGACGGCCCAGCGGAGGCCCGTCATGGCCATGCCTGAAGTAAAGTCGGCAGCATTTCCCTCCGATCCATCCCCAAAGACAAGTCAGTATTGCTGCTTAAAATGTTAGATGTTTCACTTCGACCACCTTTACTGCTTCATCTGTTGTCGCCTGTGAAATTTGATTGGTCATATTTTAAGAGTCCACCCCGTGATTTCATGGTGAAAATGATGGACACTGATCACTATCTTTTGGGAAATTTCTCACTGTTTGATTCTATTCTTCGGCCAATTGAGATGTTTATTTTGGTTTGTTAATTCCCTGAACGTGGACACAATAGCATCATTTTATTATTATTATGCAGGTAACCCAGGAATTAAGGTGTTTAGATCCATGCACGTAGCCCAGCCAACCGGCCGGTATTAGCTTGAGCGCGCAGCCGAACTTGGCAGGGAATAGTGCTAATTTTTTATTTATTTTTTTATTCTGAGGAAATCACATTCTCTAAATAAGTATTTTATAGGTTAGTAAGTAAATAAAACTCTATTTATCTTAAATTATTATATAAAATATATATTTTAACTCTAACTCGAGAACTACTGTTCAGATTTCGAGAAAAACAAGTGATAAGTGTACAGCAGCAACAGGCATGATGCTTCCAAAGTCTTATGTTTTGTCGGCATATTTTCGTCGACATATTTTCCTCTTGTTTAATTTTAGTCGTGAATTTTGTAGACCCTGCCTCTCATACCCTCTATTCTTAGCAAATGAGGTTTGTTGTGATGCTAACTTTTGATGGGTAATGCACGGGACACATAAAACTAAACTAAACCCAAGAGAAGCAACCTCTGATCAGGTCTCCATCCAGCATTACTAATAATGGATTAAAAAAAAATAGAAGATTGGTTTCTAATTTTAGGGTTGACAACAACACAAACCCTAAACTGCAGAAAGAACAACCTAAAACCAAACATATTTTGGCATAAAAACAAGGAGTAAGACACGGACACCCCCTAAATTCACGTTCAACTCATGAAACGAGCAACCACAAATCTTACCCTCCACCCCCTACCTCCATCTCTCCCTCCTTTTTATCCTAAAAAGCTGAAAATAATCCCATCTTTTCTTTCCGTGTATCCTTCTCTTCCCCTCCTCTATTTGGAAGGGCAGGGTGTCGGTGTATTACCAAACCCTCTCCTGTGTTTGTTCCCATTCCACAATGGGTTCCAAGTTCTTGCTGGTTTTTCTAATGCTGGCTACGGCCATGGTTGCTGAGTCGACAACTTCGATGCACGATGCTGATCTCTGGGGCCTGTCTACTTTAGGCCACGACAACAATGGATTCGACTTCATGAGCACCGAGATGGTGATGGATTCTGAGATCAATCACAGGCTGCTGGCTCAGAAGACGAGGTACATTAGCTATGGAGCCCTAAGGGCTAACTCGGTCCCTTGCAATCGTCGCGGCAGCTCTTACTACAACTGTAACCAGCGGCAAAAGGCTAATCCTTACAGACGTGGATGCAGCACCATCACGAGGTGCCAACGGTACACTCATTGATCGCGATCAATGGAGAGAATGATAACAAAAGAGTGAGCGCCGTTAATTTCAAGAGAAAAGGGAAAGGGTATCGTTGCCCTTTGAGTGTGCGTCAATCTGGGATTCTTCTTCTGTCAAATTTGTTTATTACATTTCCTCCTCTAACTATACGCAGCAGTTTAATGTGGTTTTTTAATTATGTTTTATTATTTGTTGTTTGTGTTTTTCTCTCTCGTATTTGATGGTAAAAGTGTCACTCATTGATTCTACAATTACAAGTCTCTGTCTCTGAACTTTATTGTGTAAGATTTGGAGGAAATGAAAGGCTATTATTTTATGTAATTTGAATTTAATGAAAGTTTTGATTAGGTTTTTCTCAACCAATAATATTTGCACGCCCTGTCTCGATTTAACAAATTAAGAAGATATCCCTAATTGGTCTCGGAAGGAAACAGGATCGATAATTAATTTCAGCAGTACTTAAAAGTCGAGTTAAACTCCTGAAGTAAAATTTTGAAACCATCCAAAGTTAATTAAACATCATGCAGCCTATACACCCTGAAAGAACTTTAAGAGGCATATCATCTCTAAAGACTAGCTACCAAGTAAACTCTTCTGAAAATTATAAATTATGAACAGCAGAAGTAAAACTCAAACTCTTAAACCATATAATCCACCTGGAACATGATTATCATCGTCAAAATTGAAGAGTGAAAAGCAAACATTACAAAAAGTCCAAGAGTGAGAGTTGCTTAATTAATTGATGCCAACAAGTTGTAGACTTTAAGCAACTAGTCAATTAAACATAGAATTTTCCAACAGTGAACTACAAGAGAATTCTTCTCTTTTTTACGAATAATTACAGAGGAATTAAAGAGGAAAAAACTCATAAAACAAGAATCAAGGAATTCCATCAAGGCACAAACCAAACTCACAAGAATCAAAGTTGAACAGCAGCAGCAGCAGCGGGAACAGGAAGGAAACCCACTTCAAAATCAAGAAACTTGGACAGAAACAAGCACAAAAGCTATTATCTTTAATGATCATAAAAAGAATAGAAAGAACAGTAATTGAAAATGAAAAAAAAACACGAAAAGAGTAAAAAAAAAACCAAGAGAAATTCCATTGAAGTTAGTAAGTAGGAGCCAATGCTTGTAGCACAAATGGAGACCACAACAACCAACCAAAAGAACACAACTTTGAGAGAGAGAGAGAGAAGCGCGGGGATAGGAAGAGCCAAGAATAGTTTAGCCACCTATACCGGTTCAGTTCTGAAGTAGACAAAGTAAGAGGTGGCTGCATATAAGACTGTCTTTGTTAGTAATTACTCTCTTTCTTTTTCTTTTTCAAAGATGGCAAGTAATAAGGTTTTTTCATGGTTGAGAACGGTTTTTTTTTACTAATAACTAGATAGTTGATATATCTCTTGGTTCATGGGTTGTGAATGCTTTTTTAATATATTTTTTAACAAATTAATTTGTTTGTGTTTTATTTTTTATGAAATTATTATAATTTATTTATATTTTTTGTTTTATACAAATAAACTTTATTTTTCAAAATAAAAAAATGATTTTTATTTAAAAAATTTGGTGTTCGGCTTGCATAATATTTTTTCAGAGTATGAGTTTATTATATCCTTTTCGTTTGTGTTTATTTTTATATCCCAAGTTTTTTAGTGTGCGAATTTATTTTATTTCATAGGTCTTTTTATTTATTTCTTAAAAAAATTATATAAAAAAACACATTCATTTTCGATATTTTTTTGGAAAAGAATTTACATGCGAACGGGTTACATAGCTCGGATTAGGTACTTGTTTTGAGAAAATGAGTGGCCAAATAAAATACTCAGATTTTGGGTTTTGGGCTAAAAACTAGTAATAACATATAAAAAATATATATGACTTTCGTGTGTGTGTGTGTGTTTTGGTTCACTTAGATATTAGAAAGCCTTGGCATAACTACTCATCGATCTGTGCACTGGTAAAGGGCTGGTGGGTGGTTGAGGGGTCATGTTATACGCTAAAAAAAGTCAATATATGTGTGCAGCCATTTGTGCAAAACATTGAAGAATGAGACCCTCGATGTTATGTTTTGCTGTGTAGTAGATGAGCACGAGCAGACAGCAAGTAAAGCAAAGAAAAATGGAGCAGATCCATATTTATTAAGCTCACTCAAGCATACCCCTCTGGTAGGTTAGGACTCAAGACTCGATTATAGAGTCTATCTCGATTCAAAAACAATTATCATTATAGGATCAATCTAAAATGAGAAGAAATAGTTGTGGAGCAATGCTAAAATTACAAGAGATGATGGTTAGAGAGATAATATACTCTAGATTAAATCAAGGGATTATGATGTTATCCCTATATATAGAGTTTTAGACAATAATGAAGAAAATGATTATCACATATTTCTAGTAGAAGAGGAGGTATAAATACAGATTTGAAAAAACTTATGCTAGCGTATAGCAACTTACATGTACGTAGGAAAGTATGAGCTGTACAAATTTCCTACACCAGTTGATCAAAACACTTAAAATGTTAGACGCAGTTATAAATTATGGTGCTGATCTTCTGCATGAATAATACGTATCCTCATTTGTCTCCTCAAGATGGAGGTGCCATCTACATTGCCAATCTTGGATCTTAATGTTTGAAAGCGTTGATTTTGTAAGGAGATCAGCAAGTTGATGGATGATATGGACGTGATGCGCACGAATAGTTCCCTTCTTGACAAGATCTCAGGAGATCAGTTTCAATAAATTTCATCCGCGTGTGTTGGAACAAATTTAGAATGAAGTGATCTGCGCCAATATTATCACAAAACAGTTGCGGTACTGCTTCTCTGAGGTCGAGATCACCGAGCTCATTGATCAGGGAATAGAGCCGAATTGTTTTTGATGTGGCAGCTGCTAGTGCCTGAAATTATGTTTCTGTTGATGATCTTGAGACATGAAATTCGAGTGTCCGCATTCATTTGATGCCCAGTCCGCGTCACCATTTATATATATATATATATCTTAAGTTGGAATTGATCATGCTTTTGTAGTATAAGACCATGAAACATTGTGTGTTTGAGATACATTAGAAACATTTTTGCTGCAACCCAATGATTTATTGTCAGATTTTGTAAGTAATTGTCTAAGAGATTGAAGATATAATTTATATCATTTTTTAACTTATATGCTGTTAAGTGAAATTTTTATCTAATAAAAATAAAATTATGAAATTTGAACTTGTAACTATTTAGTTAATAAAATTATAATATCATATTAAGAAATTATGCCATTTAAAAATTTAAATTATTAAATAAAACCGAAGATATTATTCTCAATCATTAATGCAATAATTTGTTTGCTAGGAGATGTCTCGACAAGTGAGTCATAGATATTGAAGTGCTCCAATGATCTTGCGATACTCAAATATGTCTATGCTCTGAATTATCTTGAAATGTAAAACTTAGTTTCAGTGGACATTAGAGTGAATGTTTCTTTAGCATTGTCCATGAGGAAAATGAAAGGATCATGAAAGGATCAGATCCTGGATATACATATGTTCAGACAAAAATAGTCCTTAGAGTTGGAATCACTTCTACAGTTCTACTTTAAAAGTGTTTTTTTCATAAATATATTAAAATAATATTTTTTTTGTTTTTTAAATTATTTTTAACATCAGCATATAAAATGATCTAAAAACGCTAAAAAATAATTTAAAATAAAAATAAAAATTCATTTAAAAAAAAAAAAACTTTTGAAAGTAAGGGAGAAACATCCCTTAGTGTGTTGTCTTTGACGATTATATAATCGATATAAAAAGGGCAATCACACAAGAAGTGCACCCTAAAGAGTCTTGTAAGACTGTCGTGGAGCTTGTTTAAGAACATAAATACTCTTTTTGTGCTTGCAAAGATGCTTAGGTTTAGATATATCTTCAAATTCTAGAGGTTGATGCATGAAGATTGTTTCTTCAAGAGTACCGCGCAAGAATTTATTATTGATATCTACCCGACTAAGAGACCAGCCATTCATCACTGCAATGATTAAAAGAAACCTAATTATTGCTGGTTTTTACCACAGGATTGAATGTCTGGGAGTAGTCAATGCCTGGCCGTTGATGAAATCCCGTCTGAGACCAGCCATTCTACGTACATGCAGCCTCTGATCTTGAAGGAAGCGATTAATGGCCGGAGATGTTCCCAGCAGGTGTTTCTTCATTTCTTCATCATTACTAGCCCAGTCCAACCGGTATTAGCTTGAGCAGCCGAACTTGGCAGGGACAGGGTGCTAAGTGTGCAGCAGCAGCAGCAGCAGCAGGCATCATGCTTCCAAAGTTTGTGTTTCCTCGACATATTTTCCTGTTGTTTAATTTTATTCATGAATTTTGTAGACCCTACCTCTCATACCCTCTATTCTTAGCAAATAAGGTTTGTTGAGATGCTAATTGTTGAGATGCTAACTTTTGATGGGTAATGCATGCATGGGACACATAAAACTAACTAAACCCTAGAGAGGCAACCCTCTGATCAGGTCTCCATCCAGCATTACGGTGAATTGACAAATTGTTGGAGGACAAAAAAGGGGGGTTTAGAATCCAAATTACTAATAATGGACAGTCAAAAAAAGAAGAAGATTAGTTTCTAACAAAAGGGTTGGCAACAAACAATAGAAAGAACAACCTAAAACCAAACATATCTCGGCAGAAAAATAAGGAGTAAGAATCGGACACCCCCCAAAATTCACGTTTAAGTCATGAAACTAACAGCCACAAATCGTACCCTTCATCTCCTAGCTCCATCTCTCCCTCCTTTTTATCCTAACAAGCTGAAAATCATCCCATCTTTCTTCTTTTTTGTGTATTATTCTCTTCCCCTCCTCTATTTGGAAGGGCAGGGTGTCAGTACTGTATCACCAAACTATCTCTTGTGTTTGTTCCCATGCCCACAATGGGTTCCAAGTTCTGGGTGGTTTTCCTCATGTTGGCTACAGCCATGGTTGTTGAGTCGACAACTTTTATGGATGGTGCTGATCTCTGGGGCCTGTCTACTTTAGGCCATGACAACAATGGATTCGACTTCAGCACTGAGATGATGATGGATTCTGAGATCAATCACAGGTTGCTGGCTCAGAAGACAAGGTACATTAGCTATGGAGCTTTAAAGGCTAACTCGGTCCCTTGCAATCGTCGCGGTAGTTCTTACTACAACTGTAACCAGCGGCAAAGGGCTAATCCTTACAAGCGTGGATGCAGCACCATCACGAGGTGCCATCGGTACACTCATTAATCAATGAAGAGAATGATAACAGAAGAGAGAGCACCATAACAAAAGAAAAAAGGAAAGGATAGATGCCCTTTGAGCATGCATTAATCTGGGATTCTTCGGTTGTCAATTTGTTTGCTACGTTTCCTCCTCTAACGCTACGCTGCAGTTTAAAATGGTATTTTAATTATGTTTTATGATTTGGTTTTTGTGTTCTTCATACATATTTGATGTTAAAAGTCTCTCATTGCTTCTGTAATTGCAAGTCTCTGAACTTTATATGTAACATTTGGAGGAAATGAAAGGCTAGTATTTTATGTAATTTGAATTTAATGAAAGTTTTGATTAGGTTTTCTCAACCAATATTATTTGCACGTCCTCTCTATCAATTGAACAAATTAAGAAGATATCCCTAATTGGCCTCGGAAGGGAAAAGGACCCATGACTGGTAAGATGTTCTGCGGCTAGACAACCGTGTGTGTCTGCGTCCTTATTCATTCAAGTTCTAGCAGATCCCAGCTTGTTTAGTCATCTCGGGTCAGCTTTTTTTCGAATTCTAGATTTCTAGTCGTCAACATGAATTCATGTATAAGAAGTGTATTTTGAATCACAATCTCTGTCCATAGCTAGCAAATAGATTTGGACTCAAGTACATGATGATCATGATTATCAAGTAACTCCAAGGCCCATGAGGAATGACGAAAAATCTTGTACTGTCCAAAATTTTGCGGCCCAACTGCCACGTCAAACAAACGATATTTCCCAATCTGGTGATCGAAATTTAGTGGCTTGATACTTGTCTAAACAATCCAAAGAAGCAAAAAAGGCCAGCCTATGTTTTCGAGCTCGAAATGGACTTATTACAAGACAGGTGATAAAAACAAGTGTCCGAGAAGGGAAGGGAAAAGTATTTGTTCTTACATCCATCTTTTGGTAGTGGGAATAAGCGAGTGCTTGATATCTTTTCAGAATTGTTCTTCATAAACGGCTCTTATCAACCATGTTATTATTATATGTGAGTTTCTTTACAGATCAACCATTGACATTTGTCGAAGGAATGGGAACCTCACCTTTTCCACCAAAATGCCTTATCTCAAGAACGTCTGGTTCGCCCTCCCTTTCTTTAGTCAGAGCCACACTAACTAGACAAGTTTATTCTATTCAAATGGGAGTTGGGAAACTTGGCATGCTTTTACAGTAATGAAGGCGACTAACATTCAGCATTTGAGCCATGGATGCATAAATCCCACTCCACTCACTCGATTGAGTGAATCGGGCCGTTCCTCGTGGAAAAGATGCAGATGGACGAACAAATTGACAAGGGGGGGGGAGAAAACGACGGTGATGATTATGACGATGATTATGATTGGCAAGGAAAGGGCCAACGAGGGGTCTCCACCCCCATACGGCGCACATGAAAGTATCAAATTTCTCAATTAATGGCCAACTGTGAGATGCAGTCTCTCCTGGCCGAATTGTCCACGGAAAGAAACAAAGTGTGTACAGAAGAAAACACAGGGAACCCACCGTTCAAACCATGTTTTATGGCTTTCCCATTGCTATCCTCCTTTCTTTCCTTTCATCACGACAAGTCCCACCTTCACTTTCTCACGTCCCCATTTACCACAGTTAGGGTCTTCTTCGAGTCAAAAAGCAAACTTAAAATCAAGTGTTAGATTCAAAGAACGAGAAACCAACTGCCTTTGCATGATTGCTTTTCCAGCAAAACTAGTGTTAGAATATCAAAGTAGTCCCTCTACCTTTGGAAAACTCGCTCGAATGGGCCATTAACCCTTTCCTTTCCCACCCTTCTTACACAAAGTGGGTCCGAGGTTTACTTGGATCCCACCAATACGATGATCCCCCTTCTCATCTGGCTGAAATTCTACCGATCTGGTCATCAACACCACTGATTACAGCATTGCTTGCTTCCATTTAAGACCCTAATTACATCCCCAAGACCAAAGCATCAAAATAAAATACCAACCATTTCTTGAAAAAATAGGAAAAATCTTAATGGGGCCCATTACGCATCCATTGTCAGTTCCTTGTCCAAAAGGAACTCTCATAGGCGATAGGTGTTGTAGGCCATTAAAAAACACAGCAGCACGTAAAAATGCTCTGCTATGCCACTCCTGGGCATCTTTTTGCTCCACTCGAGAAACTGAAAGACAATGGGAGGTCAAGATTCCTCGGCCATTTATCCACTCTTTCTTCGACAGTAAGTCCAGAGTGCGCTTTTGCCCATTTTATAAAAACAAAAAAACTCTTCCCCTTAATCCCTCCTTACCTCGGTATTCAATTCAAAAACTGTTCTTCCATAGACTCTGAAAAGAGTTATTGAACAACCGAGTTGGGTGTCAGTCCATTCAATGTTGCAGTTATTGACAGAATGGAAAATTGGTCATTCAGTGAATGTCCCATTCAAAATTCAAATTATAGAAGTCATCCTGCATTTCCTTTAAGAATTGCTTTGAAAACATAATTAAATGAGCGAGAGCTAATCCACCAAATGGCTCTTAAACTCATTACCATAATGTAACGTAACGAACTACAAGTTAGAAAATTTACCAAATTTACTTCAATTTCAATTTCTAATAATTGGCTTTGATTTTTAGCAATTTTACAACCACCCCTTTATTGCAAACCTTAAACGTTAGAAGAGTCAAATTTTGACTCTTCCTTTCATCTTTTCTTTATGAACTTTATTTTCTCTTTTAACGTGCCCAACTTTCTCATCAACCAAACACTTTAACACAATAACAAGAAAATAAAAGGCCTGAATGAGATAACGAGAACACAAATAAAACAAGCATCGAAATATACAATTGAAGCGAAGATCCTCTCTCTCACACTCTTCAAATATCCAACATTACAATTTATTTATTTTTGGTTTAGTCTCATAATCAGCACCACCTTAATTACCATCAAAGGCAGCAACAATATATATAATTATATATAAAAATCTTACACCAAAAAAGATTAAAAATGACTTTTATTACTATTATTTTTTCTGCTCAAGATGAAGGATTAACAGAACCTGGAATTCTTGGTGAAGTAATAGGGAATAGAGGCAACAATCGGGGCTCCGTTTCTCTTGGCGTGGATCCGGGTGACGGGTGCAAGTAAAATCCTTTCTCTTTAATTGCTTTCTCCTCTGCATCAGTATCCATTGCCTCTGCGTTAGCAACGTTATTGTTGGTGGTGGTGTTGATGGGACTAAAACAATTAGTATAGTTTGCCGATCCGGATCGGTCAAACGGGTCGGGTATTAAAGGTGTAACCGGGCTTAAAACAAGAGAAGGGAAATCAAGAATGCTTGGAGAGAGGATCTCTGGCTTTCTTGGAGAAAAACCTGGACTGGGTTGAGCAAAAATTGGGTTTAAAGGGTTGAGCTTGAGGTTCTTGAGTGAGTTTCTACGTTCATATAGCTTGAACCCGGAAGATTGGTTCTTTTTGGGTATGGATTTAATTGGAGGGATGTTGTGGGTTTTAGGTAATGGGTCGAGTTGCGAGGTGTTGGGGGTCGTCGTGGTGGTGGTGGCGGGTTTGGGTGATCCTGTCAGCATCTGGACGACATGTTTGAAGGAAGAAGTGTCGGCTTGGACAAAAGTTGTCGGGTATGGGTTAGTGGATTCGGATCTGGAAATGGATTTGGGTGATGGAAATGGTGGAGGGTGGCTAATATTGTTGTTGAGGGCAACATTATTTGCAGTGGGGGTGGTGGTGGTGGAGCTGCTGCTGCTGCTGCTGCTGCTGTAGCTAGTTGGTGAAGGATGGAGAGATTGTTGGTTTTGATTATCTTGATGTCTTGGTGAGGTTTCCATTGATGCTTTCTTTCTTGTTGCTATCTTCGAGAGACAGAAATGAAGAGGAAGAAAAGTGTTTCGAACTGGAAGGAAAGTAGAGGTGTGTGCGTGAGAGAGGGAGAGATGGGAGACTTTCGCTGCTTTCTTCAGTTTGGTAAGAAATGTTTTGGTGGGGACTCGGTACTTTGAAGTTTCCTCGGCTGACGCTTTTTGGGGACTGCGTTCACGCTCCAATTCAGGACATCAAATTGTAATCGGCATTCGATCACCTTCGAATTGGGTGTTTATATACGGTGTTTTTTTTTAAAAAACTATTTTTTTATGTTTTAAATTAATTTATCTAATAATATTAAAAATAAGTTTTATTATTTAAATAATAATTATTGAAATCGATATGTTTGACCCCGCAAAAGAATAAAGGGACTGGATTCTTGAACATGACATCAAAGCAACCTCATTCGCTTGAGGATCAAATTGTCATTTACACGCGCTTCAGTCGAGGGTGGTTCTGTTTTGACGTGAGCTCCAGCTGGTGATATGCCATCGGCGGTGTTGAGGATCACGGACAAAAATGGGGCGGGGCCAAGCAGTGACTGAGCCCGAGAGAAATCGTCAAAAAAGAGTTCAATACTCGGCATTGACTTCCAGAAAACCCTTCGAGTCTGACCACGGCAAGCCAAATCATCATAAATTTAATGGTCCTGCTTATTGTTTCGGTCCCTTGCTGACCACTGGATTAAAATATAATCATGGATTTATAACCGCTAATCAATCAGATAATCTCCAGGTCCAAATCATAACCGTCCCCGTGATAAATGTCATTTGATCATACAGTAAACAAAAAAAAAAAAAAGGGGGGTCCAACTTGTAATCCATTTGATCATAACCTTCACTTGCAGATCGCAATTCCCATCTGTCCCCGTGAGCAGCATGGACCCATTAGATTTATGGCAATCAGGGAAAATGATGAAACAATATGTGATGTTTTGTAATGTACAGATTATTTAAGTACAGATCAGTCAGCCCCTTGTTCGAGTCTACGCCCCCACCCCTCCATCGATTCTGATTTAGGCAAAATGTACACTTCACCATTCAATCCCCTCAATAATTTTGTGAGAGGTCCATTTACAAATTATTGGTGTCGATATTATTGTTGCATGCTGCCACGTTGTTTTTTTTATTGTTTTAAAAGGGTTTTCGGGGGGGGAATATATATATGCCTATATTTCAATGTATTTTCATACAAAAAAACATTTTAAAAATCAATTATTATCACATGTACAAACACATCATGTTCCCTACCAGTCCCCCCCTAATGAAAACTCAAGAAATGGGCATGAACTTGATATTAAATGAAATTGTATTTTTAAATAAAAATATTTTAAATAACAGTATTTATTAAACTTTTCAAACATCTCAGGGTTTTTTTCCCAGTGAATTGGCAGTATTAAACAAGTTTTTTTTTACTAAATATAATGATGAAGCATTTCCAATTAAGTATCCTGGATCTAAATCTTCAGCTGTAATTATTCACCGTCGGTCAATCATAAGTTTCGAAAAAGTCAGTTTGCGTTGCATGCAATGCATAATGGAAGAAGAAGAATAAAGAAATACATTTCTCCATAACACATCAGTCCAACCCGAGGTAATTTCCTATTTATACGAGACAATATATTTCAAGTTTATAAAAAATAAAATAAAAAATAAAACTGACGAGATTGAATTCTGTGCAGGGTGATCAGAGACTCGAACTTGATGAAGCATGCACACATTGAAGTGGATACTCATCTGCTAGAATCTTTAAGAGCTATACAGTAACATGAAAAAAAAAGTAAAAAAGAAAGAGATGAACCCAAATCACGTTTTTAATTTTTTGGTTCGTTTAGTGCTGCTGTTTCATAATTCACTGTATTTTAGAAGAAATTATTTTTATTTTATTTTAACTATTTGCTGTTCTTCAGATGCTGCTTTTATGTTACAGTGAACGGGTAGAAAAGGCCCGTATGCATATCTAGACGTGCCTTTTCAGCCTTTGGGATATCCTTTTAGCTGATTCAGTTAAGGAAAAATTCCTATTCAACCTCCTTCTTTCTGTCTATTTTAGTGTTGTTTTACCTGTAAAGTTGTACGAAAAATCAAAAGTTTTACCAGGAAAATAAAAACTTTCTTCATTAGTGGTGCCGAAGGAATTAGGGCAACAAAAAGATATAAAAGGAAGGTAGATGGAGGAGGATACAAATTAAAATATGAGTAAATTTGAGAAATGAAAATTGAAAACAAAACATATACGAGAAAAAAAAGATCTATTATTGGATTACTTTTACTCTGTGTTGATTTGGTATTACATTTTAAAAATATCTTAAAAAAATTTCAAATTTTATTTTTTTTTCTTTTGCTTTAAATTGTTATATTTTTGGTGTTTTAAGTTCATTTTTATATACTAATATTAAAAATATTCTTAAAAAATTAAAAAATAAATACTTAAAAAATCAAATCTCTGCAATCACTCCGAACCCAATCTAACAAGTTTTCGTGGGAGAAACAAATTTCATCCCTGTATTTTATTTACATGCCACAACTTTTAGTAAAGAGTAATTCGGAATGAGGGGGGACGACAGCTAAAGTTAGAGCAATCATGGAACGTGCCCTTCCTTTTCATTTCTATAGAAAAATTGAATAGAATTAAATTCACTGACGTTCACTCCTGCTTAAAACAGATACTCAAACGTATAGCTAATTTATAAATTAAATTCCTGACTCGAGCGTTAAACGTGAGCTTCAACTTTCCAACACGTGACATTTATAGAGTTTCTTTCCATCAATTATCTGTTATGTATCCGACTCAACCTTCTCCGATGAATTAGGTTTGATTTCTTGATTATTTCAATCTTTTTAATTATTTTTATATATAATAAAAGAGGGTTAGCCCTTGTTAATCAGCTTAAAGCTCAAGAATTCTCTTAATAAAGAAAATCTAGTTTAATTAATATCCCAACCAAACACACAATTCATAGATGTTATCCTTCTTTGTAAAGCAAAGAAGAAAAAAAATAGAGTATACATTTTATGTGGCTTGAAAATATATATTTTGGAGATATTTTTTAGTGTTTTTAAATTATTTTAATATAATAATATTAAAAATAATATTTTCAAAAATAATATTTTCAAAATGAAAATCACATGCACTTAGCCAGTCGAGTGCGACAAAAAAATTATTTGGCAGAGAATTCATTACAAGAAGTCAAAAGTTTCGGCTGTTTAAAACACTGGCACGGGGTTGCAATGTCATTTTTTGTGCATTAATGCATGGATTGAATATATTTTCTTTTTCAATGCTGTTAACAGTTGAAGATTTCTTTTTTCAATCGTCATGTTAATCACGGAGACTTTATTATTATTATTATTATTATTATTATTATTATTATTATTATTATTATTATTTATACCTTTGAATGTATTGGATTTTAAACTTTAACTTTTGTTTTCTAGAATTTTCAATTTTGATATTTACTAAATCCCGTTCATCGTCCTCAGCCTCGAAGGTCTTTGTTCAATCCTATTATACTGCTATTGTTTAATTTTAACCATGGAAAGCAGTCAAGCACCCATCAAACATTTAATAAACATTAAAACCATATAAAGACAAGCGTACATTACAACATGGGATGGGACCATAATACATTCCCAATTTTTGTTTTGCTGCCTGTCTTGTGTTTCTAAATTTTAAATTCTTCACTTCCGAAAATAAATTAGGTGGTGATGGGCCCCGAACCTACGTTTCCGAACATATATTCCCATGATATCGAAGAAGCCGATCCGATCCGAGCATCGTAATTGCTGTTTCCTGCCCCAATAGGCTCACGATCCTCGTCTTCGAAGATGCCCACAAAGTCTCGCAGAGCAACACCCTCGAAGACAAGAGACTCTCGGCGATCCTGGAACAGTCGTCGAACATATCCTAATGTCAGTCGGTCATCTCCAGCCGCATCGTTTCCGAGTCAACTATAGAATAAAATGTGCCTGGAGATAATCCCAAAGCCTATAAAATGACAAGCGTGTTGACCTCCCCCACTATTTGCAACGTTGATTCAAGCCTGTAGAAATTGTCTTTAATTTCGGTGTGAGAGATCTCCATCCTCGCTATCTCCTCAGCAGTTTATTTCTTAGCAATTTATATTTCTGAACCCAATATTTTGAGGGTGTTTCTTCACAGAAAATTCGGTTTCGATGCCTTGAAGAGATAGATACATGAGGAGTTGTGAGCCCATTGCAGCATCATTAGAGTGAAAGGAAGCCCACTCGAAGAGCCTTTCATGGTTGTTAAAGAGGATTTTAAAAGTAAAGCCAGCCCATTCGGAACCTCTAGAAAACATGGGCTGGGCTGCAGAACGGAATCCATTAACAGAAACTGGAAGATCCACTAAACGGCCCAGGAAATCATGCAGGCTAAACTCCACACCACCTTGTGGATGTGCTCCTCCTCGATTTTTTTTCGCCCTCGTTCTCCATTCAAATATTGCACGAACACTTGAAAAAAAAGTAAGTTACGTAGCCGTTCAAGGTATAGAATTTGTTTTTGAACTCGAATTATAAAATTATAAAATTGTGCGTAAAATATTTTCATATAAAAATCATAAAATTGTACATGTAGAATATTTTTTTAATATAATACAATACAATTATAGCCATAAAATTTCATTAGTTAAGATTCATATATGATTTAAAAATAAATTACAAAATAGTTATGTCTATAGAATTTCATTATGTTAAATATAACCATTGGCACACCTACATTTCCAACTTCAATGGCACGCCCATATCACTATTTACCCTATTCCATGACACCTGCTCACAATCCCACCTTGAAACACCAAGCTCCTGAAATCCTAACCTCAAAATAGCCAAAATGCTGACACTAGGAATTCTCAAAATACTGATCACAAACTAAATAAGGGAAAGAACTACACATAGATCCACAAAAAATGAAGGTAGAAGGGGAATCAAAATATAAACTTCCAAACATACAAGTAAACAAAGGGTAAAGTAATTTAATACAATAATGGAAGGTCACGGTAGTTTACAGAACACTAAATCCATAGATCAGGGGGCTATATAGATTTTTTAAGGCAAGTTAGAAATTTCAAGAATGCAGCTAAGATTATAGGAAGCATATAAGATGAGCCTCGAGCTCTAGATTTTCAAAGAGCCAATTTCATTGCTGTTAAAGTAGAGTTATTATAGTATGCTAACTACGCTACACATTCTTCAATATTTCTGTTCGCAAGTCTTCTCTTCTTGCACTTATCTAATCTCGAAATTCAAAGTCTTCTTATACTGGTCTCTAGTTCAATCCGCCATTAATTGATCAACAATTCAACACTGAACCCATAAACCTCAATTCTTTAAGTTAACTAACCTTGCGAGGCCACGAATTGAAGATTGATGAGAGGAAACGACGACCACAAATGAGAGGTTCATTTGAGAGATGAATTTGAGAGATGAGCGGAGACGGCGACTTGAGAGGATGAGAAGAAGAATTGGGGAAAACTAGAAAAGAAATTTAATTAATAGTTTAACACTTAACAGCACGAGATCAGACCCAAGGGGTCTGGCGTGAATGGTGAGGGCGCTCTCGTCCTTTAAGAGAGGTCAGGGGTTCAATCCCTACTCTTGTATGGAGCTGGCTATTTAGGGAGCACTTTCACCCCTTTGGGGCCCACCCGGGTGCGAACGTGGACTAGTCTGGACCAGTGTTTAGGACACCGCGTGGTTTATACCAAAAAAAAAAAAAAAAAAAAAAAAAAAAAAAAAACACGAGATCAGTCAGGATAGTAAACTGAACCGATCTAATACAATTTTATGTTTCTGACTGATTTTAACAAGGTTAGATTTTTCTAACTGATTTTATTAAATTTGTTCTTTTAACTCATAAAATTGTACGATTTTAGGAGTTAAATTACAATTTTGACAACGACGATCATTTTAGTTGCCATGTGCACTCTCTAATTGAAATAGTAATTATATATATATATATATATAATCTGGTTATCATAAATTCTTTTTCACAGTCGAGCTTTTCCGAGCCCAAATTAATAGTCAATCACATCTAGTTTTCAAAGAGAGTAAAATTAAAGCACAACAACAAAATGAAAAATACAAAGAAAATAGATGGCAATTTCATGCTTCATCTCTTTTAGTTGATAAGTGGTGAGTCTATTTAGTTGTCAAAAAAATCATTGTAGTGCCAAACTTTATTTTTTTTATTTTCCAATCTTTTTTTTTTTTGGTGAGGAGAGAGAGCACTAATCAGAATTCATCATAGAAAGACAAAATGATGAAAATTAATGTCAACATGATCAATTCGATAATAGTCTTCATATCATTCAATATTCAGCTGAATTTAAATTCATTTTTAAATTATTTTTCAAGAGTCACGTTAGCAATACCTAGATTTGTTTTTTAGCATCTGAAGAAGAAAAACAAACTGACTAATAGGCTATTTAAGAGCAACCTACTTTTTCTATCTATTGTTAGGATATGGTTGTTGCATGTTAAATTAATTTTTTATATATATTTTTTATATAAGTATGTTATTCTCACTTTTTAATTATGTTAATAAAAACTATCTCAAAATAATTGTCCAGTTTTTGATATGCATGTGAAGATTTTAAACAATTTGAAATTAAAAATGTTTTTGATTGCATCTCTGAATTGCTTTTTAAAAACCGAAATGGGACGAGCTTACTTTGATAAATGTTCAACAACAAAAAAATGTTAGTAACAATGAAACACTGATGTACTGTATTTTAAAAATATTTTTTAAAATTAAAAAAAAATTAGATCATTTTGATATGCTGATGTCAAAAATAATTTTTAAAAAAAATAAATAAATAAATATCATTTTAATACATTCCTAAATAAAAAGTATTTTTAAAAGTAATTTTAACTACACTTTGAAATGACACTTAATGGTCATAAATAGTTATAATTTAATGTTATAATTCTGAGTTATTTACATAATCACAATTATCATGTTCAAAGACGGTATTAGAATTTAGAGCTGACTTATTTCAGATTTTCTCGAGTTGCTGTTGAAACCACTTGCATCCCTAGTTCTCTTTTTCGGTCTCCAATACTAATTTGCGAATCTTGCACTTTAGTCCTCGAACTTGATTCTATCTTACCATGCGACCAGTGCAAAACCCACCAGGCATAAAATTTTGAAGTTTTCATAGATATTTAAGCAGAGCATTAGCTTTTGTAAAAAGTTTATCTTTTAAAAACAGAAAAGAAAAGAAGACGAAAGAGAAACAACAAGGCATGTAAATATGTTTCAAAAGGCGAGGACACAAATCATTGCCAAAGAGGGCTCCTTGCTTTTTGGGCAGCCGCGTGCACCAAAAGACTTCCAAGTAGCGAGTGGAAAGGTTATCGTTGAGTACATTATATTTATTATAAATGTATTGTTCATAATTCTTTATTTTTTAATTCTTAATTTGAGAGTTATATATATTTCATTTTATCTCATACTTTAAAAATTATATATATTTGACATCTCAATATCTTTTTCATTTAATTTTGGTACAATAAATTACTTATTTATTATTTTTTAATTCTTGATTTGAGAGAGAGGTTGTTGAATCCCAATTAAATATAGAAAAACATATCATTGATATCGATTTAAATCATTAAACTGATTTTATTTCTTGAAGTCTTAAATAAATTTATTTTGTTATCCCCCTGATTTTTTGAAGTCATCAATTTTAAAATATTCTTTGGGATTAAAATCCCCCTGATTTTTCGATAAAAACAAGAATTTAGGTGTATCTATTTATCTATCTATCAATATATAAAAACTAATATCATATTTTTTTTGTTTGTTTAATCTCTTTTAAAATATATATTTTGTATATATTTAAATTTTGAAGACATCTTTCTTATTCAACTATAATTATTATCCTGTATCTTTTGTGTGAGTAAATTTTATTTTTTTTCAAAAAAAAATAGTTTAATAAAATATTTTTATTATATTCAACCTTGCATGATATTGTTTTTTATTTTATTTTAAATTGTTTATCTTTATATTATCACTTGAATGAATAAAAAAAATAGTTATTATTTTTAATTTTTCATCACCTATTAACATATGTAATAATTATTTATTTAATTATATACATGTATATGTTTTTTCAAAAGAACATATAAAAATATATATATATAGCGCTTAGCGAACCGAGGTACAGGTTTATATGCCGACAACTGAGAGATTTGACAAAAGGGCATGTAAATATGTTTCAAAAGGACTCGAGGTGCTCTTTGCTTCTCGGGCAGCCGCGTGCATCAATAGAATTATTTTTTGATTGAGAAATATTTTTAAAAAAAATTATTATTTTATATCAACATATTAAATTAAATTAAATCATACTAAAAACACTAAAAAGTTAATTTGAATTAAAAAAATCAATTTATTTTTAAAAATACTTTAGAAACAAATATACTCTGCCGATATTACCACTTGATTGTGCCGATATTACCAATCGAGTGATTTGACATTCTCCAACATCGATTCGTTGAATGAATTATGAAAGATTGAAATGTGATGGATAATAATTGCTTTCCTTTTAATTTATTGTTCTTGATGATGGACTATTCGTGTTTGAATAAGGTTTGATGGTTTGAAAGTAAGCTATCTACATGTCTTTTCAAAACGATCTTCCTTTATCCTATGGATCGAGGGAGGTCTGTCGTTTAAGCAAATAGAAAAACCATGCCATCTTTGCTTCGGTGCCCATTCAGTTTTTAAGCCAGGTGTTGGGGCTGAGACAAAAGGAAGAGGGTATCCTATAATCATCATCGGCTTATTTTTACCAATTGTCGAGCTTAATAAAAATAATATTGAAAAACAAAAAAAACAATTCTCAAAGAGTTATAGACAAAATATATATAGGAAAGAACAATAATACAGATTAAATTATATGTATATCTGCACAACAACTATTAAATTCGAATCATGTTGTAAATTTCTTGTAAAAATTGAAATAAATAAAGTTTTACTCACTCATAAATTATAATTTTTAATAGAAAATTGACTGGCATCCCGACAAAAAGTGTAACCTATTGATTTAATGGATAATTGATCGAGCAAGGAAAAAAAAACTTTTTCAGCAACTTGGCGAATATAATAACAATCTGACAAATAAATTATTGTTAAAAAAAATAACAATTTGTAAATAATCATTTTTGTAACAACAGCTATTAGTAGAAAACACTTGTTTCATCATAAAGCAAAAAATGCACGTTTTAGTGGTCAAGATAAGATTAAAAAACAAACAGTCAATAAATAAAAGATGAGATATGATGGTGTGACATAAAAGTAAAATGAGGAATCAAGATATATCGGTGCATGGTTTTTTTTAACTTTATTCATTATTATTTATTTTAGCCATTAAATATCATCAAATCATTATATTTTTCAATTTTTTTACCCAAGTGTTAGAATGGTAAAAAACGCTTTCATTCTTGTAAAGAATAAAGACATATCCACTTCTTCCTTATCCGGATGAGTTTGTGGGCCAGTTGGTGCAAAAACCCATATTGATTTAATCCAGACCATTGTTTACCTTTGATTAATGGACTGTCAAACAGTCATGTAAAAAAAAAAAAAAAGTAGAAAGCCGAAAACAAAAAATAAAAGAATCCGATGGAAGAGCATCCGAATTTTCACTCGGCATTTTTTGGAGGCTGTGCCGAAAAGAAAATTATTGTGCTCACTATTCACCATACTTATTGACGATTTGAATTTCATGTTGGGAACTGCGCTTTTGATTTCAATTTTTTTTTATTTTAAATTATCATTTTTTAGTATTTCTAGATATTTTTTCAAAAATAAAAAAATATTTAATATATTTTTAATAAAAATATTTTTAAAAACAACAAAAATTCAAGAATTAACTTTTACTGTGGTGATCTGCTGTTTTCAGATGAGATGAATGATTTTATTGCCTTTTAAAGTCCACTTTTTTAAAATGTTATCTGTTTTACTTATTAAAATTTCTGGATGATGATTTCTTTTTAGAATAATAATTTTATGAGCTCATCATAATAAAAGGAAAATGCTTATTTATTATCTACGAAATACTATAAATTATTCTCTCAAACGGCACGCTGAAGTAATTAGGAAACTGCCATTACATAAACCCAAAAGAAACAACTCTGATGCAAGTGGCTGGCGACACACAACGCTAGAAATCAGCAGGCAGCGACCATTACAGACTTTGGGGGACTAACGAGGGCATTTGGACTCGAAAGCAAAGGGGCCAACACTGAAGAGAGCATATTCTCGCTTCTTTTCATCAAAATAAGGCTTCTTCTCCGGCCTCAAGACGGCACCGGTCAGGCCACCGTGGAGATTAGTTATCTTGCTGCAAGCAGTGGTTGCAGCCGAAACCAACCACGCCTTGCACTTGTGAACTCCATAGTTGGTGATGGTCCCCTGGTGCTTTGAGGATGAAGTAACCATTCTTGTCGGTTGTCGTCTTCACCTCCAGCGGATACTTGGTATTATTGCACTGTAGTTTCACAGTGGCACCTGCCATGAAAATGAATGCTTATCACTTCAGTGGTCTAAGAAATACTTTTCTTCCCTCCCCTTTACCCTTTCTTGAAAAACAATGGCCTAAAAATGTACTATTTTTAGTTCTCTAGCCCTAGGATTTCTCGCATACAAATGCTAGACTAGGCATTTGATCATGACCTAGAGTAAAGAGCTAGTCCTGGAACAAGTAAAGCTGCTACACGCCCATAACTTTATTATCTAATTGATGTGACATGCACCTAGGAAAAAAGAGTGGTGACGTCGCCTCTCTCTGATCTGTCCATAAATTCAAAATCACTTAACGGATATGTCCCATGCCGCAGAGAGATCAAGAAAGCTGACAGAATGCGTATGAACATGTAAAAGTATGGGAGAATGGCGTTCAAATACGTACGTGAGTCTACAAAATAAAGTCTCTTCTTTTGTGTACAGGTAAAAGATAGTTGAACGAAGAACATGTACCCGAGCAAAGAATCATTTTTTTCATAAAATAAACGAGCAAGCTAGATCCTGTCATTTTTTTAGCCTGTAAGGGGGGAGCTCTAGTTATGCTTGAGCATGCAAAATGATGTGGTTACTTAGAAAGAGAAGTGAATATTGTTTCTTAGTGATATTGTTAGATTAACACATTGCTGAATTTTCAGGGGGGAAAGGCGGTTTTAAGCTAAAAGAGGGATTAGAAAGTTTGAACAAGTTACCAGAAACTGGTTTTGCTCCCAAGAGGGTATCAACCCCAGAATATTTGCAAGATTTGCAGTAAACAACACCTTGAACTGCTACGAGCTTTCTTGGGAAGTGACTTCCGGGTGGGGACGGGTGATACGGCTTGGGAGGGAGAGCCGGGGCTACTGGAGGAGTGGGAGGCTTGGGTGGGTGCATTGGTGCGTGTGATGGAGTGGGAGGCTTGGGTGGGTGCATCGGTGCGTGTGATGGAGTGTGAACAGGTGCAGGAGCTGGTGCGTGACCATGATGGTGGTGGTGATGTGGGGTTGGGGCTTGGATGGGTGCTCGACTTGGTGGGTGACTCGGTGGCGCGCTCACTGGCGCTGCTGTTGGGTGGTGATGGGAGGAGCCCCGGTGATGAGGTGGCTCAGCTTTTTCACCGAAAACAGTGAAGCATAGCAATGACAGGAGGAATGGCACAAGGGCTTTAGCCATAACAAAACCCATCTCTTTCTATTTTTGGTACTCTCTGAGAAACCTGAGAGAGAGAGAGATGGAGAGGGAGAGATATGAAAATAAGCTTCCAAGGGAGGGATTTTATAGGACTAAAATGCCGTGATTCGCTGCGATTTGGCTGATTAAAACTCTCTCTCTCTCTCTCTCTCTCATCGGCTCGAGAAGTAGCTCTTTATTTTAAAAAAAGTCAGGTGTTTAATATTTGCATTTTAGGACTCCACTTGATAGATAAAATTCAACTCCATTAAACTTTTTTTTATGTATATATAGAATAGAATAGTTTGTGAATGACGTGTTTATTTTAATTTTATTTATAAGTATTTTGTTTTCTAAATTTATGTTTGTCTACTCTATTAAATTTATTTAGTATAACATAAATTACATGTCTATACAAAAAAAGAGTTCAATAATAATATAATATATAAAAATCAAATTTGATATTGAAAATGCCATTACATTTATATTTTTATAGTCATATTCCAGATCCATGACTAAATGTAAATCCATGAAAATTAATAATATATTTTTAAATCGTGAATAAATGTAATATATATATATATATATAGGAAAAAAGAAAAAAAGAACGTGGACGAGTGACAGAGTTTCACATGCACAGAGGCTGGAGTAGAGTGGGGGCTTAGAATTGTTCACTCAATTACTACAATGCAAAGTAGAAGTTTCGGATGGACTTCTATTTTCTGGACCTCCTCATCCTTTGATTTTAATAGTTTTTTTTAGTTCATGTATATTTTTCAGTTAAAAGTATATATATTTTTAGTTTTAACATTGACATATCAAAATTATATATATAAAATATTTTAAAAACTAAGCTCTTTTTTTAAATAAAAAAAACTCATTATACTTCAATAGAAATTTGATTAAAACTGTCCAAATCCATGAATTATGAAGACAAAAAGGCAAAATTGCGAGCATATCGATAAACCCACTAGGAGCCGTTCGTTATATTTTAATATGGTTTTAAATTTAATCGAAGTGTGGATATGGTGGCGACGCTCTTGGTCCTGCTCCACCGTGGCGTTGCTCTTGGTCGGAAAAAGACATGGACAAGCTGACAAATCTCTGAGTTTTGCCAGCCACAGTCTGCGCTCCCTGTTACAGGGATGCCCTTCCAAAACTTCTCTTCGAAATTTAAATTTTTGTTTTTTTTTCTGATTTTTGTCAAAGAACCGATGGAAAAATTAAGGGTGTACGAATGCTGATTATAAGGTACTAGTTTAACATTGCTTCATGATAAGAGGGGCAACGGCACGCCACTGACGGAGACGGCTGCTTTCGGA
Source organism: Salix viminalis (assembly GCA_029228465.1). Lineage (NCBI taxonomy): Eukaryota > Viridiplantae > Streptophyta > Magnoliopsida > Malpighiales > Salicaceae > Salix > Salix viminalis. Next base: position 2,258,858 of record CM055429.1, on the reverse strand, counting down.
CCGGTCAGTGAGTTGTTGGGGTTAATTCTAACTTGGTCCCTATAGCTCATCAAAACTAATTGATTAGTCCTCATAGTTTCATAAACTATACTTTTAATCTTTATATGTTTATAATTTAAACATGGCAACACACTTTATTTGCCAGTTCCTTTTATTATCATTATTATCAACCTAGGTCAAGGGAAAGAAAACCCTAGAAAAAACAATTAAAACTAGGAAAATAGCGTTTCTTTCTCTCTTTATGGCTGTGCCACTAGAGGGAGAGGCAGTGCCATTGTGCCATTAACCACTGTAGGGAATTGAAAATTAAAGAAAATTGGAAAAATAAAAAATAAAAAAAGGTTAGACATGGTTCCATTGGGCATCCAATGGCATTGAATTTTTTTGAAGACATCAATAATATGGAGATTGAAAAACTAGATTATAGAAATCGAGGTAGAGCATAGTTTTATGGACAGTTGAAGCTAAATAATAGTTTACTTTCGAGTGTATTAATTTGGCCACCCTAGAAGCATAACCCCCTTCCTTTTCTTCTAGGGTTTGGGGTCCAAACACCGCCCCCAGTTGCTTCTTCCATTTCAATGGCGTCGAATTAATTAGGGTTCTTGATAAATCTTCCCAGAAGACTCTCAAGCCAGTCACGTGTCGCTTGCCAATTCTACTCGAACCCTATACCAGCAAGAAGAACCCTAGGAGAAGAGGAAGAAGATCGGTGAGATCGATTCAGCCAGGGCCGAACTCTCTGGCACCCCGATCCTGTGCATCTCGAGTCGACAGCCGATCATGCATGTGCTGGTTTGCTGAAAGTCAAGCCATACATATGCAAGCATTAAAAACAATTTCTGCATTTTCTTGTGAATCACTCAGTGATATTGATTACAGTACGTAGATCCCGATGATTTTTCTCGAGCTAGGTGATTCGAGAAGTCACTGACTCCTGGTTACATAAGCAACTTTAATACACCAGCTGTTTTGATTAATTATATTCTCGAGATTAGTAGTGTTTATTTTTTAATATGAATTTTATTTATAAATAAAAACCCTTTGTAGTTCTTTATTATATATAATTATTATTACGTAGAAATCAATCTAAATTTTTAACCTAATAATTAAAGTTTACTGTATAACTATCACTAATGATAATTAATAATTATAGATAGATCAAATTTGTTTTGGAGTACATAACATATATAAATTTGACAAATAATAAGTACATAATCTAACACTGCATACATGGCTTTTAAATAATATTGAATGCTATATATATATATATAGATAGATAGATCACATCCATTATTAATATTTTTAATGTAACTTAGCCGGAACGGGTGAAGATGATGAGCATGGGCAAAGAACTTGTTGAGGCTAGGTGCCGGTGCATATAAACCTGTCATGGCCTTCCCTATTGCCAACCCTGGTGGTATGGTAGATGTGAGCTTCAAAGGGTTGACCCGTTGGTTAGAAAAATTTGCTCCCTTCCTTGATTTCTTGAGGTCAACATCCTAAATAATTTCTTTAATGCTTTTGAATTCCTCATGCCCGATGTGGAGGGTAATCGTCAAGGAAAAGACTTCATCATTGAAAATCAAGAAACAAGTTTTGTCTGGTTTGTTATGCAAACTTGTTTAAAAAATAACTTTATTATTCAAAAATAAGTATTAGAAAGGGTTGCATTGCTGGGTCGAGCTATTATTATTAATATTTATTATCTTATTTTCTTGAGGAGAAACAAGTTGGAATTTTCAAATTGCAATCCCGACCTTAGCTTAGCATGTTACGATGTAGTGTAAGCTAAGATGAGTGAACCACCGAGTAATGATTATAGTCAAAACTCTGTTAGTTTCATTGTTCATCTCCTTTAAGAAAATTAAATTTCACTTCACTGTAGATTTTAATAATATTTTTTTTTAAAAAATAATTTGCTCATCAGGTTTTTATTTTGCATGATTGAGCTATTAAGCCTGAATGCGTATTTTTTAGGGGATAGGGATTGAATTGAAAGGTGAAGGATTGAAGTGATAAATTACGGTGAATTAGAGGGGTGACTCTGTAATTTGTTTGAAAAAATTACTATCATCCTTCATCTTTTTAACTACAAGGTAAATAGCCCTTCTAATTTTTAAAATGTACATTTTGATATATTTTTTATGATTCTTTGATGTAGAAATCAACGGTGAAAAGATCTACATGTTCAAGTTTTTTAGATTTTGTATTGGAGTTTTCAATTTAATTTTGTTTTCATGGCTTCTTTTTTTTCCCTGGCTCTCTACCCAAGTTTTATTATTTTTAATTTCATCATTCAATACAAGTTGATAATATAATGATTTTTTTAAATAATATGGTCCTCATTGATCGCTATATATATACACTCTTTTTTTCAATATGATTCAAATAAAGCTATCTTATCTAGTTGGTCGAGACTATAACTTGAGTTATCGTGTTTTTTTTTAAAAAAAATATTTGCGACACCTAAATATTTTATTGAAAAAATAACACATAATCACAGTGCAGAACATATACCAAACTTCATTGTTTATATAATTAATGAAATAGATAGCTTCTACTTTTTATCCCTTGATTTTTTTATATAATTTTATCCTTCCATATATTTGTTTTATTTTTAATTTATCTTCCTAAATTATTTTGATTTGTTTTATATAAGATCATCATAATTTTAAATAAATATTCTAACATTTATTTTATCTTTAATTCTATGATTATCTATTTTTATTATTATATAATTAAATAAATCTATTTTGAGATATCTTTGAATTGATCAAGTCAATAATTAAATTATGTTGGAGCAACTCTTACATAATTTAATATTAAATCCGAGCTAAGCAATGAGTCAGGTAAAAAATATTTAAAATTGATCTATTAAACCAAGTTTAATAATATCAAGATATATTTTTACATGGAATAGATATTTATTTTGGTCGAGACGATTGTATAAACTAGTGTGTACTATTTAGATGTAATGAACCACATAACTGATCTAAGAAGATTCCAAGTGTAGAAAAAAACACATGTTTTGGTGTCTCTTAATATTTGTCGTGTTGTTTTTTCCTAGCAGATATTTTCCAAATGCTCATGAACCATTGAAAGCTCGTTTAATAGATGGTTGTATTAGTGATAACAACTATCTAAACATGTCACAACATGCTAAACGTGACACATGAGACTTATAATAAAGTTTCAAAAATATTTTTTTAAAAAAAATATATTTTTAAAAATATATATTATTTTTTTATGTTAATATCAAAAATAATTTTTTTAAAATAAAATATATTTTTAAATAAAAAATACTTTTAAATACAATCTAAATTACACTTGACAACATGCAGTTAATACACATAATCATGTCTTATCTCGACCCAAACGGGCCTCTTCGATTTTTTCATGGCAAGCAAGGATGATGCATCATTGACGAATATGCACTTCGATCCTGTTTATGTGTTTGTTTGAAAATGTGGTTGTTGTTGTTTTTTAAAGTATTTTTTGTTTAAAAATACATTAAAGTTATATATATATTTTTTTAATTATTTTTGACATCAACATATCAAAATAATTTATTTTTAAAAATATTTTTGAAAAACATTCCCAAACACTCTCGTTGATTAGTTCCTGCTTTTAGGTGATTTTCAGGAACGTACTTGCATCGAGAGAAAAAAAATTTAATGCTCATTTTTTTTTATTATGATTTTGATATAATAACTTTAAAAATTAAAAAAAGAAACTATTTTTATTTTTAAAAAGTACCGTACACCGCTATAAACAATGATTATGCTCCTCCAATTGAAGTTAAAAGAGAAAACTTTCTAGTCAAGATGTAAATAATTGGGGCCGCACATTCCAATACTTCTCTTTACTTTTTTTTAATATTTATGAGATTTGACTTGTCGGAGAAACTCCAAATAATACCGAGGGAATATGGACTATTAAATAACTAGAGACCCCAGCCTTCATTTATATGGTTAACAGCTGTATTGGTGGGTGTTCAAGAAGCATTTAAAAAGTATTTTTTTACTTTAAATAATTTATTTTATGTCTTAAAATTATTTTGATGTGTTGATGGTATAAAATATAAAAATATTATTTTAATATATTTATAAATGAAAAATATTTTGTACATTTTAAAAATCATACTCCAGTCATTCTTACTTTTTTTTCTTTTCTTTCCCGGCAGTAAGAATGAATCGACCTTGAAGTTGCAGAATGGGATCCAGTTGTTCCAGAGCCTGGAAGGGTAGCTGAGGAATGAAGAAGATCTAAAACAAAGACAATGCTAAATGAAACGAATTAATTAAATAAATTGTACAAATAGATGGAACTTTTTGAGTCATAATATTTATACAAATTATAGATTATCTATTTCTTCTGTATTTTATTTCAAATTTTTGATAATTATTATTTTTAAAAATTTATTTTTAATATCAATATATTAAACAATGTAAAAATATAATTTAAAATAATTGTTTTTAAAAAAGGTTTCAACAAAGTTCAAAACATTTTATGACTAGTGTGAGGCTAAATGTTAATAATCTTAAAACTAATTATTTTTAAAGTGTTTTTTTATTTAGAATTATATTAAAATAATTAAATATAAATAAAAATATTTGCCAGCACACGTTGTGGTGTGCTTTATGAGATTGCCGAATGACACGTGGGCAAAAGTTTTCCCCAAGTATGACAAAAATTTAAAGTTTGCTTTATATGATGATGACTTCAAGATCTCGCTTATCCAAATCCTCTTGAAAACTATCATAGCAATCCAATGGTGCCTCCGAGGGATCTGATCAATAACAAGTATATTTGTTTATGGTTGAAGTTTGAGTTTTTGGGTTATCTGTTATGTATTTATATTCATGGTTATACTTATCACTTACTTAAAATTATTTAATTTCGATTAACTTTTAATTTGATTTGAAAATAATTTTTATTATAACAGAAACACCTTTCATTTTGTATGTGATTTAGGACGTGAATCATAGACCACTTTGAAGTCTTTAAATTGAGACTTGTTTTTTTAGATAAATTAAGAACTACGTTAAAATTAAGACTAGAAATTATACTGATCAGATAAATAATTCATTTTTTTAACTGGTCCGGATCATATCTGAAACCTAGAAAAGTCAAATAGTTTTAGCAGCCGAAACCAGCAACCACAAACGTTTGTTTCTCGGGTTCGAAAGTAGAGAGGTGTTGGTCTGCGATAAAAGGTTGGTCCGAATTCGGGCTCAGAAAAAACGTGTGCGTGCTCGATTTTTTAAGCTAAACAATAGAATAGAACAGAACACAGAAAGAGGCTTGATTAAGCACTTAATCTTTAAATACCGAGATGGAACTCATTTGTGAACTCCCAACAGAGTTTAATTCACTTTGCCTTATTGTTTAAGGTCACAAACAGGGAACAAAGAAACTCAAACAAGACGAAAGTTTTTTGCCTCCATTTTCCAGCATTCGGATCATTCAGAGTCACAAATAGTATTATAATTTAGCTTCCAGGCGAAGAAAACTCCAGCACAACTACAAATTCGGTACAGTGAAGTCTCAAAAACGCAAACACCTAATGCTTCAAGTCTTTGTGATCAAATTGCAACAGTAGTGCGCAAGTAGAGGAGAACCAGAAGTAAACAAAAATAAAACAATGGAGTGCTGCCTGGACCACAACTCTGGATGGCGCGCGCAAACGCTCAAATTGCAAAATCCATTGTTGACCTCGTACTTTTTTCAGAGCACAACCAAGATCGATCTGCAAGATCCAGTCAGTGGAGGATCGATTAGCAAACCAGGCCAATAGTTGAGAGATGATAGGAATGGCAATTACAACAGTTTGATGGCCCCACATGCAGGTGAGGCACAAAACAACTTATTCAAGGATTTATAAAACACTGAAGAAATGACCCTAATATCACCACCACGGAGCACACAGCGGAATAGTTTATATAATGGCCGGTGAGAGCTAAGATTCTTTTCTGATCACAAGTATAATGACCCTTGTTTCGAAGTTACATAAAAAAAAGTAGATGAAAGATATTAATTAACCTCTTTAAAGTTTAACGACAGCACCAGGGTAATTGACAATAAAACCGTATAGAAGATAACTTCTTTTTTTTCCTTGGCAACACCAGTACTGTCACCAAACATGTAGATAATCTTGCAAAACATGAAAGGGAAAAATGCACATATGATGACTTGATGTGAAATATAAATGCACACTAGTAAGTTGAACATTTCCCTATTAAAGATGAGATGATAAATATGTCAGGAGAATTTCAAACAAATAAAACCCGCTCATATATTTCTGGTTCACATTCAACAGAAACCAGGAACACATGAACACTAGAATGTGACCTTGACTTGTGAGAACTGACAGCAAGTTAAGACGAAGTTAACTTGTCATAAATTTATTTCCTCACATTTACCAGCTTCACAAATAGAAGGCAAAAAATAATGGAAAAAAAGGAATCAGTTATGTAAGTATTATAATTGGAGGATGATATGCCAAGATAGAATATTCAATTAAAAAGATAGAACAAAATACATTCATGAGATCAAACAAACAAACACCTACAAATTACATGCAAGGTGAGAATGGAAGAAAGGTTTTGCTCAATGCAGCATTTAGAAATGTTACTTTCTAATTTCAGTTCAATTGAGGATTCTGAGAAGAAAGGTTGAGCTAATATGAAAAACCAAGACATATCTATGAAAATTGAGGATTTTGAGGAAAGGTTGAGCTAACATGAAAAACCAAGCCATAACTATGAAACATGGTTATAGTAAACCAACAGCTAATCGCTTTACAAGGAATTAACAGGAAGCAGGTCAACTTTTACACCAAAGGTAAATTATGAAATATATTTTGCATTGGCATCATGAAAACAAGTGGTCATAACATGTTACAAATGTGTGAAATAAAATTCATGGTGACAATGTCAGCTAAAATCAACCCCGGACTATGTAGACTTGATCATGCCACGATTATGGCATAGTTCTTACCCATTCAATTATGAGATCTACAAGGGATAACCAATGACACACTCATAAGAAAAAATGGATAGAGGCTAGTATGATAATGTTGACAGAAAGTCTGAGGATGAAGCTCTAGAAGACTAAAAGCTTACCTCAAGCAAGAAAATAAAAAAGTTGAAATTTCATATGGAAAGGAAAGAAAAATGTTAGGGGCAAAATTTCTTGACAGAATAAAAACTATGACAGCTGCTAGCTCTCATGACAAACATTTCAGGACGTAATATAACTTTTATTGCTTGCTGCATGCATATGAGTACATCAGACCTTGACTACAACCATAACATTTTCTGCCATTGCACGGAGAGCTAATTCAGCCTCTCTAATGCAAAGGCACTTCAGAGACCACTTGACCAGCTGACACGACACATTACAAACATCATGGTAACAGAAGCATCACCTGGAAGTTTAGGTATAATTTCCACAGGTCATCATATTCATATGAGTAATGTCTAGTGCAGGTATAATGAACTACAGTAGAAAGAGATCCTTTCAGACAACTAAGCAAAGCAAACCATTACCTTTAAGCTTGAATATCGATCTCTTTATCTTCCACGTCATTGGTAACCCCATTTGGCTCGGTATTCTCAGCATTCTCCTCTGGTGGCTGGGCTTGTTCCTCCTCGGGCAAAGGCTCCTCCACATAATCATTCTCAAATGCATCGGCAGGAACCTCATAAATCCTAACCTGTGGCTTAGACGGGTCTTTCACCAGCACATACTTACCCTCATTCAATTTCATACACAAGTCAACAATACTCTTGACAATACCCCACATGTTGGAGGTATTCAAATTAATCTGAGAAGCAAAGTCCTTAGGCTTATATCCAACAACAGCCAAAATCACATGATTGAAATGATCCCTTGGATGTACCCTAGAAACATACCCTAACTTCATCATATCAGCATTAGCCAACAAAGCTTGAGCAGTCCATTTAGCCAATTTGTTCGCATTGTTCTTCAATTCAGTTGCCAAAACAGCGCCCCTCTGAGTCTCCAACTTCTGTCGCCAATCAACACCAGAATACTTGGGATCAAACTCATTAAGCGCATTCAATGTCAAGAACGACCTTTGCTTATTAACCTCAACAACACTCTGCACTTCACACCTAGCAACAAGATGCATATCATCATCCAACTTCCACCTCCTATACTTATAAGCCACGGATGCAACCTCCTCCCCTTCATTGGCAAACGGGTTGGGCTCATCAAATGCAACCTTATTCCCATCCCTAAACAAAACTTGCTGCGAAAAGTTCTGATTAATATAGGCAGCCTCAACACTCAATGAATATGCCGAATTTATATCATCCTTAGCCTCTGGTAAAGGCTCCTGTGATGTCTCGTGAACTGACAACAAATCAAGCTGAGACCCGTCTCTTTTATCAAAAAACAACTTATTTCCCACCCTTTGAACCACAATATCCCAAGAATAAACTGACCGGGTTGCACACATCAATGTAGCTAAAATATTATCAGTGGCAAAAACAGTAGCTTTGTCTTCATTAGCTAATCTTCTAATAACAGGATCATCAGTAGTAGTTACCTTAAAGAAATTTCTATTCTTAAACCTTTCCAATCTCCGCTCTGCTTTCGGTGTGATTCTATCAAAACTCTTATCATAAAACTCTAGCCCACCACATAAAATCAAATCTTCTGGTTCCGGGACAGAGAAAGACAGTTTCGTAAATGTGCTGAACGGGATCTGATCAAGCATATTCCATTCAGGCTGGATCTCCACAGAACTCTTAAACACTGCTGCTTCCCTACGTGGCTGATTCTGATTGGACCGGTTTTGATTATAATGGCGGTCCCTGCGAGCCCTCTCTTTCTCCGCCTCGCGCTTCTTCGCCTCCACTTCCTCATCGCGACGTTGCGGTAGCTGTGGCCGATTGTGCTGGTTGAACCGCCACTTAGGTCCAAACTTCGGCCGCGGAGGGGGCTTCCCGTCAACGAGACGGAAGGAGGAGTCATTGTCAGCGGCGGAGGGGAAGGAATCGTCGGCAGTGAAGTCGAAGACGGAGTCGGTTGCAGCGTTTTTGCGGCCACCAGGTCCGCCCTGGCCTTGGTTAAGATTGCGGGTGAAATCAGCGATTCGGCCGAGCTTTTCAGAGCGAGAGAAGGGAGCGAAGGGGACGTTGACAGGGAGTGTAGAGGTGGTAGTGGTGGTGACGGTGGCGTCCGGTGGACCCCAGCCGTCGGGATTGAAAGGTACAGCACCTACTTCGAAGCCGCCTACCATTGGAATTGAGATTTTGAGATTGAACTGGGTGAAAACTGAAAACCTTAGGAGATGGGGGTTTTTTATACGAAGGTTGAAGAAACCCTAGCTGTTAGTACTAGTATTTATATTGGTCATGGAGTTAAGGTTTTGACCTTGCGATGATAGTTAATTGCGAATCTCGATTCTGAGAATGGGCTGGGAAGTCTAATAAGCCCTAAGCCCATAGAGAATGAGATTATGAGCTTTGGACAGATAAAAAAGAAAGGAATGAAATTAAAAACACGGACTCCTTTGATTTCTTTGTTCATCTTCTAAAATCTCATTTTTAATCCATTTTTTTATATCTAAAACACAAAGAAAATACCTTGAAGTTTCACTTCAATCCCCTATTTTTCAATTAAACCCTCTCTCCTAAAAAAATTTGCAATTAGAAGCTAATTTGGGTTCAAAAGATCCAAATCACACTAAATAGAAAAAAAAACATTGTTGGAATCCACAGTATATTGTAAGAGAGTTCCTAGTAATTTCAAAAACTGATCTCTCTTATTATATTAATATTATTAATTAAAATCAAGTTTTATTAAAAATAATGTAAAAAATAAAATTAATTAATATCTTATATTTATGATCAACCACTGCTACTGCATGAGAGATGAGAGTATGGTGGGTTTGGAACCAGTTTTGTTGTTTTTGCTTTGTTTTAAAATAATCAAAATAAGAAATGTCTGAATTATAAGAAAATACAGTCACCGTGATTCTCGAATTTTATTAATTGGTGAGTTGATTTATGGCCCTGAAGTCGGGATGTGCTTCAATGAGAAAGCAAATGTTTTTTTGTTCTTTCGTGTTTGGGGAAACCCTTTAAACTTGTGATCATGTCTAATAATTTATTTATTTATTTAGGGAAATTGATTTTTTCACCTCTTGTGCCCTAATAATATTTGCATTTGTAATCATTCATTTTTCTAATTTTCTTCGAAGTCACTCGGGGGAGCCTCGATGCTACAAAGGTTGAAAACGGAGATTGACGTGAGCTCATTCCTTTCAACTAGCAGCATTTTTTATTATAAACTTTTTTTATTTTTCTTTATTGTTTTAAATTAATTTATTTTAATATATTTCTGAACAAAAATTATATCGTATTTTTTTTTTATTCTAGTAATTAAAGTTGTAATTGATATTATAAAAATAAATTCTGAAATCACAAATAAGTTTACATAAAAATAAATTGCGATCTCCATGTATAGTACTTGACTTAACCAGCAAATCTCAAATTACAATTCAAAACTCACTATCATCATCTTCGACAAACATCTTTAGCCTCTGAGATATCCTTGCAGCTGTATTCATTCTGTGGGCAGAATCTCTAACCTGCACAATTAATTTACAAGGACTCGAGTTATACAACTTATAAACAATTAATATTTTTAATTAAAAAGTACAGAAAATAAATTGCCAAGCAAAAGTAATAAACAATTATCACCTAGCTTAATTGGTAGCTGCTATACCTTGGAATGTACTGTATGGAATACAGTATCTTCCACAGCAGAAAGACTGGCATTAATAATCTCAGCTCCTTCTTCATGAAGTGCACGAATGATCTCGTTGAACATGAACAGATTATCCGAGCCATTCATCAAAACAACCTCTAAAGTGGAACCCATTTCACGAACCTCGATTCTTGGTGATCTTGACCCTGTTACTGTTCCTCTGCTACTATTCTTGCTGATATAATTTGCCCTTTCCATTCCCATTAATCTGTCTCTCTTTTCCTTCATCTTCTCCAAGCTAGCCTGCAACCTTTTTATGTAACTTGCAGCTTCATCTAGCTGATCAGGCACTGACAGTGCTGGTTCCTGCAACGCAACCCGCATAATGAAACCGGGAAAAAAATCAGCAAAGAAAATATCAGAGCTAAAAGAGCTTTCATTTGATTTCTTCAATTTCTCTCCGTTAATTTTCTGTCAGTTCTTGATGAACTAAGGTGATTCACAACAATAACGGGTGAGCAATGAGTGAGGGAGACAGAGAGAGAAACCCTTGAGCTTTCGCGGGGCACAAGAGAATTAAGCTGGGAGTAGAGTGCCTTCATTTGATTTCTTCTATTTCTCTCCATTAATTTTCTGTCAGTTCTTGATGAACTAAGGTTTTGCTCCATCAATGTATATACCTGCAGCAGTACAAGCTACTAACCCAGAAAAGAAAAAAAGAAAGAAACTAGAGATGCTGCAGGTCTTTGTTTAATTTGAGTGCAGGCTTTTATCATGTATGGTGGAAAGCAGAGGCAAAAAAGCAAAATGCATAATATGATCAGAAAAGTTTGCCGATCTGAGAACACTGGCGGGGCTGCTTTGATTTTCATACATACGGCCAAGGTCCACATTCTGTGGACAGCTTTTGGCACTGTACCAATTTTGGCTATGCACCATCATAGGGAGCGTGTTTCGATTATTGATGTATCATTTTCTAGTAAAAATAAATTATAAAAACTTGTTTGATTTTAGAAAAATAGAATTAGCAAAAAAAAAAAAAACTTTTGAGAACCACACAAACCATTTGTTTTTTTTTAAGAGTTTTCAAAACTATGATCTCATGTTTTCAATGTTAGCTCATATTTGAAAGTCGAAAAATGGATGAGATTTAGGTTCAAAGTAGCTCAAATTATTTTTTAAAATGTTATTTTGTTTAAAAAAATATTAAAATGATTCTAATTATTTTAAAAATACTTTTAAAAAGAAAAGTGTCACAAGATGATTAGCTTAATCAATTAACCGTAGGTTTAGACACCCCGACAAAGAGAGATTGATTTGCTGGCTAATTCTTTATGGTCACTGGTCGATTCTCTGACAAGAGACACGTGGTTGACTCGGGGCCAAGCAGTCCTTGTGTATTGCATGTACTTCACTGTTTCACAACAATAATTAAAGAGAGATTGTTTCCGTGCAAAACACGCATTCAGGAGTCATCTGTAAGTCTGTAACAGCAGCCTGGGTTGTTGTGTTGGTATGGATCTGTCATGTGGACACCGTTTCTTAATTTTATTTTTTTGCTGGAACTGTATTCTATTTATAAAATTTATTTAGTTTTTTTTTATAAATTAAATCGATATTATCTTCAATGTTTTTTAAATTTAATAAAAAAAGATGTTCTTGAATAAAAAAGAAAACATTATATATTATAATATCAAATAAACATGATTCAAGTGTTTTGTTTTTAGAGGTGTTAATTTCTTCAACATAAAAAGAAAAGTATTTTCTTGTAATATATTTACATGTAGCCCTTGTAATTTCTAAATCATAATTCAGTCTTTTAATTAATTTTCTTTCAATTCACGAGCCATTATTTTTTCAACCAATGATTAAGCTGGCAACTTGATAGAATTAATTAGAAGCTCATTTAAAATAAAAAGGGCTTTTCTTGTCAGCTTTGGAGACTTTTTTTGGAAAAGTTGTAATATCCATTTTAAAAACCGTCCAAGTCAAATGTTATTAAATCAAGTATTTGGAGTTTAATTTAGTGACTCTATTATAGAGAGTGTTTGGGAGTGTGTTTGTGGTTATTTTTTATTTAGAAATACATCAAAATAATATTTTATTATTATTTTTTAAAAATTATTTTTGACATCAGCACATCAAAATAATTTAAAAACATCAAAAAAAATAATTTAAGATGAAGTTTTTTTTCAAATTTTGAGCAAACAGCGGTACAACCGCAGAAACAAACAGGTCCATGGTGTACTTGAGTTTGGTTTTAAAAGTATTTTTGTTTGAAAATATATTAAAATAATATTTTTTAAAAAATAAGTTATTTCTAAGACCAACACATAAAAATGATATAAAAACATTAAAAAAAATATTTTTAAAACACACTTTCCAACAAGAAATTAATATAAAATAATTTTAAGTTCACATGTTCTCAAATACACATTGGACCGCACCCAGGACCACAGCTATAGGCCTACAGCAACCGCAACAGTACATTTCAATCATATCAAAAGAGGTTTGCGGTAGCTTTTCAAAGTGCTTTTCGTGTCAAAATACATCAAAATGATATTTTTTAAAAAAAAAATTATTTTTGACATCAGCACATCAAAATGATCTAAAAATACCAAAATATATTCATTTAAAATAAAAAAAAAACTTTCAAATTTCGGCAAAACGTCAGTTCAAACGCACTCTCAAACGGGGCCATATGGACCAAGAAATTAGCTTCTTAATATATAAGGACTGAGACATAACTTTCTCTTGATTATGCGTCTATTCATTTTGGTTTTATGTATATATTTTGTCTCCGTGTGTGTCCATAAACTAGCAATATTTATGAACTAAGTTGGGAAATATTTTTTGCAATAAGACTAGTTTACATTCATTACAATCAGAAATATTATAAATTTATAAATCATTTAAGGCTCTCGTGGATGCCAGAAACTTCAAATAAAAAGATGAAACATGACCTGAACGAGAATGTCATAAATAAAAAAAAAAATTTAATCTAAAGAAACAATTCAACACTAGTAGCAGCAACAAATTGATATTTTTAACATGATTTGTGTACAATTATTGTCAATTTTTAATGTGTTCGCAGCTTAGTGACGAAAAAAATACATGTCCATCTGGATTTTCTTTTAGGAATTGGATGTCTAGATGCAACCCAGAAAGAAATGGGTTGGAAGATTTGATGGGTAATTTTTTTTTCCTTGCCATACTATGCGTAGCAGGTGATTGCTTGAAGGATTCGAAACAAAAGAGAAGGGGTCTCCATTGCTCCGAAATTCGAAACAATTCTTTTGTTGAAATGATTTTGATCTCTTCTCGGTTCTATTTTAATTGAATTTTTTTAACTCATTTTTTATATATATTTTCTAAAATTATTTTTATGTTGTAATGTCATAAATATTTTCAAAATCAAGCACAAAAATATTATAAAACAGTAACTACAACCTACTTTACTGATTGCAAGAGATATGACTTGAATTTTCTCGGGATTGAGTCTTATCCCCTCACTGATTACTAGAAATCCCAAAAACCCATATCCCCTGATGGTAAACACGCGCTTAAAGGGATGGGCTTGATTGGGCCTCATTTGTTATTGATTCGACATCGAAAAAACATTTCTAGGTCTATAAATTCCATACACATTCATCATTTTCTTGTGGTTTTCCTCACTAATACCATGTTTGCCAGCCAAGGGTCCCAAATGTTTATAGAAATGTTATTCGTTAAAGTGTAAATATTGAATTTCTTAATTGACAAAGAAATTAATAATTTGTTCCTTCTTACCAAATCATTTAAAAACTCATTTTGAGACCATATATGTTTTCTAGGAAATTTTAAGATAAAAAAACTCATAATGTAAACTCATATCATCAATTATAATATTTTGACACTAGTGTTGATTGTTTTTACCAAAAAAAAACATTGGTATTGGCAAAAACTTTTCAAATAATTCTGAAAAAATAAATATATAAAATATATTACTTAAAAAAATAAAAGACCAAGTATTGTTCAGCCTGACAAGTCAGTGACATTTTAAAACATTTATTTACCTTCATTTTCTCTTTGAGTTAAGGCTATCACGGAGCTTGAGAAAACCTATTTCAACCTATTTTTTAATCAAAATAACTTTAAAATTGTAGACACCTTTACAAATTTATAAATGACTTTTAAATATTAACAAAAAAATCACCAAAAAACCTGAAATTAACTCGAAATCAAAAATATTTCGGAGATTGGATCTTGTATTTTAGGTCATTTCAAGGCTAAAAAAAAATACAAACAGAACTTCACTCATCAAAAACAATTTTTAATACCATGACCAGTCATTTTAGTGATTGAAATAGGTGAAAACATTGATTTTCTCTCTATTGCTGAATTTCATCAACCTTTTTCTCTCTCGTCTCCAACTAGAAACTAAGAAATTATATATAAAAAAATTTGTAGCAAATTTGAATTTAAAAAGTATTAAGGATCCAAATATATATAGGCTGTAAAGTTTGAGGACTAAAAAAGAGTAATTAATTAATATATTCTTTTTTCAAGCGTGAGAGGTGAATAATAGTCATTATATTATATAATTGATTAAAGACTTGAAATTTAAAATTTTATAAAAGAACAAGAGAAGACTTTTTTGTTCCCTTGTCGCTCCCATAAATTCTATTTTTTTTTAATGGAATAATAAATCTAACCATCTTTGATAGAGACGCATTAACCTCTAGAAATTAAAAGGTTTATCTCTTCATGTAAATTTCTAATTTACTTGAAAAAACAATAATCCCATTTGAAACCTCATATATTCCTCAAAAATACGAGACTCCAAGTTGCCCCATTAACAAGTCTCTTGAGAATTGGAAAGCGTGACGTTTCCAGTGATATTAATGTATAGAATTCTCGAGGGAATTTACAATTTCTTGTTTGATCAAACATCACAAAATTCAGAGGATTAATTCCCATTATTTATACGATTCTTCTGTATGTGCTGATATTCTCTGCCAAACTTTCATATAATCCCATCTCTCTCGAGTGAATAAGAACAGAACTTCATGTTTTTATCACACAACCGCAACTGCAGTGCAATGTAGATCAGGCAACATCTCTTTCAAATCCACTGTGAGCATCGACGCCTTCGGTCTCGGCAATCTGCTCGAGGATCCCATCGACAAGGGAGGCATGGACGTTGACCTTTCACATGTTGTTCCGAGCCATTTTGTTAGCATGTACCTCTGCTTTCTCCATGGCCCCAGATGCATTTTCTTTTCTTTCATGCACTTCTTCGCAGCCGAGCATAAGATCTTGACGACAGAGTTTAGTCTTTCGACTTTCCCGACGAACACTTCTGGTAATCCGAGGACGAGTTGATTGTACTCTTCGCTTGCTTTAGCCATCTCGAACTCTGCCCGAAAATTCAATTCAATTATAACTCTCACATCTCCTCTTTTAGAGCTTGAATTGTCGATCACATCCATGAAAGTGTGCTCTCCTGCATTGTTTTGACAAACAAAGACATCGACTGTTAGTTTTGCATCAACTGTTTGCAGCCTCAATGATTGGGGATTAGGAACAGATTTCTTATGAAAGATATTGATCTTGGTTTAATTACCTGATGGGATGTCTGGAGAGCTTCTCCATCTAGTCTTGCAGATAGCACTGTTATAACCGGCGTTCCGAAGACGGCTAGAGACTTCTGCCATCAAGCAGCTCCGGCAGGAGGCGGCCATTGGTCTACCACAACCACAGATGGTTCCGGCCATTCGTATTTCCTTCAACGCTTCTTTGCTGATACTTCTAATCCTTGACTCCAGGGAGCTAGTCCTGAACAAGGTAGCCTGGACACCACAATACAGAACAAAAATTAGAAACGGATGAACACGTTGCCAGTAGAAAAACATAGTGATTGAATAATGAATGAAGAATTGTGATATTTACATGTAGAAGCTGATGTTGGTTCTCCCAAAAACTCTTGTCCTCTTCAACATTTCCATTGTTCTCTTCCCCTTCATCTTCCAACTCCAACATTTCATTCTCACGACACCCTTCACTTCCCGACGACCAGTCACCATCCTCGAGAAACTTGAAAACCATATCGGATAAACTCGCCGCCGGTTCATCAAGAAACTCGAACTGGTTAATGTTAGACATCAAGTTTTGTTGACTAAATGGGATTCTAATTCTTGCACCAGGCATGGTATTTGTTTAGCTTCCCTGCGAACTGGGTTACAAAGTATCTGGCAACTTCGATGAAAGAGTGGTTTATATACGGAGATTTGGAGTGACGAAGGACCCTGCGGCCAACGTGGACCATCGAGCCGCAGCGCACATGGAGTTTTCTCTCGTGATAATTGGCAAGTTTTAATTGGGTGATGTAAATCTAAGAAAAATTGTATATTTAATTAGTGCAGCCAAAGACCAGACAGCAGGGATCCACGTCAGTTAGATCCAATAATGTTGAACAGGTGTACAATGTGGATATACTCGAACATTCACATAGTATCTGGACACATTCATATATATATGTTTTTTTAATATATATATATATATATATATATATATATATAGGCTAATAGTCAATTTAATTATGCCATCGGCTAGTAGTGCTAAATAAAATATTAGATTCTTAAATTTTAATGCCTCAAAATTTACTGTAGTACTGTAGCAACGCGCGCGCGATACGCCTGCACGCACACGCACCGCACACGCACACACACGACACACACACACACATTGAGGTTTAATTTTTCATGGCATTATCAAAACAGCAAAGACGAAGAAGTTTTTTTTAATTATTATCCTGTCTGTACATCATCATAATATCGTTGAAAGAAAAAAATAATTAAATACGATATCATGTGTCAGTTTTTGTATTTCAAAATAATTATTTTATTATTATAATTAAAGCCGAGTGACACTTTGGTATTTACATTAATATAAAAATCAATAAACAATTCAAATAAATAGTGAGCACAGCAAAATATTCTTAAAAATAAAAACTTCAAGTTAAGGGGCGTTTTGGTTTTTTCATAATGATTTTTTTTGTAATAAAAAATTTAGCTAATTGGAAATTATGTATTTATTAAAAAAAAAAAAGTGGGTGCTCGCGTTGCACACTCGAAGACACGTGGAAGATGCTCGAGTTATTATGGAGACCCGTGGGGCGTCTCCTGACCTTCTAAAATGATATTTTGTTGTATCATTAGATGCGTCGTTGTTTTCTTTTTATATTGGAATAACACCGGTCTCAGTCGGCGGATGAGTTTGGCACTGATGGACCTCTCTTTTTTCTTTTTTTAGTCTTTATTTTTTTTGTAAGATTTTTGTTTTTCAATCTGATCATCCAATCTCAATTTGAGATATATATATAGTTTCAATTTGATCATTATTTTTTTTCCTTTTGCTAAATTAGTTTTTCTTTTCAATGTTACTCTTCAACCAAAAATTTGTTTCAATTTTTTTATTTCAATCTTGTCCTCATTATTTTAAAAAATTTGGGTCTTTTTATTAAATTAAAATTTCTTTTCAATTTCACCTTTAAATCAAAAATAAGATTTATTTTATATTTTAAATTTGATCTTAGCTCTTTTAATTTTTGTTTTTTAATCCTTTTGTATAAATAAAATTTTATTTTTAATTGCATTCTTCAATATTTAATTAAATAGAAATCGAGTTTCATGATTTTTCTAGATAAAATGCTCTCAATAACCCAGGTCACAAATTTGAAAAATTGATTTGGGTAGACATTTACTTTTTTTTAAAAAAATTGTTTTGTGATTTTTTTTTTTTTTATCAAGTTATCTCTATTTTATGATTTTGATTGCTGGTTTGGCAGATAACCGGGTTGACTTGACCTTGTTCAGTATGGTTATACGTGGATTTGGGTAGACATTCACGTTTTTTTTCTTCTAAATTAGTATATTTGTTATTATTGTCTTTTTTTATCATCTAATTAAAGAGAAAATCAATTTATTTAACCCAGGGACACGTTAACCAGTCTTGAATTTATTTTCCTTATTTGAATACCTTTACAATACTTGAGCATATTTTTTTATGAAAAAAAAGGAAAAGATAAGGAAAAAAACAAAACTTAATGGTCTCAGATCTGGTCTGGTGCGGTGCCTTCGGACAAATGTGAGGTGGTGAGCCGCGGCGCCATCAGAATCGATAGATGTTGAGGTTTTATCCATAGAGTGGGACCGCCTTGTTGGTTGCTTAACACAAATCATTTTCTCATTGATTTATCGGATTTATCCAAAATTAAGAGCACAGAAAATATATGTTGTCACAAAAACGCGGCGTCTAGGCAATTGTTTTCGCCAAAATCACTGCCACTGTGCCACATGCAGTTTCCGATTAATTTGTGTGCTCAGGATGTCGACATAAAAGGACGTTTTGGTCATTTTACAGCCCAATCATGTTGGAGCTGTTGGAGCTGTCCTCGATGTGCGAGCTTAATATGTTCTGGGAGAAGGAATATTTCTTTGGAGATGTAGAAATATAAAATATTGTTTTGTTCTTATGCATTGTATTGTTATTTTTACATATTTACCCCGATGTTGATATGTGGATTACTGAATTTAAAACCTACATGTAAAGCGTTTCTCCACCTACTCCACCACTGAGTCAACAACTTACCCTTTTTTTTAGTAACATGAAATATTTTGCAAATATATTTATGAATTACATAAACAATATAAAATATATGAGAAAAATAGATAATTCGATACATGTTCTAACGAAAACAACGTTAAAATTTAATTTAATTATTACATCAAATTCAAATCCAATTAAAAGGTTCTGTCAATTTTACTGGGGTTAGCTCACTTTAAAGAGTTGAGGCTGAGAAATCTCTTCCATTAAGTCAAGAAATTACTGTTTTAGTTGTATTGAATATTCACTTGTCTAGTTAAATTCGTATTTTAATAACTTTTCTTACTGTTTCCAAGACATTATAGAATATATTAGATTTTTCTACATTTAAAGGCCTCAATTTAAAAAAAAATATTTAAAAAAAATACTATTTCAAATGAATTTTTAACGGAACAACCATGTATTGGGTGACCAAGTGTTAATAGATTAGAACTAAGATGTTTGTTCTCCCTATGGTCTCGTGTTCAAATCTTATGGTTGCTAATATAATGGCTACTGGAAGTTTACATGATCGTTAAATTTAAGGCTCATGAGATTAGTTGAGGTGTCTGTTTGGGAGTGTGATTTTAGTTGTTTTTTAAAGTGTTTCATTCAAAAATATAGTAAAATTATTATTATTTTAAATCATCTTTGATATTAACAAATATCTAAAAACACTTTTTTTTTAATTTAAAGAAAAATAAAAATAATTTCTTTTTGTTGATGATTTTTTTTTTCAAAAAGAGATGATTGTAAGTTATCCGGAACAAGTTAATAATAAAAAAATCGACGCATACCAATCGATATATTATCGTATTAGTGATGATTGATGCTGTCCACGTATCCTGACAGAGACATGTTTTGTTCTCATACGGACAACCTTTATAATAATTCATTGTATAGTTCTTGCGTGTTCGTCACCCATTTGTGTGGTTGCTCGATCGGCCTATCCTCATCCTCAATCACAGTATATATCTCCATCCAAAACTATGGATATCGTCCTGCATTTTGGACACGTGTCTGTTACTTTTATTCTGTTTTCATATGAGGATTGGGCAAAAAGCTTACGTGGATGAAGGGTTGATGGATTTTATCCACGTTTTATTATCCAGATTTGAATTTTCTAGAAAATTCATGGTTTATAAGGAATAATCTCAACGCGATCCAGAGCTAAAATAAGAAACATTTACAACTTTTCAAAAGAAAAAAAAAGTTGCAACCAAGTTATTATAATTGAATCAATCGATGAAATAGTAAAGACTTTCACTCATCATTTTCAAGTTAAAATGATAGAGAGTTTATAGATTAAATTGATATAATTTAGTCTGAGATATTAATTATGAAAAGGAAAATAAATAGTAGTTATTTTTTAAAAAAATATCAAACATTTTTCACATTTTTTATATAAAAATATATTTTAAAATAACCACTATAAAGACATTTTTATCACTATGTTTTGAAAACGATTTTGGAAAAAAATAATTTTAGATCATTTTAATTTAATAATATTAAAGATAAATTAAAAAAATATAATATTTTAAAATATTTCTGAACAAAAACATTTTGAAAAATACCTGAATAATAGTTTCTGGATTTTGGGTCTTTCTTTGAGATTTTGTATTGTTATTGGTTTTAGGGTTTTTGAGAAATTAAAAAAAAAAAAAAAAAAACTTCTCTCTCTATATGTTGCGTCACATTGGTTCAATCATTGACGATTTTTATTTTTTAAGGTGACGAGAACAGACCAAATGGTCCACCTATTCTATAAAAACCCCGTCTAGTCTATTAGTTCTTGTCAATTTTATTTATTTATTATTATTATTATTATATAATTCGATGCTTATCCTATTGCTTATATAATTAAAAACGGAATCCTCGTTCCGTGGTATTGATCTAGGACAAGCTTATTTATTTAATTTGGATAAATCAAATCATTTATGAGATTCTCTAATCATTTTTTATAATTAATAAAAGTTTGATTTCAGTATTATTTTTATGTTTGATCTTTGAGAATTTATGTCTACTCTAAAGTGGGTGATGCTTGCGTGTTCATCGACCTCTACTTCTTTGCACAGAATTAAATAATAATAAAAAAACATTATTATATTCTTCATTATAGAAGCACCCCATCATTTATTATTTAGAAGAGAAAACTGCCTTTTTACAAAATCATACAATATTTATGTGATGTAATGGCTCTATGAGAAGTTATACGAACACATATACATGGAATCTATGCACGAGAGTTTTTTTTTTGTTTCATTTATCTTAGATGTCTGAATTTTAATGAAGACAACTTTTGCTTAAATTATCATTATAAAAAAATATTTTTTATATATATTTGACTGATTTCTCATCATATAAAAGAGCTCGTTATTTGAGACTTGGGTTGTCTAAGTTACTTTATTGGTTTTAAGGTACTCATTAACGTCATGCACAGGGCTAACATGCCCTAATATCCATCAATTTCCATATCAATATATGATTATTTTTTTATAACAGGGTGTTCGGGTTAGCTTACATGTACCTTGACTAATCTCATTAGTTCTGAAGTTAACGATCATATAAATTTTTAGTAACTATTGTATTAACAACCATAAGACTCAGATATGAAATCATAAATAAAATAAACTCTTTAATTCCAAACTTATATAATTGAGTTAATTATTAGATAGTTAGCGATATATAGTTATTGAATCTCTTTCTTATTATGTACACTTTGTTTCTCTATCTCTCTTATTTATAGGAGGATTGTCACATTTATAAACACTTGTAATGTATCGTAAATCCATGGAATCTAATACGAAAACTCATGACAAGAGCAAAATACTTTCCACTGAATTCACCATTTTCCATTTCTCTTAGTTGTTTTCATTCCCTTGATTTTATACTCTAATACCAAATTAGATATTGAGAATAAAGAAGAAAAAAAAATCATGTTTGACTTTGATAACCTCATTTTATTTTGTCTTTTTTTTATCATCAATTTTTTTTTATTGAATTCTTTTCGTGATATAATTCTTTTAGATAAAGTTTTAAATGGCAGTAAAAGAAAAAAACTAAAAAAAGTATTTTCATGTGTGTTTATTTGTTTATATAATTGTTGATTTATTTGATTAAATACTTGTTAATTTATAATAAAAAAACAAAACAATTTAAAAAACCAAGAAAATAATGCAAGCGCTTTTTTTAAAAAAAGAATAATTTTTAATTCCATCTACAACTGAGTGCGAGTACAGTTAACCAGTACACGTATCCATGCGAGACCATAATCAGTTATAATTTAAAAATATATATTACCTGTCACAATAACGACACACACCCTGAGATGCCATGCCGAATTTGCATGTGGATACAGGGTGATCTACACGCGAATAAGATAAAAATAAATCATGTGATCAAGAGTTTTTTGTTTTGTTTTTTTGTGTATAATTCAGAATGAAGGTTCTTGCTGAATGTGGCAATGGTAGAGTACGCGTGTCAACGAAAGATTTGCTTTCCATGTATAGGCGACTTGACAGCGGCCTAATCAAGAAATCGTGGCCAATATATATATAAATATAATCTCTTAAGTCTGGCTGTAGATTTGTTGCCACATTGTACCTAACTTGCCCCTGCAGATCTTCGTGTTTTGATCTTCGTTTATATCGATCATCATGATGAAGAAGAACTCGATCCTCTTGAGAGATTTAATTGCATAAGAATTAGCTGGAAATTCAAATCTATATGAGCTGTGAGTTGAAAATTCTCTGTTTGTGTCACCTGGGATAATTAAAGAAACGAAAATAATCTATGTTTCTATTTTTTTATACAGTTAAGGGTTAATTTATAATTATAAACATATTATTATTAAATAAAAATATACAGAATTAGTATGTTATTGTCCCTTAGTACTGTGTATAAAGTACTAGGTAGTGTATGATATAAGCTAGGTAGCTGGTGTATTCTTTTTGAAGTAGCTAGTGTAAGTAAATTTAACAGGTAACAAGCACGTAATTTGACAATATATATACCTAATTCTTAAACATAGAAGAGATCTCGAATATTTTTTTATATATAATCATATTAATCACAAGTGATGTTTAATAATATAAATTTAAATGACATGTAATTTTTAATATTTAAAATACTTAAAAAAAAATATTTTGTGAGATTTTTTCTCACAAGAGTTTTAAGATATCATTTTCTGAGGTGTTAAAAAAAAGAGGACAATATGAAAAGAGGACGTGAGGACAAGAGTAATGGATCAAGAATCGGGAACTGGGTGCATGAAAAACTGGGCCTGGCCCAAATTATTGTCGTGGCCCATATCCTTATGACATGGGCTTTAGAGACACAAAATGCACCAGCTGGGAATCGAACCCGGGTCTGTACCGTGGCAGGGTACTATTCTACCACTAGACCACTGGTGCTTGATGTTATTCTTCTTGGGATGATGTTATATGTAATATAACGTGTATATTTATTATTATTATTAATGCGAGGTTTAGCTTTCTATGCAGCTAAAATGCTTGTTTTTTGTTTTTATTTGTTTTGGTATTTTTAAATTATTTTAACATGTTATTATCAAAAATATTTTTTATTAATCATAAATATATATTATTTTAATATATTTTAAAAATCAAAGCAGAATATATTTCTAAACATGTCCAAAAGACAAGGTTCCTACCTAACTAGTCACCTAATAATAACAATCATTCGCATGCCCAGTGAAATGTGTCACAAACATGGGTAGTAATCATTAATTAGCTCATATATATATATATATATATGCAAATGTACTATGGCATAATGATTCTTGTGATGATGATTAACTTCAATTTCTTAAACTTAAAGAATACGGTGACGTGTTGGCAGACAGCGAGTGCAATGCGGGTGTGGTGTCATGTGTCTTGTAAATTTATTTATTTTTTTATAAAAAAAATATTCTTAATATGTTAATATTAAAGATAAAAAAAAAGTAAATATAGTTCAATTGGAAAACAACTTGCATCGTATTTGAACAAAAAATTCTGGCTGTGCTGAACTACTTCGTTCCTTCTTGTCTAAAGACGAAACGTTCACTCTAATTACGAATAAAGAGTAAAACTCATTTTTAAAAAATGATTTCTTTAACTATTTATGTTCACCAATCTGCTAACTAAAACTATTCCTCGTAGAAAAAACGAGAAAAGATCTTGCTCTACAATACTGTCCCCCTCAAACAAACATTAATAGATGGAAAAAAAAGGGTTCAAATCAAATTCATAAATCCCTGCCCCATGTTTCAATTTATATGCTCTTGAATCTGGGTTCTGCCAACTTCTGATGCAGCTTCTTCCGAGCCTGCCTTGCAAAATCTGGAAAATTTCAGCGAATTAACTCGGGCACAGGACCAGAAAATACCATTTGTCATCAAGGGAGGCAAGATTGCAGATTCACCTACCCTCCATTGTAGTATTGGTCCAGGACAGAGACATTGAAGATGACTGGTATCGTCTGATTTCATCAAAAGTTGGGTGCGATCCAGAGGTAGAACTTTGAGAATAATTCGTCCACAGATCCTTGCACTCCATCTGTATGAGCAAATACGTATCCATGTCCTCAATTTCAATCTCACTAGCCTCATTCCTGCCCTCCAAAACCTTCACTGCTTGCCTCATTGTTGGCCGGACTTTGGGGTCAGGATATGCACACAATAAGCCCAGATGAAGAATCCTTTCCACTTCTTCTTCCTCGAACTCGTCACCTCTAGCCTTCAGTCGCTCGTCCAGGGCATGGAGTAGTTTCCCTTCCATCATCAATCGCCATACCCACTCAACCAAAGGTGGCTGCCCCTCTTCTATAGGCCTCCTTCCACACATGACCTCCAAAATCAGGACCCCAAAACCAAACATGTCCGTCTGAGCGGAGGCTCTTCCACTGCGAACAATCTCAGGTGCCATGTATCCTATGGTTCCGACCACCCGTGTGGTGGTAGGCACTTGGCCATGTCCGTGCACTCGAGCCAATCCAAAATCACCTAACCTTCCATTCATATCCTTATCGAGTAACACATTGCTGGCCTTGATGTCCCTGTGCAGGACTTTACACTCCCATCCCTCGTGCAAATACATCAATGCAGAAGCTACATCTTTCAAAATCCTTATTCTCTCTTCGCAACTCAACATTTTACTCGGATCACAATCAAACACTTTTTTATCCAGACTCCCATTTTCCATGTAGTCGTATATCAGCATGAAGATTCCTCTTTCTTTCTTACACCAACCTCTCAGCCCCACCAAGCTCCTATGCTTCAGCCTTCCGAGACTAGAAATTTCAGCTAAAAACTCCCGCATCCCATCATTTTCATGTGAAATGCGCTTCACGGCAATCTCTGTGCCTCCTGGTAGCACACCCTTATAGACCTTTCCATTTCCTCCAATTCCGATGACATTTTCTTCACTGAATCCTTTTGTTGCTGCCTCGATCTCTTGACTCGTAATTCGGTGTGGCCAATACTCCTGTTCCCAGTCCTCCATTTCTGCTCTCTCCCTTGCTTTCCTTTGTCTTCTCTTAATTAAAAACCAACAAAATGGTAGCAGCAGAAACAACTAGAAGCACCCCTCCAACTGTGACTCCTGAAATGAAGCCTTTGGACCGAAAGAATGGATCTTTCGGGATCACAAACGATGGCAACCCAGTAGTGACTAACCTCTCACTCAACGAAAAATTGGAATTACTAAAACTCCAGGCCAGAAATCTTGTGACTTTGAACAAGTTGTCCTGTTGAAGCAGTGAAACCCACATACATCTCATCCTCAAAAACTTCAGATAGATTAAGAGAAACATTCAACAAAGGCCTGCTAGGCCTTTTCATGCCCGCCGGAGCCATAGTAACATTAATCAAAGAGTCAGCATAGTCAATCCAAACCTGGTAGTTTTTACCATTATTTAGCTGCTGTTCCTTGAAATACTTCTTAACATCGTCACTGCTGTTTCCATTGCTGCTGCTGCTTGTTGAATTCTCAAGCCAATAGCCTGCATCTGCTGCTGCAATTGATGTGAGTGAATAAACATCTAATCCAACATGATTAGCGTTCATATCTTGGAATTCTTGATTTGCGAACACATCAAACTCGATGCCAAACATATGATTATCTGGACTACGATCAATTGTGATATTAAGAAAGCCTAAATGCTGAGCTGCGCTAGCACCTTCTATGCCTGTAAAGGGCACAAAAAGAAAAACCAAGCCATGGCCTGGAAGAACTTTTTTGTAAGGAGCCATAGCAAAAATGAAAGAGGTGGAAAATGGATACACCAATGAAGAATTTGGAGCTTTGGTCCGAATCTTTGTTGGGTATAAAGCACGGCCGATTTGGAAAGATGTTTGATTTGTAAGTGTGAGGATGCGAGATTCAAAGACGGCAGAGCCATAGAGTGAAACGCTAGAGGAATTGAAGCCATTGAAGACAAAATCTATAGCTGATACGGGTTGACAGAACAGGATTATTGGAAGTAGAAGCAATGCAAGATGATGGTTGTTGTTGTGCTTCCTCATCGCAACCCAAGAAGCCGAAAGAGAAGGAGAAGAATGCTTCTCATGAGACATTACAAGACATAAGATTGTGGGAAACAAGATTCTAAGGTTGTAGGTGATGAACATGTCGGCCCATAAACGAGTTTCTTTTAACTTTCCAGGTCAAACTTTTATCAGGTGTAAGATGAAGTAAAACGCTGCACATTTCATTATCAAATCCAGCCGGCATTCCATTCACAACAACTACTGTTAAAAAAGTAAAGACTCTATTCAACCACTATACAATATACATAACTTGAGTCCACTGTTTACTAGTTTAACCCTTACAGATCGCAGGGTCAAAGAGATCGCAGGGTCAAAGAAACGAACGGTCCAAAAGCAAGAGAGAGCGCATCACCACACAACACTAGACAGGATACATAAGAAAGGGAAAAGAAAGGACAGGAGAGTGAAATTAGAGGCAGCCGCCCGTTTGTGGAAAAACCGAGAACGAAGAAGACGACAAGTTTGTTTGTTTGGTTGACCATCTAACCTCCTATGAGCCCTGTTGAAAAGTAAACGAGAAACTGCACCAGATCACCCCTACGTGCCGGAAGCTCAGTCGTGTGAAACATTAAAAATGAAAATAATATCTCGACTTTTATTCGTCCTTCTAGTGCATGCTAGAGAAATCCATTTTACAAATATTTCAGAGCTACTAGTTTATTCATCACGCTACTCTGAAGTCTACATTAAATAAAAAATTATTATGTAGATTGTTAGAATTTTATCAGGGTATAATGATTTTAACTTAACAAAATATAAATTCAATTATTTTATTAACTCAGACTTTAGTTGAGTTGACAAAAATAATAATTCAAATCCATGTTTTTTTAGTTGTTTTCATAATGAATACATAAATAAATAAAAGGGTAAACCCTTGAAGGGATGAAAAAAAATAATCGTAACTGAGACTCTTTTTTTATATAAAAATGAATTTTTTTCTTTATGAAAATGAAATAACCCTATTTTTTTTTTTTTTATTTGGTCTTTTTTTATTTTAATTGTTTTTTTCTACTATAAATTTATATGCATTACTTTATTAAATTGCTCTCTAATTCAATTTTAAAATTTTGTCTGGATTTTTTTGTTCTCTGAGGTCTTCATGCATAAAATTCAGTAGTTGAAAATCTTCAAAGAAGCAGATTCGAAAAGAATTAATTATATTCTACAAAGAAAGAAAGCAATTTGAGCTTAAAATATTGCACGAGATGGAATCATTGATGTTGGTATCATGTGATGATTGCAGTTAGGTGCTTTACATTCTCTTACTTCATGATACTTCTCATCGATCACAAACTTAAACCTATTTTATTGAAGTCTCTTGTAAGAGTTTATTTGGTTTGAAAAAAATATTAAATTAATATTTTTTTTATTTCTATGTATTAATATTAAAAAAAAAGTATTTTAATATATATTAGTTCTTGCTTTAACACAGAAGTTTCATGGTTAATTAAGTAAAGTTTTACACGGTATTAGTTCTTGCTTTTTAAAATATTTTTACAAATAATATATATATAATATATATCAAAACAATATAAAAATACTAAAAAATTAATTTTAAAAAATCAAGATTTATTTAAAAATACAGTTAAACTGCAAAAATAAATATACAAATCTATTAGTTTCCACATGAAAAAAAGAAGATAATGTCGGCTTTTAGGGTTTGTCACAGATTAATCCAACATATATAATTCCATATTAAATCATTGAAAAACAATTAATTGTGAATGTCATTAGACGTCATAGCATTAGATTTTTAAAATGACTTTACGTGACAGGATATTTGGATCAAATTCAAGTTTAGATGATGAACAGATGAGAAAATTGTCCCTTTCGAAAAGTTAAGACACCCACCTGCAGCTGGCTAGTGACCCTTGTTTTTAGCCATACAAGTTGTGTTTGACTGGTAACCTGTGTTTTTATTAAAATTTAATTTAATATATATATATATATATATATATATATATATATATATATATATATTGATGTGTTGTGTTTAAAAAAAATAAAGATAAATTATTTTAAATTATTTTGATTTTTTTTATAAGTTTTGAATTATTTTAATGTGTAGATGATAAAAATAAAATTTTAAATAATATTAAAATAATAATATTTTAATTCATTTAAAAATAAAAACTTTATAAAACAATTATTATCACACTACCAAACCACCCTTTTAATTTCTACTTTAGCAACCTTCCTTTTCTTTCTCGTGTTGATTGAAGGGTTTTTTTTATTCTTTTTACTTTTTTTTTCTGTATTGGTCCTTGTGTCATAATTAACCGCATGATAATTTTTTTATAAAGTTGAATGCTTTATTAATGACCCCATAATCTATTACCTTTTGTCTGAAGTAAAAATCAAAATGATTAAAATAAAATTAAATTAATGGAAGAAATATTAAACAAATATGAACCCTAAACCACTTAAAATAAATTTCATTTGTCATGTATATTGTATAATTTCATAAATGAAAGAATTGCTCTAAAGAAAGGTATCATGTAAGAGTATAAATTTAAGGTATTATGACCGAAAAGACTGGAAAAATAAAATAAAAATTAGAAGGACTCAATCGAAAAAAATATGAGAATTACATATTTAAACTTACATGGATATTATAGATTTGATCTCGAGTTGAATGAGCTGAGAATATTATTAAATATAATTATATACTATTACATGTCATGAGAATTGTGAATAAATATATAGTTAGTTTAATTTTTAATAAAATATTATATTGTCTTACTTATCTGTGCACATTTGTTATTTATGATTGAATAAATATATTATATGTTACTTATGTGAATTATATTTCAATATTGGAGAATTGGTTATTCGTAATTGTATAAATTGTTGTTTATAAAAGATCATCTGCGATTTACTTAATTATGCTAAATTCTTAATTATTATTTTTACTCATGTCATTTTTTTAAAATATTCTAACTCACCAAAACAGTCTCTCTTCCTTGTATCTTCTGTTGCAATTGAAGTGACTTCGTGATTAGACTTGGATCCTTCCATGCCGAGGATTATCCTTTTCTTTTTTCACTTTTCTTTTCAATTATAGAACCCTTTGTTCACTTTTCTTTTCATAATTGGGCCTAGAAAAGTTTTATTTATTTAGTAATTGCAAAGTGTGATATACTTTTTCGGTGATTATACAATGCGAGATTACCTCCTCTGTTTTATTTTTTAAAACATTTTCGGACGCGGATGAAATACATTTATTTAATAAAAATTAAAGCCAAATCGAATCCAAAACATTATAATAGGATGTTTGAGAGTGCGTTTGCAGCATTAAAAAATATTTAAATTATGAGAAAAGAAAATATAGTAAGAGTTTGTTTAGAAATACAGGCTCGGCTACGATTACACATGAATTTTTAAATCAAAAGCATTGAATTTTATTTTTTTATTCAAGAACACGGGTGCCACCATAAGTTTCCGAGCAGACACTAGCGACAAGAAAGCAAACAATGAATAGTTGTTGCCAACTGTTTGAGGATGAAAACAATAAACGAGTGTTTTTCGGTGTAAGCTTGTACTAATTAAATGTATTTTATTCTTTAATATACTTAATTATCAACTATTTTTTTTAAAATCAATGGTAACGATCATACAATTTGTGATAATCTCAGCGTGAATCTGCGAAAATATTCAAAGGTCAATAGAACATACCTTTTCAAGTAATAAAAAAACAAAATTGTAGGCCATGTACGCTTACGCATCGTGATAGTTTCAATAATAATTTTCTATTCATGTTTTGAGTCCCAACACTAACAGGTATATATTAAATATTTTTATAAACTTATAATAAAATCATTAATTTATTTAACCGTGTAACGTACAAATCATCCATTCCGGCACTTTTACAAACTTATAATAAAATCATTAATTTATGTAACCGTGTTGCGTGAATAATCATCAATTCCAAAAAAATAATTTTAAAAAAAAGATATGATAAAGAATATTATTGACAAAAAATATTATATATAAAAAGAAAACGGTATACGTAATTGATAAAAAAAAATACAATTTTGTCAAAAGATGCCGAGACCAACTTTATAATTTATTGACTTCGCTGATCACTTTGCATTCATCATATCCCTTCACCTTCTCTTATTCAAATGTTAGATATGTGATTGCTGAGGCAATCGGTGATTCAAAGGATTAAGAAAAATGATTTTCAAACACCATATTACGTCACATAGCCCTGAATATATGTTTTTCAAGTAATCATCCAACATAAAATCTTAAATTATTAAGTGAAATTTTAAAAAAATATTTTATATTGTTATCTAATATACCCCGGAACAATTGAGGGTTCTTTGAACCTAAAACTTGCACAAGTTTATATTATTTTCTACTTATCTTTTATTAAATTATATGAGAGTGATGTGATTTGAACTCATGGCTGTTTGGTCAACAAGACTTTGATATTATGTCAAAAAATCATAATATATATATATATATATATATATGTTCAGAACCAGAAAATTAAAATACAGAAAAAAGAAAACATATTTAATATTTACGCCAAATTGATTACAATATAAGATATTGGATGTTTTACAGCTACAATATCTGATATTGTATTATTAATTTATTTTAATCAAAGAGACTCTGCTTTCAGCCGTGTGAATACTTGAGTGCATGGTATGACTATTACGATGCGATTTTTCTTAAAGATGGTTATCTCTTTGACCAAGGAAATATTGGATATTGTAATCTTCTTTTCTTTTTATAATTTCAAACATTTTAATCCATGTTTGTTTGAGGTCAATTCTACCCTCCCGTCCACACCAGATGAACAAACTACGTACGTTTATTGAGTCTATTTTCAGGCTTGAAAATCAAAACACGTCGAGCCAAACACCCCCTTTAGTGTGATTAATCCACGTACCATACCAAATCCTAGAAGAAAATTTGCAAGTCAATATCAATTCAGGTTTGAACTTTAGTTTATATTTCCCATAAATAGCTAAGCTGTCCTCACCTGCTTGTCAGGTATCGAGTTTACTCTCTAAAAATCATCAGCTCGAGTTTTACAGGAAATTTTAATCAACCATTAATTTTAGGATTCATCGTACGTGTTACCCAGACACCCATGGTTCCAAAAAAACACAACCTTGCTTATCTAACAACTTATTTTTCCACTCTGGCATTCACAGCTGGAGCCTGTCTGGACGATATAATCTACATTCAGATGCTTGCTAATTAATGGAAACAATTCCACGTAACAATATGATCGTCTTATTTCGATTAAAACCACTTCAAGTATTTAAATTTAATTTGAAATAATCAACATGCATGCAACTATGCATGGAATACATCTCGATCAAAACCAGTAGAAACATCAGGATGAATTAGTCTGAGATTGATATTTCAAAGACTAGATTCAGTGATGTCAGAGCTGACTTGCTCTGCGAAGATCGCAGCGAGGAAGAAAGTCCGAGCAATCACACGGTGGATGCGTAAAATACAAAGTCAAAGTTACATGTAACTTGCAAGAGAAATATCATAAGAAAATAGTAAAATGTGTGAGCTCGGGCCCTTTGTTTTCTCCTCCCATGCAAAGGTCAGACGTTGAAAACGATGACTTCTCTGAGATGTTGCTTTCTCTTCATTTAATGGGGTGTATAATAATATGTCAAACAAATTTTGCAGCTCTTTCCTGCTGTCAGCTTGACGGAGAGAGAACAAAAAAGCCGGTGTTCAAACAGCGCTGGAAAAAATCTTTTTAAAAATTATTTTTTACATCAATATTCATAATAATTTAAAATTTTATAAAAAAATATTTTAAAACAGAATGTCAAACACAACTTTATCCGATTATCCTGTCTTATTCTTTTTTCCACTTAAATCTTATCGTGAAACTGTCCTTTGTGACTGGAGAAGAAATTGCTAGTACATACAAGTGCTCGTTTAGCTTTGTGTTTGTTTATGGTTTTTAAAATGTCTTACAAAATGTTTTTTTTAAATATATATTTTTTTATAATTTTGATGTGGCGTTATAAAAAATAAAAAAAATAAAAAAATTGTTTTAATATATGTTAAATTAAAAAAATAATTTTTAAATTCACCCCCCACCCATAGTACTAGAAGAACGTTTTGAAATAAGTTGCGGGCCTAGCCTGGTTACAAGATAAGCAAGCGCATAAGCTAACGATCGGCGCACTTAATGGGCCAGTTCCCTTTTTTTGTCCTAAAAGTGGGATCGCCGTCCGAGTGGAGCCTGTTATGGTGGGTGGGGAAGGCGGCCCGTACTTATCCTTTAAAAGAATTAAAAAAAAAATTATAATAAGCCGTGTTGTGCTTTTTTTATTAGAGATCTAATGTATTATTTATTCTCTCACAAAATTATTGTAGATTAGAATAATACAGTTTTTTTAATTGATTTTTTTTCACAATCAAACCACTTTTAGTTTAAATTATCGTACACATTGTTTTCAAGAGATGATAAAGAATCAAAATAAAAAATATGTGTAAAATAAATGTCAGCAACTTGAGATCACGGAGGGAATAAACCCTTTAATTTTAAACTCTTATCACTAAGTTGCCTACTAGATAATTGATTTCCTGTCTTTTTTAGTTTTATAGGTGATCGGTACTTTTAATTATTAGAAATTCAATCTGGATACCAAAATCCATTGCATTTATTTTTTCATTTTTTTTGTGAGACTAGAGAAGGGATTGTTGGATCCTAGCATAGACATAAAAGTTATTTTTTAGGGTTTTTTAGGGTCATTGAGTGAATTATCAAAGTGTTTGGGAGTGTTCTCTAGTTGTTTAAGATCAAAATGGATTGAAAAATTGTTCTTACCCCCTAAACAAATTGGAGGATCGTTTTTTCCAGGCACATAAGACGAGTGTTAGATTTTGTAGAAAACACAACGCACCATTTGCTGTTATTTTATTTTTTAAAAAAAAAAGAACTGGAAACTAAAAAACATAAAAGAAGCTAGGCCTAGAAGTAGAAGGATCACATGTCCGAGTTGGGTTTGTTTTAAATGTCCTAACCATGTTATTGTTCACGAGAATATTAAAAATGCAAGAATCAAAATAATAAAAATTTAAAAAATATATTATAAGAAAATAAAATTGTTGTTTGAACTTTAATTTTATAGTGAATTTTGTTTATCAATCTAGCGCATCCTATATAAATCCAATGTATCTCTATCAATGTTAGGTAAAAATATTATTTAATTCATGGCTATTTTTTTAGATTTGTCACTTATTATCTAGAAAATGTTTGTTATGCTTTAAAGGAGGGAGGTTAATGGGTTGAGATTTTGAAATTTAAAGATTTTTTCTTTATTTTAGATTTGTAAAAGGTGATAAAAAAAGGAAATATTATTTTAGAAAAAAATCATTTCCAAAAAAGCATAATTATTCCAAAATCCAAACTATGATCCTTTAGAAAAGGACAGAATGTGTCACTAATCAAATGCCACCAAAATTCTCCAAGTTTATTCTCAAGTAATAATTTGCACCAAGGAAAAAAATTTGTTTCAGGAGGTTGAAATGCAAATTAATTGCATGTTTGATATTCTGAAATGTGTTTTTCAATATACATATATTTATTTATTTATATGAACTTATTAAAACCATAAAAAAAATCCCAAATAACAAAAAACACAAAAAATAAAAGTAGAGTCTGAGAGATGGAAAGTAACTTACCATCCATATTCACTATGGAAGAGTTTTCACACCCTAAAGATTCAATTTAAAGGAGAAGTTATGCTTCACAATTTAATTTATTCTTATTAAAAGAGTTAAAAAGTCATTAACTCTTTCGTCCCCAGCACCCACCCAGTTTCCTCGTGTCATGTCGGACAAGCAATTCTACAATTTTAGATAAATAAGAAGGGGGAGGCTATTCCATCCATGGAGATAATGAAGGGTTAGCTGAGTTTCACACTCTAATTTCCACGCTAGAGTAAAGGGACGGGACGTGGCAAAGGAATTGATTGAAAACATCTCATCAACCATTTTTTTTAATTACACGGACATGACTAATTAACCACCTTTCCTAGCAATTAATGACCATAACCAATAAATTATATATATATAATGGAATTATTTGCTCAAAACATGATAATTTAAGAAAAAAATAAACAAATTGATAAAACAAACCCCTATATGATACAGCCCCAATAGTTTCAAGTAACACAAAAAAAATCATTAAATCATGCGATGAGAATAAAACCTTTTGACAGATTTAATTTTGATATCTCATTTAAGGAAAAAAAATTCTAGATATATGATTATATATATTAATATTATATTATAGATGATCCGATATGCAATAACATGATTGATAAATCTATATGGAGCGGCGGTGGGTATAATGATGTTGAGCTGTTGCTTTGCTAGCTAGACGCGTTCCAATTGTCGATGGATGGAGATGATGTTGAAAATTTATATGGTGATTAATTTTAAAGTTTATATAATCAATTAATATGTGCACAAATTAAATATAAATATTAATAAAAAGAATTCCCTCACTTAACTATATGAGTACTTTTGGACCATGTGATGGCTACATGCCCCTGCATGTGTCCCAGTAATAATTATTCAATAACATCTTTTTTTTTATTAGGGCCAGCTTATCTCTTTAATTTCTTAAACAAAAAAAAATAATATTTTTTAAAAACAATTACGTAAATTGATATGCATGGTATATACCCTTTTATTTTGAGCTCCTTTTTAATTTCTAGAAGAAGAAGAAGAAGAAATCTGTAAAAATTGTGGCAGGCGAGAAGGGTTTGAATTGTCATGTACCCTGTGTGCGTGGACGTACAATTCAATGGACTGGTTGAAGAGAGAATATTCAAGGAATTAAGCCCAGTCCCAAGGATGATCCAACGGCGAGAGATTCAGGATTTGATCTCATCATCACTTTTCCCGTAACTTGTGTTGGAAGCTCACGCAAAATTAATTTAGAGTTTTGAATTGGTGGATTTTATTTTATTTAATTTGAAAAATTAAAAACAATGAGCAAAATCAGTTTAAATTAGCTCAGTCAACTATAAGACCATGTTTCATTACTATCCTCGGCATCTTCTCTCTATGAACTAAGTAGATAAAGTAGTACTGTGTTCTAAATAGATTTTATTTTTTTATATTTTATAAATTGTTTTAATACGCTAGTGCTAAAAATAAAATTAAAACAAATATTATTTATAAATAAATTAAAAAAGAACATCTATCATACTATTATACATCCTATCACACTGTCTTCAATCATACCATGACATGCTATTTGCACTTAATAAATCACACAATTGATTTCAATGAATAATGACAACACCCAACAGGCTCAATTATTAGCTGTGGAGTTCATTGAATGATAAAGATACCTGCTATTTTTATTTTTATTTTTTAAAATAAATTTCTATAAAAATCCATTTAGGGGGGGATGCTATATATCTAAAAAATTGGCATATAAATAATTACTAGAAATCACGGTCATGGTGGGGGTGCCCCGCCGTCCCTCCGCCCCTCTCTCGCCGTCCCCCTCTCTTTCTCGGTTAAGATTTCCATTTCAGTCTATACTTGAGAAGGTCATCAATCTAAAATGGTGGTCTATCCATTAATGGTAGTTGCTTAATTACCACCAGCACTCATCTTAACACTAATTGCCCTTCTAATCTCAACCACAAATCACATATTCAAGTTCAATTAACAATAGTTAATTTTAGGGTTTTTATCTATTATATTTGTAAATCTATGACGCAAAACATGATTTATTAATTAATTTATTTATAAGAAACCTATTTATTACATGGAATAAACTCTTAAAATTCCAACACATCCAAGTATCAACCTCTTATATTAGATGCAATTCACTGGCAATAATCAACATATCAAGGATGCTGTTCATCAAAGCGGTTTTGCCAAATCGTAGCCTGGAATTGCTGGTAAGAACTGCTACTGCATTTAAAACTGTATTTAAATAAATACGTTTTAAAAATGTATCTGATTTGATAAAATACTAAATTAATACCTTTTAAAATATTTTTGGATAATCTTGATATAATAATATTAAAAATTAAAATATATTTTGAATAAAAAACAAATTTAGAAAGATAACTGTATCGTAATCAAGATATACTTTTTTTTTAAAAATATCCATTAATTCTAAAAAAAATAGTTGGATGGAACTAGTTTCCCCATTAAATCCCAAATATTAAAATAATTGGCCCAAACATTAAGAAATATAATTAATGATTTTATTTAACCGTAGACAAATGTCTGTCCTTGACTTCAAACATCATTGTTTTACACTTGTTTTAACATGACCCACATGGCTGTAGGTTACCGTACCAAAATTATTATTTCCATGTTCTTAAGTTATAATCCTAACATTAATTCTAAGTCTATAATTGTTACTAATATAAATTTAAACACTGAATTTCTCAGCTTCTTTCTGTAATAAACCTCAATGTTTTTCTAAAAAAAAACACAAAACAAAAGTCACACACAAACCCATGAAACACAAATCCCAGATTTGATTTTGAAATAAATGATAGGAAACAAATCTCGATTTCAAAACCTTAGATTTATTCTCTTCAAAATCCAATAAAAATCCCTTCCTTTTTCTTATTCTTTTTTACTTCAAAATCGATTTTTTTTTAATATACAGTTACTTTGATCTGTCAGTTCATAGATGCGAAAAAAGATTTGAACTTTTGCATCCATGCTAAACCATCTCTCATTATTTTGAATTTGATTTCTTTTCAATTGTCCAGTTTTTGGATTTGAAGTGCAATTTGGTTACAGAGAGTGAATTGTGAAGGTGCCCCAGGGGACGATTTGTCGAAGTTGGTTTTAACTACCTTGCTTTGTTTCTTGAATTCAGAGCATTGATAGTGTGTTCAAGAGTTTTTTTTTATAGTCAATTTGGTGAAGTGGGTCTCGATTGTTTTCCTCCTTAAACCCATTATCTGCTGAATTTGATTCTAATGCTGGCCAAAAACAAGTGGGTTTTTTTAGATGAGATGAGAAGGGGTGTTGTTTCGTGGGAGGTTTGAGGAGAGACAATGACTGGAGGGTCATTGGGGATCCGTTCTGGTAGCTATGGTTCATTGGACAAGCAACTACAACTACTACAACAGAATGGTAATGGTGGTCTCTGTGGCGCCCCCTTTTCTATGCAAACAACTGGCCGTACTAAGCCCGTGAAGATGTTCAAGGAGAAAGAGAGTCTCTTCCATTGGATCGTCAAGTTTGCTGGTAGAAAAAAGGTCGGAATGCTGCTCCTTTGTGTCATCTCTGCCGCGGTTTTTGTCTGGGTTTTGTATGTAGGAAAAGGTATGACTTCTTGTATTTACCTATATGATGTTATTGCGTAGATATTGATGTGTTCAATCATATGATATGGGATTATACAGGTTATTAAGTTTGTTTCTTAGTTTAGAAGATGCACAAATTCATTACTGGTGCTGTGTCGAATTGGTCCTTATAGGCTGTTATTTAATCCCTGCAACTCTTTCAGTTGATCGTTTGAATTGGGGAATGTGTTGCTTTAGTTCGTTCGTGCTTTGCTCTGATTACATGAGCTGGGAGGAGTTCATTGCCCTCATCTCATTGATGATATACTTATGGTTATTGGTTGCACCGAGTGTTGTTTATTTTTAACAAATCTTGAAAATACCAGTTTAATTCACTTCTTGAGCCTTCTCAGATATGTCTTCACCGCATTCCACCTTTGATAGAGCTGTCAATTTTGCAGTCTTTTTTGAGTTTGATTGCACTGCTGGAAATAACATCTTCATTTTTCCTTGTTTGCAGGTGAAGATGCACAGGAAGGTGACCGTCATCCTAATATTAGTGTCAATGCCTCAGTGTCCTTAAGTCATATTGAGAGCAACACATATTTACTTCAGGGAATAGTTTCAGATATTAGTTTGCCTCCTCCTCCTCCTGCATATTTTTTGGGGTACACCCTTCCTCCAGGGCATCCATGTAGTACTTTCACTTTACCTCCCCCACCTGCAGATAAAAAAAGAACTGGACCAAGGCGTAAGTGCCTTCCCTCCCCTAAAATGTTTTGTCTTCTAGATTTTTTTCTTCTTCCTTTGGTTAAACAGTCATTAGTTATATACTGCTCACATGCTACAATTTGTAACATTCTAAGCTGACTGGGATTTCCTGTTCTTTTATGTATCAGCATGTCCTGTATGTTACCTTCCTGTACGTTGAGGTGCTAGGACGTATAGTATCTTATTAGTGAGATCTCACTGATTTTCCTGAGATTTCCCGTTCATTTATGTTGCAGCATGTCCTGTTTGCTATCTTCCTGTGGAAGAAGCCATTGCCTTAATGCCAAAGGTCCCCTCGTTTTCTCCGGTAATCAAGAATTTGACATACATCCATGAGGATCCTCTAAGTGGAGAAAGAGATTTTGGAGGCTCAGATTTTGGTGGATATCCTACTTTGAAGCATAGAAGTGACTCTTATGATATTAGAGAGTCAATGAGTGTGCATTGTGGGTATGCTCTCTACCCAAAGATCTTTTACATATTTATGAATATTGAAGGTTGTTCCTTTGAAATTCCAACTGATATTATATTTTTATACTAATCATTCTAGTAACTAATTATCATACCAATTTATCTACCTGTTGCCAACCTCTAACTGTTCACCCTGCATATTTATTGAATGCGTGTGCACTGATCAGATTTGTCCAAGGGAAAAGACCTGGCCAGAATACAGGATTTGACATGGATGAAATTGATCTGGAGGCGATGAAGCAGTGCCATGGTGTTGTTGTTGCCTCAGCAATTTTTGGTATTGCTCCATGTAACAGGGATCCCAACTTATCCTTTTCTCTCTTGAGCTGATGGTTTGCTAATTAAATGATCCTGTTTTCTCCCTCTCAGGAGCTTTCGATGACATACAACAGCCACATAATATTAGTGAATACTCCAAGAACACTGTCTGCTTCTTCATGTTTGTTGATGAAGAAACAGAAGCATATTTAAAGAACAAAAGTGGTCTTGATGACAGCAGGAAAATTGGTTTATGGAGAATTGTTGTTGTCCATAATCTTCCTTACACAGACGGAAGGCGCAACGGAAAGGTTCTTGTCAAAAACTTCAACCTGCAACTTTTGTTTTGGGTTTCTCGGTGCAAAATTTGCTTATTGGTTGTCCATTTGGTCATCCATAACACTGTAGCTCTAATCCTTTTGCTTCTTTTTGATCCATCATGAATGGAAGGGAGAAATGGTTGAATGAACTTGATTTTTTCCTTCACATCCAGAACCAAGAAGTTGTATGTGACAATTATCGATCAATCCTTCCAACCCCCACACCTGCTTTCCCCACTACCACCAAAAGATAAACAGTGAACCAGATTATTTTTTATATGATTTGTTATCTTAGGGAACATTGAGAATTTGAGACAGTTTGAAAGAAAATTGCTTTTGAGCTTTCATTTTTAAATCGAAAGAAATTTTATTTTGAAAGCTAGAATCATTTTATTTTCCAAAATCAGCAGCAGGCTCATGGGTTACTAATGGCTAGTTTACACTAGCTTGTACATTAGCCGACTTGGTAACCCCTTGTTTTGCCCATGACAGGTTCCAAAGCTTCTATCACATAGAATGTTTCCGAATGCCCGCTTTTCCTTGTGGATTGATGGAAAACTTGAACTTCTTGTTGATCCATATCAAATTCTAGAAAGGTAACACTGATTTCTGCTCTCTCTATCTCTCTCTGTATCTGTTGGCCTGTCTCTGTTTTTTTTCCTTGATCTAGCAATACCTTTTATGCATAGAAGGGAGACGGCGTTCACTAGTATCTGGATATAAGCCACTAAAGCACTCTGTGATTGTTGTTTCTATTGGTCAAATCACCCTTGGTCCTATTGTTTTCCTGAGCTTGGTATGCTTTCGGTTATAAGTCCTGGAAATCAATCAAGCAAGAAAAATTTTTGGGTTTCAGGAATTAGATATCATATGTTCTCCAGCATATGTATTCGTTGTAACTTGAATCTCCTTGTTTGGTTGCCTGCTCAAACTCTTTCCATTCATAATTCCTTAATTTATCTTTAAATAAACTTTTCATTTGCTTTCCATTCATTTTTTAAATCTGTATCCTTAGTCCTTTATGCCATCCCAATAGTCACTCAGTTCTTTCTCAATACTGGCTAAATTAGAACCCTGAACTCAGAAATTATCATCCAAAGGCACCTGGTTATCACAACCGTTAACTAATTTTCTCCAGCTCCCAATTTACTATTTAATATATATCTTTTTTGTTTGATTAGGGGATCATCAAGATGTGGTAGCACTGCTTACATGTATATAATTCCAACCAATTCTGGTGGACTTTATTGGTCCTATTATTTCATGAAATATATCCTTTTCTTCCAACTAAATGGATGAAATCGATCCATGTAGCTGATCTCAACTTGTTTTGAGATTTGAGGCTTTAGGTTAGTTGAGTATATCCTTTTATTCCAAGAACATAAAAAACCACGTCCTGCCACCAAACCTTTTCTTAATTGGAACGGTGATGGTGTGTGGGCCACATATTGATGGACCAAATCATATTGTAAGTAGATTGAATAAAAACACTGTCTCTGAGAAACAAATGGGGTGTAACCTAATGTGATATTTTTCTCCCATTATTCTGCTTGCTCCAGTCAGAGTTTCCTT
This sequence comes from Salix viminalis, assembly GCA_029228465.1. NCBI lineage: Eukaryota > Viridiplantae > Streptophyta > Magnoliopsida > Malpighiales > Salicaceae > Salix > Salix viminalis. Next base: position 2,217,276 of record CM055429.1, on the reverse strand, counting down.
TGCAACTTGATTATGGACATGTCATATGCTTAGCATGGATAGCAAGAGAAGTTAATGGGTGGATTATTTAACAAGCTTACGAGATATTTAAAATGGCATGCTCTCATGATTTGATAAATTTAGATGATATTGTTATTAGTTTGCCAGAATCAACGCTTGGGTACTACACTTATTTCTTGAGCTACTCTTCAGGCACTTGTGGAGGAAAAATGCTACTTTTGCAATTTCAAGACATTACAGACGCTTTGATGTGTTTATCGAAGCTGAGGCAAATAAGGCTGCAGGCAAATATGAAAATGCCTCCATTGACTTTCAGGTAGAATTTTATAAAAAGGAGGGTTTGACTCCATATTCTGAGGCCAAGCTTCCTATTACAAGCGGTAGGTGCAAGATCCTCGTTTCCTTTTGGTGTTTCGTTGCACTTCTTTGTCTTTGATATAGTTCCTGTTCACCTATGGCACCACAGATGTTCCTGAAGGGTGTGTTGTGATAAGGGAGCATGTTCCTATTAGCAACCTCTTTACTTGTCTTTGGTTCAATGAAGTTGATCGCTTTACTTCAAGGGACCAAATCAGCTTTTCCACTGTCAGGGATAAGATTCATGAGAAAACAAATTGGACTGTCAACATGTTCCTGGACTGTGAAAGGCGCAACTTTGTTGTTCAGGTATTTTATGTATTGTTGTTTCTGTTTGTTCATAAAATATCCTGTAAACATCATAGTTTATAACCAACTGAACCCCTTTATACTATATTGTTTCTGACATAATTTAGTTTAAGTTTTAGGTTGCAGATAAGCATTTCCTTTTGATTTCCATAGCTGCGTAGGTTTATCAGGGTCCATTAAAAATCCTTATGAAGGTTACGTTTTGGTCTTGCTGTGCTGTATTATGGTAACATTTTAAAAGATGCGACATTTCATGTTGGTGGCTTATCGTAGGAGGCTTCACATAGCAACTTCTGTGTTTGATGATATCCCAATTTCCCCCCCATACTTTGGCTTATCAAGTCCCTCTTCTGCTTCTTTTTTTTTATGAAAATTACCTCAAATGCTACTTGCCGGAAACTCATCTTAGTGCAGAGTTGTCTCATATATAATTTTTACTAGAGGATACATTTAACCTATATTTTTGTTTTTGAGTGGAGAAGCCTATTATAATAGTACATCAATATCTATTATTTTTGTTCTTGAGTGGAGAAGCCTTCATTATAATAGCACATCAAGTATAATAGTGTCTTAAACACACACCCGGAGTAATTTGACTAAAATCCATCTAAAGATGATGGTATTCCATTTTTTGATAATACATCTGTTCAACTCTTCTGTTGTCCTTTTCTTATGCATTTCTTTTTAACCTTCAACTATTTGTTTCTATCTGCAGAAATACCATAGAGATGTTTTAGAACAGATGGCTCAACCCCCTCCTGTCTATCCTCCACCTCCACCACTGCTACTACAACTACCGCCGCCACCACATGTTGTGGTTAATGAACCTCGAATTCAAACGACACCTGAAACTTCAACTGTAAAGGATGGTGCTCCTGTTCGGAAAGCCCCAGCTAGGCGTGGGAGGAGGTCTGGTTCTAGGCGCCACCGCAAAGTTGCTGCTGGTGCCAAGGACACTGGTGCAAATTAAAGTTTTGATCAGGAGAAGTATCATTCTTTTTCCTCCCCTTCTAAAATTGTTTGCTGGGATGGAAGATTTGCGCAAGAAGAGTGTTATAGCTGTCACCTCAGGGAATACCGTCACTCATTCTTTTTTCCCAACCTTTTCAAATAACCTTTTCTGCTCATTTTTTGTTGTATATAGATAGCAATTTTAAATAATTATGACATGGGTTGCATCCAAAGTCCTCGTTTCAGGAACCCATTTTGCTGTTCCTTATCATAGCAAGGTTGTCTTAGAACTCAACTATTTTACAGTAGTATTAATGTCTTCCTCTTTAGGAACAAATAAACTCAACGAATCTCATTTTCCACTCCCCTTGTCGCTCTACCATTTTGCTTTGCACTGCCGTCTTGTTTGCTGGGGGCAGAATCCAATCCAATGATAGAAGTATAAACTGAAGAACAACTAAATTATGAACTGATAGAAACCTCCGAATCTATCCAAGGTACAGTAACTTTCTCTAACAAAAAGAAATCAATGTGCGTGTAGGAGTAGGTTACCAGCGCCAGAGCGATTCATCATCATCAGGCACATTATTTTTAATTTTGTTTTCTGCAAACAAAACAAGGCAAGTTTACAGGCATTACATTACATGTGACGCAGAATAAGAACAGCTAGAACTAAACCCGACAATCACGTCTTCCATGCACATGGCAGGCGTTGGCCATAATTATTACCCTGAATTGTTTGTTTATCGATTCTTTGGAGAAAAGCTTGTTAAAATTGTCTGTAGGTAATGTGATGTCAGAAGATTAGGGCTAAAGCAAGATCATTCTCAGTGGTTTGTGTATGACAAGAGTGCCCACATATGGAGCCTGGATGGGATAACCATGGATCTGGCATTATTATTTTAGTTGAAATTCAAAAAATATAATTATTTAGAATTATATAATTTAATTAAAAAAATATAATAAAATAATTTGTCTTAATAAAATTATGAACATGTATAATATTGCGAGAATGTTATTATCAATCTCGCAAGGTTATTACATTCTCTGATTGCTCTGAAATTTTAACATAATATATATAGATATGTCAAGAGACTCCTCGTAAAATTTAATCTCAATCTAACGGTCGTATTAAGAGATATGATGGATATTATAAATTATTCATTATTTTAAAAAAAATATTATGTGGCCGTAACGGAACGGGCATAACAAAATCGGAATATTCCTGCCAAAATTTTAAACGAGATAAAAACTATACTTTTTTATCTTTTTTTTTTTAACTGATACAAAATATTTTTGCTATTCTGCCTTAAACAAAATGAAATTAACAACACAGGTTAGTACGCGTTTAATATTGTAGTGCATTATATTTTTATTTAAAAATATATAAATAATATTAATACCACCAAATTCGGGGAAAAGACAAGAAAAAGTCTCTGTAGACCTGCTCATCATTCACCACTTGCCTAAATGAATAGAAAACGTCTGCATGCTAGAAATTGACAGTTAAATTTGACGGACTGATAGTTCTTCAAACGGCCTTGTTTTGATGAAAGATAGGCCTATACAATATCTTTGTTTTCTCATTGTGCCGACATCTGAGCTGATGGTAATTAAGCACTATTGCAGGGACTAGAGAATAAATTAACAAAATTTATGACACCAACCCCTCAAATCCCTTTCTGTTTATACTTGATATTGAAAATGAATGATTTGTTGCCTTTTTCTAAAGATATTTGCTCTTTTCTGCCTTTTTTTCCCACTGGCATGACTATATTTTTTTTTCTATTTATATTTATATATATGAAAACGTAAATAATTTTATTCTAAGTTGAATTATGGGCCATTTAAGACTAATTTATTATTTGGTTGTCCTTTCAGAGAAATAGCATTTGATAATACATGCTCATGAACATATATACTCTCATTTTGAATACAAGAGAAAATAATTTAATTATCAAAATATTAATATGAAAATATTTTCTTAAAAAATAATTAAGAATGAAGTATTTTTATCAAATAATACTAAAATAAAAATCTGAAAGAGTTCATATACATCATTTCATTATTCTAATTAATTTCAAAAAGCTTCTAAAATCATAGGGCTAATCTCACAAGTCTTGAAATTAATGACCATATAAATTTCAAATAATAATCATATTAATAATTATAAAACTTAAAAATAAAACTACAAAAAAATAATTTTTTTAGTCTCAAAGCTTTTATCGGAAGTTACTAATGAATGGTTTTTGGCATTTTTGTTTTCAAAAGCCATGAACATGATGATGACATCCGATTGCAATTCCCAAACACAAACTTTGGCTTTTATGATTAAGTTCGACCAAGACAGCAGAAATCAAAGCTTTCATTAACCAATTTAATATTATTTTTCATAATGTATTCTTGCTATAAAAAATAATTTGATATTTATTTAGTATTTCTTACTGGTTTTGATTTATTAATATTAAAAAAATAAAATAAAAATATATTCTAATATAATTTGAAATAAAAAAATAATTTTAGTCATTCTATCATCATGTCAATCGAGTCAGCTTCTACCTCCATTATTAAATAAAAAGATATTTGTCAATTTTGTCAATTAGTAATGACTCAATTATAAGCCCCGCAAGATCCTCCTCACGAAAACACAACTTACGTTTCTTTCTACCTATATCTCCTCGGTTACACTGCCAAAACTCTCCTCCTGTTTCAATGTCATCTCCGAAAGAACTTTCTTCTTTTTCCTTCGCTTCCCCTCTCCTCAAAATGATCCCTTTAAAAGCATGAGGCCCAAATTCCCAGAACCCTCAAATGTCATCAGCTTTTCCTGTGATATGTATCCTTCACTCTCTCATAGCCACAACAAGCGGAGCGCTCATGATGTTCCACAGGAAGGAAATCTACACCTTCACGCATGGGATTGAAACTGCAGCGAAGCTGATGGGGTCTACACCGCAGGACCAGCTCCTGATCCGGACCTCCGATTCATTTTCCGGGCTGCTCCTGTTTGCTATCGGGTTGTTGATATTCATGGTCTCTTTTACCAAGGACAGAGAGTTTCAATATTTCTTTGCGAAAGGGTGTGCGCTTCTTCATGTTTTCATGGCTCTCTGGAGGGTCAACTTCGAGAGGAGAGTTGAGGTGTTGGCTTGGGATTGGTTGAGACTGACAGCTGGTGATATCTTATTGGGTCTATCTTGGGTTCTCTTTCTTGTTTGTTCTTGGAGAGAGAAGTATGATTAGGGTTAGACTACTATCTTTAATCTTCATATCTATCCTTTTTCTCCCCTTGTCTATATATTGAGTGTAATTTTCCTTTCATGAAATATATATACAGCCACGCCCTACTTTAAGGGAACAAGTTTTTGGCTTCTGCACTGTAAATTCTTTTTATTATTAGAATGAAACATCTTTTTTTTTATAAAAAAAAATGAGGGATTTGATTACTTATTTATGTTTTTGGTATTATTCAGCATGCAAGTGGCTTAGTAGATCACTAAAAGAGGTATTGCAGTGCGAGCATATCCAGAACAGGACTGAAATAAAACAAAAGGCCCTTGTGGATTTATATTGGAGAACACCTTCTCTAGTTGACATTTGCATAAACGAAGGGCTTTAAAGTAAAAAGACTCAAATCATTTTCACGTCTTTTAACCAAATAAACATAATCTTCAATTACCAGTAACTTAGCATGATTAGTGAGTGAACCCTCGTTGGAATGTCAATCTGTTCATAGCTTGCAGGTTTCCATGGCACGTGATGCCCACTCTACCCTAAACTTACTAATGCTTACGGCCATAACTAATGAAAAACCCGTCAGTGTTTTTTCTCATTCACAATTAAAGCTAATCGAGTCACGCTCATTATTAATAATATTATAATAATAATAATAATAATAATTATTATTATTATTATTTATGACAGTCAAGAATTCTGTAAAACTAGAAGCCAAAGCAAGCCTAACATGGTGAAAAAACTTCTCAATTTTCCATCCATCTACTTCATTGGCACATAGATTATAGTTCTTCAAGTCTACAAACTTTGAATCGTTCAAGCTCATCGGAACTTTACAAGCCTAAGACAAACCATGATGCCTCAAAAGCTCAGGCATACACATCACTCGTTCAAAATAGCAAAAATATACAACAAAAAAATCGCCACAAAGGATGCGGTAAAAAATTGAAAATGGGAGGTGAAAGCTTTCGTGAGGACTAGTGGATATAAATTAAATAAGGTAAAGTGTTTTTTTTTGTTTGGTGAGGTCAAGGAGAGCTTCAAATTAAAATCGCACAATGTCCTGAAGGCAATCGTAAAAATGTGCAATCTTAATCTTCTCTTTACCGGAATAGATAGCCTCAGCAGCTCCACCTTGCTCTCCTTGGGCTGCCATCTCAATCAGCATATAGAGCTTCTTGATGGTCATCTATTAAGAGAAATTATAGAACGAAAACGAGATTAGAAGCGAGTATAAATACAGAAAACCGCTGCTTTTCCTTCTTGAATATAAACAATTTATGGAAAAAACCACAGATGGTTATTCGATGATTCAACCAAAGTCAAGTTAGCCACCATTAAACATGATTCCCAAATTAAATATGCAATGACCAGGGGAGGCATCCGATAGTGTGTTAGAAGAGCAATTCATTAACTCCCTAAGCACCAAGAGTCAAGACCAGGTCTCAGTTTTGGGAGCAAAATTGAGCGTAAAATAAGCATTTCAGGAGATGATCTTACATCATTCAGGGCTTCTGCAGCAGCGCTGACATCATCTTCAGCGAAAACATTGAGCTGTTCCAGTACCTGGTGAGGAATGTAGCATATTAACATTAAGGTTCTGTATTTACTCTCAGAGTTACTACTAAATGCGAGAACGCATCTGAATCATCAGTCCAGAATCCAGAAAGGTAATTATAGAGAGAAGGGTGTTAGGGCGTGGAGCATGGATGGCATCCATAGAGATGCTCTGCACTCTTATCTTTGCTTAATGTAATGACTACCAAAACAATACTAAACTGCAAATGGATGAAAAAATGTGTATCAAATGGACCGTTTACCTTCTTTGCATCCTCTGCCTTCAATGTGGGAAGGTGGTAAGTAACAGAGAAAGCATCACAAATACCAACTGAATCCAAGAAGCTTACTTCACTTGTTGTCCCTAACACCAGGAGTTTCTTTCCCTGAAAGCAAAGTTCAAAATTATATAAAACTGCAGTTTTGATAAGGCTAGGAAAACAAGTAGCCACCAACATAATAATTCAATCATGATTATTTTAATGAATTATCTTTCTTAGGTCAAAGTTTAAAAACTATAAAACTGCAGGTTTGATAAGGCCAGGAAAACAACTAACCACCAATATAATAATTCATTCATGATTGTTTTAATGAATTATCTATCTTAGGTCCTTACATAATCATTTCATCCATGATTATTTTAGAAATAGATAATCCATTCTGAGATTGGCTCTCATAAGCTGCCATTTGCAACGAGGAGCATGATAATCACAGCCATTTTATTAATAACTTATATACAGTACCCACGTAACCTTTCTTTTCCCTCTTTTTTTGAACAAAAATACTTCACAACCAAATAACTCCGTAACATTTTAACACATTCAAGATTAAGTAACCCAAGCTATTCAATGTTGCTCCAACAAAATTCAATACATGGACAGAAATTAATTTATTCTATTTTCCCTTTTTGTTGGGGAAAAGTGATGGTAGGACTGACATATCAACCAAAGGAGCTACTTAAGCATAGCAAGTAATAGCAGTTTAGAGAGACTGCCAACCATGTCATACGTGGATAAAATTATTTGACTGTTCAGAAGGTTCCAGGTTAAAAGGCTAGCCAGAGATTATTATGCACAAAATACAGTTCAACACTAAATGAAGAGGGGAATTTTTTTCTTTTCTTATTTTTGTAAAGATTGAAGTCACATGTATTATTGCATGGAGCTGCAAAAGAGCACATGACCACAAAATATGTGAGAATGTAACTATATCCAAAAAAGGGAAAGAAGGGAAGAAAGAAGACCTTGGGAGGAAGACGTTTCAGGAGTACCAACAATGTCTGAGAAATTATATTTGAAAAGCGAGGCCCAATTGCGACATACTCCAATAATCTGCAACAGAGATATCAATTGAACATCAGGAAAAAACATTCATTTAAAGTACAAAACACAGAACTAGGACCTAAGCAAGCAATTGAAGTTAATATCATTGCAAATTTCAAAAGTTTGATACCTCTCGATGTCATCAAGAATTATAATGCTTAAAGGAGACTTGTACGCATCCTCAAACACCTATGAAAAGTAACAAGTTATCCAAGGCTTAATTATTTACATTATAAAGGCAATATTACTAGTTGCAGTTGAAACTAAACAGACTCACAAATATGCTATACTTTGATAGCAATTGTTAGCAAGTATAGCCTCGTGGGTGCGGAGAAGTGCAAGTTCCAATTAAAAAGGGAAAATGAAAAGCATCATAAAATCCTAGGTTACCATTAAAGATTAGTAGAAGGGCCTGTAAACTTCCTATTCACATACCTTAACAATCTGTGCACATTTAGTGCTCTCATGGAGACCAATCATTGTTTCAGCTGAGATCTATCAGATAAGTGGAAACTCAAAAGATTAGGAACAAAAACATACAGTGTCAGAGTGACTATGAAAATTGATATATATTGTGGGGAAAGAGCTCACTATCTTGACATATGGAAAATCACTGTCAATGCCAACAGTAGCTGCCAATGCAGTTTTACCACTGTAAGAGAGAGAGAGAGTAACATTCAAAAAATTGGCAATGGGAGAAATTACATGAAGCAAATGAAAAGGGCAAATGCACAAGGGAAAGGGAATTGCCTGCCACTTGGGCCTTCCAGAAGGCAAGTAACCATTGGACTTCCCTTGCTAACTTTAACTTGCTCCATCAGTAGCATAGCTCTCTGATAAATATGCTTGTGTCGATCACCACAATCCACCATGCCATTAAGTCTACAAGTCATGTTATGTGGCACAATTTAGGAATTTATATCTGATTGAGATTGTGTTTTCTATTTTCACACAGCCAACCATGTTTGGTTATAATATTCTTATCTAAGCTCTTATCCACCATAGAAAAATTTAGTTCCAAATACCAAGAGCTAGCTAGATTCAAAAGATATTTTATGATTTCGAGTACAGCAAAAAGTTTCTAACTCTACCTGCATCGTTCAAGGTCATCAGTGGAGGCTCCAAATGCCGGAACAATTTCATGGAATGCATGCAAAAAGTCATCCATTGTAACTTTAATACTCTCTTCATCTACTGGCTTGGTAAGATCATCTAGACTTAGTTGTCGATTCAAAGCAAATGATACTGCACTTTTCACTACACCTTCAAGTTCCGCTCCACTGTAATTTTTTGTGCGAGCAGCTGTATTAAGAAAAAAAAATTCATTAAACAAAGATTATGCAGTCCCATTATCAAAGTTTTGATGGTAAATAACTTCACCCACAAATATGATGTGGCAGAAACACAAACTATCTCATTCTCAGTTTTTGCTAACATTGTGGTAGTTCTGGTAATCCAACAGTTTTATCTTTCCCTTGATATACCATAGTTTAATATTTAAACAATTATGGTATATACTCTAGGATAATATTTGATTCCAATCAAAATCATTGTGCAAACATACATACCAAGCTCTTGAAGATTTACATCAGGAGCAAGAAAAGAATTCTCTTTCATCTTGTTTGTATGAATTTGAAGAATCTGTAGCCGACCATTTTCATCAGGAAGGCTTATTTCAACTTGAACCTCCAATCTTCCTGGCCTACAAACCACAAAATTAAAAGGTTTGAAGATGATATTTGTTAAAGTGGGAGCTTCGTTTCCCATAAGCCAAAAAAGTGAGAGAAAAAAGTTCAAAATTTATGCATTTTTCAGAATACAATAAAGCTATCTATGCACTGTACATCCTGCATTACTGTTCTTGGTTTAAATTACCATGAATTTCCAATAGAGCCAAAAAATAGCAAGAGTTCAAGATGCACTTTCACATTTTAATTCACCTAATTAGTTATACTTCATTTTTTTTCTTATTTGCAACTGATGCCTTCACTGTATGAAAAAATAAAATTAAACACTGTTTTGCATGAGAGTGACAAACAAAGAAAAAAGAAGTAACCTTAAAAGTGCTTCATCAAGCAAATCCTTTCTGTTGGTCATTCCAATAAGTAAAACATTATTCAGGGACTCCACGCCATCTATCTGAAAAGCAAACAGTCTCTTAATCATGTTGATGGAATCACTGGGGCTTTTTAATAGACACTCGCATAAGCAGATTATAATGACAGGGAAAGATTTATATTGATTTTCTCAAATGATCAGAAATCACTGAGAGCTCTCCACCAACCTTTGTAAGCAGCTGGTTCACAATGCTATCATGTACTCCTGTACCATCTCTAGTTGATCCTCTTGACTGCAAAAAACAGAATTATGTGTGCAGATAGCCTTAATTCCAATTTAAATGACACAGGTAAGCATTATATCACTGACAGATTATCAAGTGAGAAAATGCAACTATGCAAGAAACATATGTTTGCTTAAAAAATTTAACACTAAGATCTACATGTACAAGAAAGAGAACCACAATCAAAGTTGCTATACCTCTCGTCTGAAGGTGCTTGAATACTATTCTTCTAAGCGAATCCCTTCCCACACTCTTAGTGCACTTAATTGGCTTTTCTATAGTTCTTTTTCGTTACTTTCTGTTCTTGTTTTTCTTCCATTATAAGTCCTCCCTTTTCCTGTCTCAACTTCCTCTAACTCTTCTCCTTTTCAGAATAAAGGATGTTACCAATCTACCCTTGAATTCAAAATTAATTTACCGCTGCTATTTTCTCACTAAATTTGAAAGATACTAATTCCAATAGACTTTATCAACCAACAGAACTTGGACCAAAAACACACTTTCAATCACCATTGATGACTATTAATCTGGCTTAATAATGGCTCTCCTGTCCTGGATAGTGGTGTGGTTGAAAGGGTAGAAAATTGCTAAACAATGCAAGGCAATACATTCGACTTGCATGAATCTTAAAAACGAGTGTAGAAAATCTCATACCTTACATATGGCATCAATTTCATCAAAGATTATTACATGCAATTCACTTTGATCCCCTGAGAAATGAGTAGTGATGGCATTAGGATCATGGAGAAAGTACCTAAAATCATACCGTGTTCAAATAGATCCCTTACCATTGGTTCTTTGATCATTTTCAGCATCAGCAAACAGGTCCCTGACATTCTTTTCAGTCTCACCAACAAATTTGCTTAGGACTTCAGGGCCATTAATAATCTAGCAGTGTTACCAACAAAGAAAGTATACATTGATTATCATTCCCATCATTGCACATATAGTTATTACTGATGTTTTCATTACAATATCCTATTTCAAACTTGACTCTGAACTTTCACATAAAAAGTATAAGATGTAATTCAAACATAAAACTTCCAATGCTAAACTCTGACACCATGACCTCAAAAAGTTCACACGAGGAATAAAAACATTATAACTAATACTTAAGATGGATGGCTCATAAAATCCTGAAATATAGTGTTACAATGAATACATGATTAAACTGACCATATTCTACTGCTCATCAAAAGATAGCATAGACCTCAATCATACTAAAACATCAAAGTCGTAAGACCAGGAATAAAAAGTGTTATAGCATCAATTTTAAAATGTAGTTCCAACTTCCCAGACATCAAATGGAATAGAACTCTTGGTATGGAGATAGGCATAGATAGTAAAAACATAGATTTCAGGTGACACCAGCTGCAAAAGGCCATTTATTGTTTTCCTTCTGGTAGATCAACATACACACACACAAAGAAGAAAACCAGGGAATAAATCCCATACCTTTGGCTCCCTCCCATTCAGCATTTTTCCAATTTGACGAGCCATAAGAGTTTTTCCAGTGCCAGGAGGCCCATAAAGCAACATTCCCTTTACATGCTTGATCCCCAATCTGGAAACACCAAAAGCTTATTAACAGCAAGAACATGTACCTATCCCAAACTGGATTGAAATGAACTAACTGTATTACTTGCTTGTCACATGTGGTGGGAAAACACGAGAGGCAAAAGCTCTTCGAAATATATCTGCAAACTCTGCACCTAAACCACCTATACCCAGTGACTGAAGATTAAACTCCTTTTGCCTGAAGATGTTGCTACTGGCAGCTTCACGCTGATTGACAACCTGCACAGCAACACAAGTTGATGAACCCAAAAGGTTTCAGTCAAATTCATCAAATTATTAATATGATCAGCATGTCAGACATGAGGAATACTTTCCTAAAATGGACCAACCAGTATGGACGGTCAAGGGGAAAAGATTCAATTGTCACGGATGCCCACGATAACATGGCATCAAAAACATGTTCACTGCCAAGTTTGGTATGCCAAATATTTTCCAGGTGCAAATTCAGTGCAATCTAGGATGGTGCTATTTCATAGATTAGACTAACACGGCCATGGAAGTATCCATTAACATAGCACTTTCACTAAGCTTTATTATTAATAATAATAAATAAATAAATAAATAAAGGAAATACAATTTAACATGGCGTAAGCATGTTATACTGAACCACAATTCAAGGTGAGAAGAAGAAAGACACCATCTATTCACACCACTAAGAACAATATTTTAAGATGATTAAAATCCAGAGACAGGTGGTCTGTCTTAAACCACAAATGTTAAGCACAAAGTATAAAAGATAAGCTCACAATACAAATATCAAAATATACCTTAATGCCACTTGAGTTTGATGCTTCAAAGACAATGTATGTATCACTTGCAATCATTCCTCTCTCAACGTCATTAGAATCTTCCCGTCCCTCCACAGTGGCTTGAGTGACTGTAAATATGTAATTGTTTCCATGATACTCAAATGTTACTCTTTGCCCAGATGTCATAACCTGCAGGCAGCAGAATTCCACAACTTAAGCACAATTTCCAACTAATAGATCAAATCAAAAATTGAAATCTCAGCCAGATAAACTATCTAAGAAATATCCAGCACAAGGGTAATGAGGTTATAAATAGCCCTTGTAATATTTAATTTTGCTTGGTTTCCATTTATCGGAAAGGTGAAACATTGAAAGGAGTACTGAGCAAGATTTCCAATCATTCACAACAAGTGAGGGCATAAAGCTCTACCTGGTTAGCAAACCTCTTCCTAAGTTGGTTGGCCAGAATAACAGCATCAATCTACAAAACAATAGCAACATCTCTTAATCAGTTAATCCTGTCACCCTCCATAAAGCAATGCAATATTAAAACGGCCAAAGCCGTAATCAAAAGATCAGGGTTTCCAATCTACATGCCTGTTCATTCCTAGTCCCCTTCTTCACAAATTCCAACTCAAGTGTTAACAATGCAAGGTTAAAATCTTCAGGAGGGATAAACCTAAAAATAAAAATAATACAAACAAAAATTATAAACTGCTATTACAGAGAAGGAAAAAAAAAGGTGCAACTAACTCAACCTGCTCACAGAAACCGTATCACCAGATGAAACCTTGGCATGCCTTCGCTGAATCGCATTAAGCGCAATTTGACCGGTACGAATATTTTCATGAGGAGTGACTCTTAGTTAAGGAAACCAGATTGAAATCACTTGAACAAAAAGCTCACAAAAATCGTTGCACGCACATTTCAATTTTCTCATTTGTAACTAGACTAAGATAATAAGCTTAAATCGAAAATCAAAATCCTAATCCTAATTAATCCTCCTATTAACAATAATTAAAACACTGAAATGGCAGTGCGACTTATACTAACGAACACGAAATTCTCTGTTATTTGATCCTTGTGTAAATGGCTATAAATTTGTAGTGTAAACAAAACAAAAACAAAATCATTATTGTAATAAACAATTAATTGTAAAAGATAATGCAATCTATCCAAGGATATGAAAAGGAGAGAACGGAGGAATCAGCGACTAAAGCTAAGAAGAGCTTGGTTCCAGGGACGGCGAAGTTGTGGAGATCGGAGGGGGAGCAATAAGCGAGATTTGTGAGTGCGAGATCTGCTGCTGGTGTGTTTGTCACGATCATTGTCGTTGATTGGAAACCGAACCGGCTCGCCATTTTCGATTCCTGATTTTCTGATTTTTTCTCTCTAAATAATAAAATAAAATGAAGGTGTATATGATATATATAATAAAAGGGAAGGGAAGGGATTTGTTCCTGCGCGGGAGAAAGTGATAGAAATAAATGAAATCGGAGGAAGGTCTCTTCTAATTTCCGGTTTATGTTACGACACACACTGTGTATCAAATGCTTTCCTTAGCGTACAAGTCTTTTTCTTTTTTTTTCAAATGAATCTCGGAATTGAAAGTTTTTTTTTGAAAATTCTCAATTGAGTTTTCTGTCCGACTCTCTCTCGTCATATTTCGATGAAAAAGAAAATCACATAAAATTATAAGGAAATAGATATTCATAAATTCGGTTTGCTGCATAATCTAAGAATTAAAAGTGTTTTTTGTAAAAAAAAATAGTTTTTAGATCATTTTCAAATGTAATGTCAAAAAAATTATTTTTAAAATATAAAAAATATTATTTTAATACATTTTATAATAAAAAACACTATCAAAAATAATTTCAACCACAATTTCAAACAAGCACTAAATCTAATAGAGATTAAATCTAATAGAGATTAAGCTTTAAATTGATTAAAAAATGGCATTAGTTTAGTAAAATTCAAATAAGTTCTCGGTGATTGGTTTAAACAAGTCAAACTATGTTATTCAATGCTAGAGAAAATATATTTTACAACAATTGAATATAGATGATTTACATATTAATGTTAATTTTTTTCCTTCATGACTAAGGTTTTTAGAGGCTGGTGATAGAAACTGGATTCCATGCAAAATAAAAAAGTTTTTTTTGTGGATTTGTTTGACTTCCTGATGATTAAATCAATTATTCTTACGAAGAGTCTTGGTCTTTGCCAAACTTCTTGTTTCTCCTGGTCCCTTATATTTATGGACTTTTATGAAGAAAAAAAACTTTTGAATGAAATACATTAATCCATAGTAAAGATCAAAAAATATTGTTCTAATAAAAATAATTGAGCTTTTTTTTTTAATTTGATATATACAGACGGCTGAATTTGAATACAATTTGTTATAGGTGGTGAACATATTTGAGGTTTGCCCTTAATTTTTTTTGAACTCTCTAACTTCTTGAACTCGTCATGAACAGAAGATGTGAACGACAGACATCGTATGGATGGTTGGGTTTGTCGTTCATAATTAGTGGTTGGACATCTTGATCTCATGAATGATCGAGCCCCTGTGGCCTCGTGGTAGTGTTTCATGAATGATCGAGCCCCTGTGGTCTCGTGGTAGTGTTTCTTCAAACATCTTTTCCAACACCATCTCACTTTAACATCATAGATGGCATTCCAAATGCAGGATAAAGGATGAAGAGGATGAGTGAGCTTTTCATGTATCAAAACGGAACTGATTTCACTTCTTTGCAGAATGGAAAGTCAAAAAAGTTACTGATACACGCGCATACTCTCGCTATACTGATAGACAAAATACTTGAGCTCACACTAATTGTTCATAAATAAAACCACACTCTGCTACTACTTCAAGGGAGCTTCTCCAACAGAACTAGTATTGGATGAATCCTCCTGGTTATTTCAACTCCTTCAAATCTCAGTTGCTAGATTGGCGGAGCTCAGGTCGCACAAAGTCAGCATCTGCCGGCACGGAAATGTCAACTGTGGGTCTTAACTGGGCACAGACTTCAACGGCTCCGTGCACTGGATCAGAAAAGAAGTTGCTGATGAGATCACGGTTGATGGGAGAACCACTGTCCACGGCTACCAGGGACTGCTGGGTGAGGATATAGTCAAAACGAGGTGCCCATTTCCTCGACCCCAATCTTGCTGTGGTTGAGCAGTTATCAACCATGAAAGAAACTCCACGGGCATGCATAAATGGATTTAAGGAATCCACAGATTCAATCAGACTTTCATTTATGATCTCAGAGTAAGAATGGCCTTTCTTCCTCAATATTTCAATCTGCAATTTAAGATAGGCATTAGATATTTGACAGAGGATAAGTGTAGGCACCAGTTACTATGAGCTTCTTTCTCTGGTTTCAACAGGCCAAACTTGATTTGGATTTCACAAAAACAAACTAACCACTTAGTCATATCGGACTTTGAAAGGCAAATAAGCCTGGCTTCTATGAATACAACCCTCATATCGTGAAATACAGCATGGTTTCAGAGCATTCCACATTTTATTATACCAAGGTACTCAACAAAAGAGTAAAGTACCTGAGCCATCATTAGTGCTACATAGACACCAGCAGTGAATGGATGCAATGGACCCAAGTCCCCTGCTGGCCGGGTAGCTCGGACTCGCTCACCGACCTTCCACATTCGTGTCTGGTCAATTTTACCCATTGGAAAAGTTGGTAGACCTTCCTTTTCCTGTAAAAGGAATAGAACATTAGAACAAAACAAGCTTTAACACACTACAACTATGGGCAACGTACATCATAACTTCAACATAAATGTAAAAGAAGTTATCGCTTCTCAAATTTCAAGTTAAAGGACATTTTTCATCGCATTTGAGAATCATAGTGCAAAAGCTGTAAAGTGAACATACATAAAAGCGACGTCCAGCCAGCACAACACTGCGAATCTCACTTCCAGAGGCTACGTCTTCATAGCACTCATACAAGATGTCCATGCAGGGATAATAAGAGGCACTGTATGCAGCCTCAAATTCCTTTTTGCCTTCTGGAGTCAAGGAATTGTATACAGCCAGCATGCCCTGTTGTAACAAAGAAATGCAGTTAATCAGGCTACTTTATTAAACCAAATTAATGCAGGCAGCTAAGAGGTATCAGCAGAGTGAATTTCACATTTGATCACAAAGCACCTTGGTTGATATGGTCTTTGATATGATTCCAGTTATGCACTCAACAGTGTTCTTGTAGGCGTCGTCTTCACTCATTCCATTTTCAGTATACCGTCTAAACAAGGACTCCACAATTCCATGAACAGCACCAAGCAAAATGCCTTAAAAAGCAATAAAAAGAGTTAGGCATCAAGCAAGAACAGTAGTGAAGGAATAATAGAATACGGAACTACACTCACCCCTCTCCCCAAAGATATCACTCTTGTATTCCTGCTCTAGTGTAGTGGCAAATGTGAAAGGTGAACCAAGGGCAACAGACCATCCCAAGGCAACATCTGTGGCTCTACCATCAACATCCTGCACACAGAAAATAATAAATATAAGAAGAGTCAGTGAAATGAAATAAGCCCTAATGCAGACTGGCAGGTCAGGGTTAGTGTGTGTGAGAGGGGGGGTTGAACCTGGTGGACTGCAAAACTGGAATTAATTCCAGCACCATTGACCTCTTTTCCTTGAACATAGAGCCTCCTAACAGAAGGACCCATTCCCTTAGGACACACAGCAATGACACTGATGTTCTTGGGAAAATCAAGTCCCATGGACTGCAAATGGCCCAAGAAGAAATCCATGGGAAAGCCCAAGAATGCTGTTTGGCTTCATATGGGAGAAAACTTTTTCATAGTTATCTGCCTGTTACATGAGATAAAACTATAATTGTAAAAGAGTAAAGATATTGACAAATACGAAACCGCAAACATAACAGATATTCATCAGCTAAAATAAAGGACATGGAATTATATGTGATAACCAATAAACTACAAAGTACTGTTTCATTAACTTGAACCAACCAATAAAAGTTACTTCAAAAAAATTGATAGCTTTTACCATCCCTCTGTTTTACAAAAAGTACAGGATGCAAAAAAAAACAGCTAAAAATGATTGCATGGAAGAAAAAAACTGAAGCATTGTCATTCCCTATCTAATCTGGCACATAACAAAACCAGTATATACCCTGAAACAAAATATTTACCATATGCAGAGCACTTAAGAGCAGTGTCACCATGAAATGATTACTAAATTTACTTCCCAAAATACCTTGGTTGAAAACTCAGACTCGTTCCCTTGGGAAACAGAAAACTTCATCCTATCCTCTCATACGAAATGTCTAAAGAGGCACTTCAGGGTGGGCTGGCAGGTAGGGTGAGACAGAATGGGTGGGCACTACTAGCCAAGCCAAGCCATCAAGATGCACACTATTAACAACTTCTTCTAGTTATATTGATAGGGTTTAATAAAAAAAGGTAATGAATCACAAAAAGGTATGGCTATATAGACATGCCAGATCTTTCTCTGCTTTATAACAGGTATATTAAATATCAAATTTTATGCATTTTTATTTTTAATATGACTTCCAGAGCAACTAATTAAAAGAAAACAATAAACAGACAAACAGCCCAGAAAGTATCTCGAAATTTGAACCAAAAATCTTCAGAGGTACAATCTCAAACAGTGATAATAAACAAACCTGTGCAGCATCAGAAATCAATAGCAATACTAGATCACTGCCAGAAACAGTTTCCCATATATCACCCAAAGTCCCATTCTCTTCTGTAAAACCAGCAGCACGAGCTTCAGCAAAAGAACGAGAGCCCTTCCTCAGTCCAATCTGTACATCATACAAAGCAGCATTGCAAATTCTATATTCAGCCGAGAAAAATCAATCAAACATGTCCAGGCAAATTGCCAAACAGGAACCTCCCCAGAACAAAAGAACAAAAAGCAAATTACCTTGACTTTAATATCAGACTTTGCTTCAGCAAGAGAATCCCTTAAATTCTGAGCTTGAGCAGGACCCTGAGATAAACAAGGTATCATTATTCGTTAGCAAACCTATAAGCAATCCACACTAGAATATATAAAAAATCATGGTTAACTGGCTCTCGACATGTATGAGTGTCCCTACACACATTAAGCCATACGATACACATGTAAGGCAAATTCAACATTACAGATAATGGCTTAAATGATGTATACAAGTACTCGTACACAATAGAGCCCAGTTATACGAATCCAATACTTCAATTTATGACAAAGTGAAAAAAAATAGCATCAAAACAAAGAGTATTCACCTGAGAACCCCAACCGAGAACGCCAATCTGCTTAATCCCCTTAAATGCATCCGGCAGCAAGTGGAATAAATCCCTCCCTCCTCTAACAATGTACTACACCAAGCCACAAAACAACACTATCAATAACCATAATAGCATAACTGCAGGAAAAGAAAAAAAGCAACACAAAAAAATAAATCTTATCTTTCTTAAACGACTCAAAAAACATAAGATTTCAGCTACATTCAAAATCAACATTTGACAATAAAATAAAAAAAAAAACAAGAGCTACCTCTTCGTGACCAGCGAGGGAGACCTTCTCCTTCTTAAACACAGAGGTCTCAAAATCAAGGGAAATCATGGGTTTTAAACTGGGAACCGATGAAACCATCTTGGCACCCAAAACTCCACCAGTAACGTTACCATTACTGGCTTTGAGTGGTTTGAAGGTCTTGGAAGACACTGATGATGAAAACCCTAAATTGGTGTTACAAAAGAAGTGACCTTGAAGGTGCAGATTTTAGGGTTTCTGATGGGGCTGGAGTGGTGGAGAAGGATGTAGCCGCCGCCATTAGTGTTTTTTAGTCAAGAGAGCTTTGCAGAAAACACGCGTGGAAAAAGAGGAATAGAGTTCTAAAATGGCTTTTCTTTTATAATGCTGCAAGGTGTCTGTGGTGGCTGGTGACCTCTGTTTGGAATGAAAAGACGTTTTTATTATTATTATTTTTCATTTAGATGTGTTATTTTTTTTTATCTTGTCTTCTGAATGAAAATAAAAAAAATACAGTGTTCATGCTATAGATCATTTTCAGAGTTAGAATGAAACGAAAGCAGGAACCCATTCGACCTCACTTGAATTTGTAGTGGTCTCTTTCACGGTTTGAACTCTCCCTGGAGTATTCGAGCCTTCAACCCTCCTCCTCTCTTTAAAAATGAAAAACGAATGAAATAGGAAAGATTTTCACAGTAAATTCTTTGAAGTGTGGTATTGCCGTAGATTACCCTGCATTGCTGTTGTTAGATAGATTTGTTCATTAGGTGAGGTGAGACTTATTCATGTTTGTTTCTGGTTGCAGTACCTTTTTTTTTAGGTGAGAAAACCTCGTTTCTCATAAAATATATTTTGTGAACTAAGATGAACGAGTAAAACCCCGGTCGTTCCAGGGATTCTTATAAAAAATACACGTCTTGACTCGAACTCAAGATCTACTATACAGATTATAAATTCTTTGCTATCACCTCTAGCAACTTGAGGACCTGGCTGCAGTACCGCTAAATGGAGAACCTGATATCTGTTTTTCGAGGCGCAGTCTGAAATATGGTGCAAGGGAGTTTTCTATTATCCTCCTCAATGATGTAATCTGCTGAATTCTGAAGTCTAACTCTATTGCCTGTTGTCATTTTTGGGAATGGAATTTGTTTAGAATATTTTGCTCTGTGCTTTTTATTTCACTTGTAGTATGTTTATGTTTTCTGACAAGTTCTCCGTGCTGTAGAGTTATCTTTTAACATTAGCTAATCCTGGGGATTTACCGCTGTTGTTTTTGGTCTAAGCTTGCACATGTTCAACAGAATTGTATAAGGATGAACCCTACACCCAGAGACTTTTTATCAAGGTTATCAATATCAGTTGGTATTTTGTTTTTTGAATCGAAACAAAATATTTTGGTTTTGGAATATTTTGACGTATCGTTTTGTGGTTGTATTGTTTATGTATATATATATAATTAAATATATTAATTTAAAAAATAGTTCAAATCCAAAAAAATAAATTACTTAGAATTGTGCAATTTAATATAAAAAATAAACAATAAAATGATTTTTCTTAACAAAATTATAAACATGTATACTATTATAAGAATGTTATCATTAATCTTGCAAGATCATTATATTCTCTGATTGCTTTGCAATTTTAACATAATATATATAAATAAGATCAAGAGACTCTCTGTAAAATTTCATCTCAATCTAATGGTCGGATTGAGAGATATATTTGATATTGTAAAATTATTCATTATTTAAAAAAAAATTATTTGGCTGAAACAGAACGGGCGGAACAAAACCAAAATATTCGACCGAAATTTGAGCGAAAATTTCAGAACAGGACAAAATTTTAAACAAAATAAAAACTATATTATTTTATCTCAATTTTTTAACTAGTATAAAACGTTTCCAACTTTTCAACTGAAACAAAAAAAAATATAACAACACTGTTTTTTTTATTGAATTAATGCTGCATGTAGAAATTTATTTCTGGTCTGCTGCATGGCTCACCCATGGGCCCAGTTACTCTCAAAGTCGTGTTTCCCAAAGTTTGTTTGGACATGCATGCAAGGCCCAGGTATTTTGTTAAGACCAAATGAATCTGCAAGATTTGGAGCTCCGGCTAGTTAATGGGCCGACATTGCAGGTTAATTAGGATTTTGAACCTCTTTGCAGTTTAAATTAGTCACGTGTTCTTATCTGAGCATCCTTCTTTTATTCAATCTCAGATGCTTCATATTGACAGTCAAATTTCTTTTACGTCATGATAAATGAATATCCTCTGCCAAGAACTACACAATTTGATGCAAAACGACAACACTTGGAATTGTGAATTTCTTGACTTTAATGTACTGCGTATCCAGTTAAACCTGATTAGTGAACATTTTCTTATCACTTTTTTTTTAAAAAAATAATATATAGCTTATGAAATGTTGTTTGTTTGATTAAAAATAAAAGATTTTAAAACAAATATAAAAAATTCTAAAGATCTGAAATGAGAATAAGAAAGGCATTTCTTTTATGATTCATATAGTTTTCTTTTTTATTTATATATTTTTATTTGTCTTATTATGTTATGACCATCTTAGCAAAATTATGCTATGCATGAAATGACCTCCTAATGGATTTGCTTTCCTTGTAATTTCAGGTTTGAGCCTTATAATTGCTACTATGATGGTCACTAGAGGTTTACATAGTTTTTAACTTTAGGACTTGTGGGATGGGACTCGGAGGATTGCTCTTCTCTTTGTGATCTCATGTTTGAGTCATATGGTTGCTAATATGATGATCACTGGAGGTTTATATGGTCGTTAACTTCAGGACCTGTGAAATTGATCGAAATACACGCAAGATAATCCGAATATCCATTTTGATTAAAAAAAACCATTGCCAACAATTGAACGAGCATAGTGAATTAATAATTCAGGTGGAGTGGAGATATTGAAGCACTTATTATATATTTTGAAATGTGTGTGTGTATATTGAAATTTAAATCTTTATTATATGTTTAATGGGTGGTTGAAGGGTCATTTGAATGGAATTTCCATTCCATGAAACAAAGTGCCTCTAAGTGGACTCACTTTCTTTGCCACCATGCAGTCATCTTTCAACCACAAACTATATATAAAAGACTTTGGAATTTTTCTGAAGCACTTTTTAGTTTTTCCTCCCCCACTTCCCTTTTAAACACGATTATTCTAAAAGAATTGGCCGTCACAACAGTTAATTTCTCCAATTTGTTACCCCTTAAATCCATCTACTGTAAGCTATGTATTTAGACGGATTGGAATCCAGAAGCCTATCCACTAAAAAGAAGAAAATTAGCAAGAAAAATTCAATTGCTGATGTAAATCCAGAACAATTCATTTCAGAAGAACAATATCATGGAAACTTCAGTTGCAAGAACAAGATCTGTGATCTAAGTAATGCGTGAAAGACTACCAGTTTCTCTGAAATATTATAGAAAAAGTTTGTCTAGCCAAGCACCAGAAAATCAATCATCTTAGTGGTTTATAACTTGGAAAACTTTTTTGTTTTTATGCATTAAACAAAGCTAGTGGTTAGGAGTGGATCTCCTCCCTCCCGTGCCTATCTTCGTTTTCTGTTCTGCCCTCTTATACGCAGTTCATAATGGATCCGCTCCTGAGGTCACCCATACATTCAAACAAAAACAATAATATTTGGCTACGTGCGTCATGCTTTTTCTTACAACATTTTTTTTCCTTGGAATATTCTAAATTTTTTGGTTGGATTACACGTTAGAAAGTTGCCCTTTTAATTTCTTCATTAAATCTCTTTTTTGAACATGAGCAGATTCGATCAATGTGACTTCGGAATATCTTTTTTTTTTAATTCCTAATGACAATTAAATAAGTTGACGCAATGATCAATATTGATGACCTTGTGATCTCTAACGTGTGCAACTTCAGTTATATATATATATATATATATAGCATTCAACTATTCATGTAAACGTTGAATACCAACATATTATTATTACTACTATTTATCAATTTTTTCTTTCAAAATCAAAACTTTCAGAAGTGGATTGCACCATGACCTCACGAGACCATGCACTTCTCACCTTAAGGGTCATGTGCTATTTACATGACAAAAAATAAATTATGATTTACATAGCAAGTTTCAAGTTTGAGTTAATACGTTCATCCCTTGTAAAATTTAAAATAATCGGGGTTTTATCCACTCACATAAACCTACAAAATACACTTACCGGATTGTGGAGTTTCCTAGCATCTCAAAAAAAAGTTTTGTTATTGTTATCTTGTAAAGAAAAACGAAAAAGACAACATTCATAGCTAGGGTAAGCACCTCTAAGAGCATTTTTTATATATCCTATAGTGAAAATAGGATGACAATATTCCACGCATCTTTACAGATATGCCATCAGAATTATTCAAAGAACTTGATCACCATCTTGAAATAATAACTGGCTATTGCTTAAATCGTTTTACAGCCCTTAAGATTGTCTGAAGAGCACTTTGGTCCCAACTATTGCACCATGACATTATTTTTTCTTAATGTGCTGTTTTATTGCAAACCGTCCATTGTTGTTTTGCTGTTCTGATGCACAACTCCACTATGCTCAATAATACAAGTACTTTAATTTCCAAGGATGGTTGAGGAAAAGCAAGAAAGACGCAGTCCTCTCTCTTTTGAACTTTACGATGCATTAATTAGGAAGCGTGATTATAAGATTCGGTATAGCTCGACGGGTTAATCTTTTTTTTGCGATCCAAGTATAGTTTTTTTTTGTTAGAGAAAATCTTTTTTCTAGAAAATATATTTTATATGTTTAAATAAACTATTAAAATCTCAATTATTTTAAGATTTTACAAAAAATATATATCCTGATTCAAAATCAAAAATTGATGCACGGTGTGAGTGGTTCTGCACTCTCATCCCTTAAACAAGGTCAAGGGTTCGACCCCTCCTTGTGTATGGAAACACTCTCTTGGAAAACACTTTACCTCTATATGGGCCGACCCGATACGAACGTTGATTAGTCTAGACCAGTATTCAAGACACGACACCATATGGTTTATAAAAAAAAACAACTAAAAACTGATGATTTTTTTGACATCACGTCATAACTAACGATCCAAGTACAGTTGCATGGCACTTTAGTAATCTTTTTTTCCCAGAATATTCTCAATGCTTTTGCTGAAAAAAAAACGTTGGCCAACCTCCCTTGCTGCCACCTGCGGACGCAACCCAAGCCTATGCAGAACATGGACCCTTGATGGCTCGTAGGGACAAGAGGGTAGTGCTGTCAGGAACCTGGAATCACATCCAGGGCAGGTTCAAGAGAATGTGCAAGAAGTGGCCCTACGTTTCACCCAAAAAGAGAAAAAGAAGTGGTTTAAAAAACTTGTAAAATGTGCGTGGTCATTCATCGAGTGTAAAGATAGTTAGGAAATAGTCATTTTCATTGCCATATTTAAGCAATATTTCTGCTTTCCAACTAGATAGTGAATTAATACAACTATACCAAATCATTATTCGTTGCAGTTTCGATAGTATAATTGAAGTTGTTTTTTTTTAAAAAAAAATTATTTAGAAATATATTTAAAAAAAATTACTTTGATATCATCACGTGAAAATAATCTAAAATTACTAAAAATATTTAATTTAAAATAAAAAATAATTTTTTATTTCAAAAGCTATTTTAAATGGCAGTGCCAGATTGCACCTAGAGAGAAGAAATATAAAGTTATTGCTTCCTTGCTTTAATTTGGCAAACATGCTTGCCTAGATAAGTTGATTGGACCCTCCTATGCTGTAGTGGCGAAGGATGATGCATGTAGCTTATATTTAGTTTGCCATTGCAATTGTTTTTACATTAAAATTAAAGTTATTTGAAAACATTATAAACCATAGTTCACGGTTTGAAATCTTAATTCAATGTAGTATTTTTGTTTTTGTAGTTAATATGATTAATCAATAAGTTTATGAAATTGAAAAGTTATTAAACTTGTGCGACAATTTACACGTTGTCCTTTTTAATATATAAATAAACGTCAATTTTTGAATCTGAAAATGAAAAAAATAAAATGAAATATAGAATAAATTATCCCCTGTAACATAGAGACCATCCAAAATCTTGCAAACATTACATTATACCCTTACAATCAAAGGGGATGATTTAATCAAGATTAAGGGCATTTGAGGTTATATATAAAAAACATGGTAAAATGTGTAATTAATTAAGCATGTCTTTACTAGCTATAAGATGCTGTTTCCAAAATAATTACAGATAAACCAGCATAGGGCATGCACCGACACTATAATCTCTTTTTAATTCCTTAAAAAAAAAAAAGTACGTTAATTGGGCCTGAACCTAAACTAAGAATATTTTAGTATACTATGATTAGAAGAAAAAAAAATCAGTGTTTGCTTTGTATATTGGTATTTTTTTTATTTTTTTAAAAAATATTCTCAGATTTTTTATTTTTAATATTAATATTTCAAAATCATATAAAAATATCTTAAAAAATATCAATTTAATATTTTTTTAAATAAAAAACTATTTAATAATTTGTGTTGTCATCATGAGGCATTATTAAACTAAAGAATATTTCAATATACTACGATTAGAAAAAAAACAAACATCAGTGTTTGTTTTGTATATTGGCATTTTTTTTTATTTAAAAATATATGTATTTTCATATTTTTTATTTTTAATATTAATATTTCAAAATCATATAAAAATATCAATTTAATATTTTTTTAAATCAAAACTATTTAATAATTTGTACTGTCATCATGAGGCATTAATTTGTTTGTTCAAAAAAGGGCAGACACTGGCTTTAAACGAGGAAAGCTACCAAGCATATTCTTTATGCTGTTTTTGTTTTTTTAAGAAAAAACATTTAATCAGATACTGAAACTTCAATTCAGCTAACACGTGGAAGCCATTACTGCATGATATATATATATATATATATATATATATATATATATATATATATATATATATATATATATATATTCATACCAATTTTAAAGCCCCCCATTATAGTACGACCAGTTGTTTTCTATTATTGCAGAGCTCATAGTTTCTGCTGTCATGCGCTTGGTTTTGGACAAAGGAAGGCTAAAACTTCAGCTTTGTCGGCTGGCTAACCCAAATTTGATTGAATATGCAAATCCAATACGGCACAATTAGTGGAAGAAAAACTCGAGTGATGGGATAGACTGTATATAAAGGAAGGACTCTGTCGTTGGCATAAAAAAATAAGAAAAAACCCCTCAATTCAACCTTAGGGAACCGAGTCTCAGACATTTTAATTTTATCTGTTAACAGTGGACAATGTTATGTTTTTATTCTTTTTCGTACGTTTTTAATAATATTTACAGAAAATCATTTAATTTTCAAGTATTTATTAAACACTTCCATATATATGTAATTCATCAAATCATAGCGAGTTTTTTCCCTCTCCATTCCACTAGTTTGAGTAAAGAAAGATTTACTATATTTTGACACTAATTAAATTATCCTTTGAGGCAAGCTGATGTTTATTTTTCTGATGGGAACCTCCAAAGACACACGAAGAATTTGACAAAATCGAGGGTGTCTGGGAGCATGGGAGCGATTGCTTCTACTTTTATTTGCTTTTTAAAAGTATTTTTTTCTTTAAAAAACATTAAATTAATGTTTTTCGATAATTCATATAACTGTTTTAGACTTTTAGTTAACTCTTTCCCTAGGGAGCACTGTAGGTAGACTGTAGAGAGTTTGTGTCTGATACTGTTGGTATATTCTAGGATAACATTCCCTATATCTTCTTGGATGGGACTGAAAATTTAAGCACTCAAAAAAATAACCTCCAACGTTTCAGATTCTAGAGAGAGAAACAAACCAAAACAGCCTTAAGCACTTACCGTACTAAATTCTACAGAGCTAAAGAAATCACCCCTTGTTTCCTTTTCTTTCTCTTCTCATCACTCTCCTTGTCTTTGTGCCATGTTCTTCATTTCTGTTCATGGCTTGATGTGTGTGATTCAGAGCGGACATCCTTACTGACTTCTCTGATTTCCCAGTTACTTGAAGCTTCTTCTTCTTCTTCTTCCTTGATGCGTGAGAAAAGTCAAAGAACTTTTTTATTACTGCAGAGTTATGAACTGGGCTGGCCTCTTTTGATTGGCTCATGAAGTGCTTCCTCTGGCTTTCTTGGTGGTGCTGGACGGCTGGTGATAGTTTGTACGCATGGTTCCTGTGATGTATAGAACCTTCAAGTGGTAGTTTTCTCTTAAGACTTTTTTCTTGGATTTTACATGCATGCATATATACATACAGCATGTGCATTTACGTTATGCCTCATGGTAGCGGTTGATGCACTAATTGTTATATGCTTTGGAGGTCTTAAGAACTGTGGTGTGGATTTTTGGTTCTTGTTATTTGAGGTTAGTTTTTCAAAAAAAATACCATATTTTTTTGAATTGCTTTGGAAATTGGAATCCAATTCCTTTGTTGGCTTTCTAGTGGAATCCAGTTCCTTCAAATGTTTAGAAGGTGCATATGTGCTTTCCATCGTTTTATTTATGTTGTGACTTTATGATACTGTTATTGAAGGAAGCTGTCCTGGGAATATGCAGAGAAATATGGTTTAGGCGATTTGATTCTCTCTTTAGGATATATTCAGCATTGGGCTAACTTTTTCCATATTTCTATAACTTTTGCTCTGTCAATATATCTGTCTGTGTCTGTGAGTTTATGCTTGTTTTCATGAAATATGGCACATAAAATGAATCGAGGAGTTCTTTATTCAGAATGGGGGTAGATTTCTGTTTCTTGGAATTAAAATTCTATTTCTTAAAGGGTTTTCACTCATGAGAAAATATGGTTACGATAGGCAGAAAAATCCATCCATCATGTTTCTAATTTGTCTTTTAAACATTTGTGCCTGCCTTGTTTTGAATTTTCTTACTTTTACACAACTAAATTCTTTGAGAAAAAGCTTACCTTTTCGTGACTTCATGGTTTATGGGCTTAAGGTTCTGTTCTTGCAGGTTGCATGGAGACACTAAACTAGATGCAAAAGGGCTTACTTTTGGCAGCTACAGATGGCTATGAGAGAGTTCTGTTTTGAGATATAATTGAGCACAAGATCTAATTTGCATGAATCAAGTTAAGCTGCAAGAAGTGTGTCTGGTTGACCTGGTCTTTTGTTCTTAAACCGTTTAGCTGAATACGTTTCATGAGGTTTTGGCAATTGGCACTAGACCAACCTGGCAGAAAGTTTGGCTTAAGCAGGGCAAATCTTCTTTGGCAATATAAATTTGCTTCCCAAAAGAAGCAAATTTTATTACTTTTTAAGTAGTTGGTAGACGGTAGTAGTATTTAAACTTTGAGATTAAGCTCTTTAGGGCAAATCTTCTTTGGCAAAGTAACTGGGAAATTCACCTGAAAGTGAATAATCAAGGAGAGTTGATACTTCATAGCTGTAATCTATCATCCTCCACCAAGAATTCCCCTCCCTGTGAAGAGAAGATCTTCTTTGGTGTTAAATTGTTTGTTTTCCTGTTGAGCTTCACTCCTATCTGCAACAGTTGTGGCTCATCAATTTATCATCTTTGCATCATCTTCTTTGGAAGTTTCTTCTGGCGGAATCTTCAGTCCATTTGTTGGGCAAATCTCCTTTGGCATTTGGAGTTCTCGTTGACTCCTGTTATCTCTGTAAGGAAAATCTCCTTTGGAATTAGGAAGTTCTTCCTGTTATCCCTTTAAGGATTTTTTTTTTGGTGTTTCGAACGCCATCTCTGTCTTTAAAGGTCAAGACATCTTGTTGAGATATCTATATTGATCCTCGGCATTGATTGAGAGAATACGTAACTGTTCAGCCCATTCCACATTATTTCCACCTGTAGTTCGATCCTCTGGCACACAACCATTTGGTTTTCCACTGCCAGTGTGTTTATCGTAGCATTACAGGCGCTGCTCTTGGCCAGTTGCTTGAAGAAAGTGTTAATTGAATGGTACTTCTCTCTTCTTCCTCACTATTCATGTCTTCAATTTTTTTTTAAGAATAAAAAAAACTTATTTGTTAAATTTGCATGTTTGGATTATCATTACCTCAAATCATGATCATGTTGTTCTTGTCTCAGAGCTGAAGTTTATTTATATTGTTGTACGCGATGGATATGCTTCCGAGTGACTCTGATTGGGAAACTTCCAGTAGCAGTGAGGACATGGAAGAGCTTGATTTTCTGTATTGCGGGAGGGCAAGCAGCATTCTCTCTAGTATGGAGGAAAGCATAGGGAAAATTGATGATTTCCTCTCATTTGAGAGGGGCTTCATACATGGAGACGTTGTTTGTTCTGTGAAAGATCCATCTGGACAGACGGGCAGGGTTGTAAATGTCAATATGCTCGTCAACTTGGAAAGTAGTCATGGAAGAATCATAAAAAATGTTGATTCGAAGAAGCTTTTGAAGATTCGTTCCATTTCAGTGGGAGATTATGTGGTTCACGGGCCCTGGATAGGAAGGGTTGGTAAAGTTATTGACTCTGTCACTGTAGTTTCTGATGATGGGACATCTTGTGAGGTTACTGCAGCGGATCAAGAAAAGCTCTTGCCGATTTCTCCCACCATACTTGACGATTCGACGCATCCTTATTATCCAGGACAGAGAGTGCAGATCAGACTCTCAGCAGTGTCTAAATCAGCCACATGGTTATGTGGAGCTTGGAATGAAAACCAGGATGTGGGGACTGTTTCTGCTGTAAAACCAGGTTTGGTGTCCGTCGATTGGCTTGCCTGTGCTCTCGTTGGTAGTGATTTGAGTTTTCCTGCACCTCAGCGTTTGCAGGATGCAGAAAATCTCAATTTGCTGTCATATTTCTTGCATGAAAATTGGCAACTTGGTGACTGGTGTGTGCTTCCTTTGGCTGATTGCACGGGTGGGAAGGAGCGGAAACTTTTTGATGCATCCATCACCGAGATCATCGAAAAGGAGAGGAAGAGGGGCCATGGGCTTACGGGATGGAACCCCTCTCCAATTTTTCAGGATATATTTGTTATCGTGAAGACAAAAACCACTGCTGATGTTGTGTGGCAGGACGGTAGTTGCTCGCCGGGATTGGATTCAGAGTCTCTGCTCCCTGTAAATACTGTCAACGCTCATGATTTCTGGCCTGGGCAATTCGTACTAGACAAGGGTGCTAGTGATGATTCCTATGTTTCAGGCAACCAGAAATGGGGTTTTGTGAGTTGCGTGGATGCGAAGGAACAGATTGTTAAGGTGAAATGGAGATCCTTTGGAGTGAACCAGGCTGACAACGTGGGAAGTGACCAGATTGAGGAAACTGTCGGTGCTTATGAACTAGTTGAACACCCTGAATACTCCTTCTCTTATGGGGATATTGTATTTAAAAATTTGGATCAAGCTAATAAAGATCACTTGAACAGAGATACTGGAATGGGTGCAGATGTTGCTCTTGAAGGCAGTGACCATGGTAAAAACCAGGTTGATTACTTGTCCTGTATCGGCTGTGTGACAGGTTTTGAAGATGGTGATGTTGAGGTGACATGGGCTTCTGGTCTCAAAACCAAGGTGTGAGAGCTCTAGCCATTTCCATTCTTCATCTGAAATATTATTATTATTATTTAATTAATTTACCATTTTCTAGTTTTCGTAAGAAATTTTTGGAGCACTTTTGGATACAGGTCTAGTTTTGGGGTCAATATTTGATTTCTTTTGCTTTTCTTTTTGGCATATAGAAGTAGGGTTTATATTTGTGCTAGGAAGATAAGCAGATCCAGCGTGATGTCCAGTAACCTGTATGCTCTTGGCATGTGATAATCTCAGTTTCAAAGACCAGTTATATATTCTAGTAAACTAATGCTGGGCATGGTTCTTCTGAAACCAGCTTTTAAATAACTCTCTGCCTTCTTTTCTTCATCCATTGCCTGGGAGGTTGATTGAATCATCGATCTGAAATACTATGTTGGGCATTTTTACAGGTTTCACCTGATCACATTTTTCGAATTGATAGATGTGAAGTTTCAGCTGAAACAATGATCCAACATGAACAACGTGAGGAGGAAGTGAATAAAGAGACGGTTGATCATGGCAAACAATTTTCATTCCTGAAAGGAAAGGTAAATTCACCCCGCCCCCTCCCTCTCGTAACAAGAAAATAGAGCTGTTCTCCAGTTCTGGGAGTTTTATATAGGTGATAACATTCTGAAATGGCTAGTGCCAAATCCAGGATTTCAGTTTTGCGACGTGTTTCAGCTGTTACAAATTTTTGTGAATGATCTGTTGAGTTTTGAAGTATAGAGACGTCTAGGATTATTCTGCGAGTTCTGAAATGAATAATATTTGGTAGATCATAAACAAAAACAGAGTTCTGGTGAATTTATTTATAGTTTGGGATAATTAATGTTCTGGTTATTTGATAAAGCTTCTTGTATCATATGCATTTTGCTCTCCTATAAAAATTGGGACTGAAGAACAGTTACATTCTCAGGACTCATTAAATTCTATTAGCGTTGGCAATGACAGCGCTAATTGTCCATGGGAGTCTAGTTCCTTTTCCCTTCCTCAATTCACCCTTGGATTTTTCTCAAGGATTACAGAAAGTATATTTGGATCCTTTGGTTCCACATCAGAGTCTGCCCCAGTAGCATCTGACCCTATTTCTGATGATGGAAATCGATCCGAGACACCTGAAGAGAAAGGAAAGCTGGAAACTTGTGATCTGTGCATGGAGTTGCAACCTTTAGTAGATGGTGACAGACTGAGATTTGAAAGGACAAATTCAAACCCAGAAACCAATGACGATCAGGAAACCAAAGAACATCGATCTTCATTCAAACGATTTGATATGGTTGTTGATTGTTCTGACCACCACTTTCTTGACGGTGAAGGCAATGCATCGGCATTGTCTCAGGTCAGAAACTTGACTTCATTTTCCCGTAAATTTAGTAGTCAGCCGGGATAATCAATCATATGCTTTCTGTTTTTTCTCTACACAGGTGAAAAGAGGTTGGTTGAAGAAAGTTCAGCAGGAATGGAGTATTCTAGAAAAGAATCTTCCCGGTTAGCTTTCTATCTAATTTTCTACTTCACTTTTGATTGTTATTTTGTGAAGAGGTTCGTTGTCCAACTTTTGCATCGTTTCTAAGTCCTCTGGTTGCTTGAACAGAGTCAATCTATGTCCGCATCTACGAGGATAGAATGGACCTCCTCCGGGCAGCCATTGTCGGTTCAAATGGAACTCCATATCATGACGGGCTGTTCTTTTTCGATATATTTCTTCCACCGGAGTATCCTCAGGAACCACCTGTAAGTTATTCTAAAGTTCCAAAGCTTCTACACGCTAGAATTCTGTATTTCTTTTCTTATATCTACTTGCATGGATGAGGATGCATTAATTGTTTACAAGAAACTTACCTTTGGTCAATGTAATCTCTCGCGCAGTCCGTGCATTATCGTTCCAGTGGACTTCGAGTCAACCCGAATCTGTACGAGTCTGGAAAAATCTGTCTCAGTCTCCTCAACACATGGACAGGCTCAGGCTCTGAAGTATGGAATCCAGAAAGATCCAGTATTCTCCAAGTTCTTCTCTCCCTCCAAGCCCTTGTGCTTAATGAAAAACCATACTTCAACGAAGCCGGGTATGATAAGCTAATAGGAAGAGCTGAGGGAGAGAAAAACTCTGTAAGCTATAATGAAAACGCATTCCTTATGACGTGGAAGTCCATGCTCTACCTTATTCGCCAACCACCAAAGGTAATCCAAACATTTCTGGTATCAGAATTACTCCACTATTGCATCAATTCCATAAATGAATTTGGCATAGTCCTTGAAAAGGCACTTTCATTTCCAACATCGCAAGGTGGAGTCAACACTTTCAACATTATATGCGTTTTCATTGCTGTATATCATGATGATCGAGTGTCCATATCATGTTTACAAAAAAAAATCTCCATTAAAACTATCATGTGAGGAAAGTTATCTCCTCAAACTTTCCCTTTTCCCCCTGTGATTCCTGTAGAAGCACAGTAAAGGAACTGTTTGCTATCAGGATTAATTGTGTCAGTGCCCTGTTACAGCATTTTGAGGCCCTCGTGGAGGAGCACTTAAGGGAACGTTCCCAGAATATTCTATCGTCTTGTAAATCATATCTGGAAGGAGCTCCGGTGGCGTATGCACCTGACAGTGGAAAAACTCTGCATGAAAATCAAAAGGGTGCTTCTGCAGGGTTCAAAATCATGCTAGGAAAGCTCTTCTCAAAGCTTGTGGAGGCATTTTCCGGCAAAGGAATTGATTGCAGCCATTTCATTGAGCAAGAGAAATGAATGGGCATAGCAAGGCTTCCCTCCTGTATTTGTAACTCTGTATGATATCAGCGTGTTCTTGGTGATTTTCAGTCAAAAAAAGGGAACAGTAATGTATTTCTGGGTTGCGCAGACTGCAGAACTTTGAATAATAAAATAAAATTTGGATTCGTGTGTAAATAATTTCAATAATTTCGTGGTTCTCCAGACTAAAATTTCCCGCAACCAACAGAAGAAAAAACATGATTAATAGAGAAACTAGTAGCAGATTTATGAAGTTGGAAGATCATGAATTATGATTTTTATTTGATTGTATATGATTATAATTTGATTATAATTAGAGAATTGCTTACGGCAGATGTTGGTGATGAGAATTTTGCATCCAAATTGTTCAATGGCTAGCTGTAGATATGCATATTGCTTCAATTCCCTCTGCTGAGCTCTAAATGATTTGCTATATCTTATCTACCTATATCTGAAACATGGTGTATTTTGGATTCATACCCTGGAAATACTAACCAGCTTACAGAAATTTCAATATATTTTATCTAGGAACAGAGAGCACTGTGTGTGATTACTCCATGGTGTTCCATTTATGAGTCTCCCCCCCTTAATTGCATGTTGAAGCAAGAGGCCAAATCAATAAGTTTTGATCGTTCTTATCACTATTATAGGTTTTTTTGGAGGTTGGGTTGAAATTATATTTTAAAGTATTTTTTATATAAAAGTGTATCAATATAATATATTTTTTCATTTATAACAATTATTGTAAATAATCAATATTCTAATTATTATTGATAATATTATCGTTGTCATCATCATTATTGTTATTATCGTTATTATTATTACGACAATAATCATTACGATAACCAATTTATTAATATCATTTAAATTATAATTGGTATTAATATCATTATTATAATTGTTTTTGTCATTATTGATATTCTTTGTATTATTTTATGAGTTATTGTTATTATCATCATCAAAAGCCATAATTATTAATATCATAAGCACTATAACCATTACAATAATTACTATTGCTATTATCATGATGAGTAATAATTTCATTATTATTACTATGGTTATAAAACCTAAAATTATTATTACTATTATTGTCAAAACAATTAAAAATTTATTTAAGCATCCCCGAGAAATTAAAAAAACTCAAAAACTTTAATAGAAAAATAAACAATAAAAAAATAAAATTATTATTATTATTATTGCATAAATAATGGAAAATAACAAAAATTACTCCAAAGAATAAAAATAAAAAATTAAAAACTCACATGGTTTACTTTGTTCTTTAATATAGTTAAGTAAAATTTTTGAAAATTGCTACGAGGAATCTAAGGATCACATTAACAATTAACATTGATCATAAAAGTGGTTGATATCAAGATAAAAAAACAAAATGTACAGGGACCTTTAAATATAAAATGAAAAGTACAGGGATCGTGAAAGCATCAAGCCCAACAATGCTCGTCAGGCCCTCGCTTCTTCCCTCTATAAATACAACACTAAGCCACGACTTTGGGTCTTTTGAAACTCGAGGAATTCTCTCATTCTCTTTCTAGGGTTCCTCTAGACGAGCAAACACAAGTTCACTTCATACCCGTTAGTCTAATAAATTAAATTAATAAAAAATAAATCAAACCAGAAACAGAAACAAAGAACCAAAATCGTTATGGAAGACCTTGACGAGTACGATCAGCAGCCGATGAATGAAGATATGGAACCAGAAGAAGAAGAAGACGCTGATGAGGAGATCACGCAGGAAGATGCCTGGGCCGTCATTTCTGCTTATTTTGAAGAGAAGGGCTTAGTGAGGCAACAACTCGACTCCTTCGATGAGTTTATTCAAAATACGATGCAGGAAATCGTTGATGAGTCTGCTGATATTGAGATTCGGCCCGAAAGCCAGCACAATCCGGGTCACCAGTCTGATTTTGCTGAGGTATTTTGCACTATTTTTTCACCTCTGCTTGTGTTATATTGTGGAAAAAACGGAAATCTTACTTTTTTTTTTAAGTGGGTTGATTTTTTTTACTAAATTGTGTTCATAGGGTTTCTAGACTGTTGCTGGAGAGGCTTTAATTGTGTAGCTTTTATAGTTTTGATGGTAGAATAGTGGAGCTATTCTAAAAAAGCTGCTAAAGGCAACATTTCAGTGTGGTTTAAGATTTTATCTTTTTTAATTCGTTGATTGTTTAGCTTCTCTTTTTTTGAAAGAGAAGTGTGATACAAATGCTAGAAATGCTTTTGTTCTAAAAACTTTTTTCTTTTCATTATAACACCAAATTTCTGTTTGGCGGTACACATGGGAAGGCTTGAAATTACCTGCAGTTCTGGGGAGCCAGTTTTGGTAGATGGAGGCAGTGCACAGAGAATTTGCTAACAAAAGAAGTTTGTGTTATCAGACACTAGTAAAAGAGTTTTGACTATTCTTTCCATCTACCCCTGTCTGACATCCTAAAAGAGCCTGAAAAGTTTAGATTAGAGTATCATTTGTCACTGCCCCTCCTCCCTCACCAAGCTGATATCTTAGTTTGCCTTTTTTTCAATAACTGGTAACACTTGAATTATTTACAGAGCTTAGGTCCAATTGACGTAGCTGTATAGTTGTTGGCCTCAGATTAATTGTTGAGTATTCCTTAATTAGCTTTCAAGAAAATATTTCTGTCATTCATGATCAAGTGGATTCTTAGATGGCAACATGATATTCGTGTTAAAAAGTTGGTTTTATGATTGAATCATAGACTTTGAAACATTAGTTTGGCTTTGGTGAGAATACAGGGAACAAATTAGCTGAAGTTTTAAATGAATGTCATTGTGGAATTAGGTCCAGCAATGTGGGATGTGTAGTCTTAAGATTATCTACTTTCTGGAGGAAAAATGACGGTTGTTCTGGTAGTGTTGAAAAGAGGAAAGAGGAAAAAGCTTATAAGATATTGTATATATGTGGTTTTGTGGTTATTTTTTGGTGCATCTGAATGTACAGGAATGCTGGTATTTTGAAGGATTATTTTTCATCAAGGTTTTTATTATGGGATAAGATTTTGTTCCTTGCGTTGTTGCTGTACAATTCTTTGGGGGGATTTAGTGTGTGTCTAACTAATTTTGGCAGGATCAGAATGTCCTCTTGGCTTGATTTTTGTTTTCTCATTTTATTTCTCTTACATGTCTTGTTCTCCAACATGTGATTCTTGCCTTTTCTTTCAACAATATATTTTTTATCCCACGGAAGAAAAAAAAAATGTTTGCTTTCAATTCACTTGGTTAGATGCTCAGCTAACTATACTTTTGTATCTTTCTTGTTTTCTTGCTGGCTCTTAATACCGCGGGCTATACCTGCAGACTATCTACAAGATCAGCTTTGGCCAGATATACTTGAGTAAGCCCATGATGACAGAGTCTGATGGAGAAACTGCAACTTTGTTTCCCAAAGCTGCAAGGTTGAGGAACCTGACATACTCGGCTCCTTTATATGTGGATGTTACAAAGAGGGTTATAAAGAAAGGTCATGATGGTGAAGAAGTCACTGAAACTCAAGACTTCACCAAAGTTTTCATTGGAAAGGTGAGTATAATGAACTCTTTACCTGTATGTTGATGAATCGAGCTGGCAGCTCAAGTATATACTGCTTTGTTTTGTTTTATCAGGTCCCTATTATGCTTCGATCAAGTTATTGCACATTATACCAGAATTCAGAAAAGGATCTGACAGAACTTGGCGAGTGTCCGTATGATCAGGGTGGATATTTCATTATCAATGGCAGTGAAAAGGTTCTAATTGCTCAAGAGAAGATGAGTACCAATCATGTATACGTGTTTAAGAAGAGGCAGCCAAACAAGTATGCATATGTAGGAGAAGTTCGGTCTATGGCAGAGTCTCAGAACCGGCCACCCAGTACCATGTTTGTGCGGATGCTTTCTCGGACGAGTGCTAAAGGGGTAAGGGAAGGGAATTGCTTGTGCTTGGATTTATTATTCATGACAAACAGTTTTTTACAGTCTTCACATGATCTCGTTAACTGTGTCTATT
This sequence comes from Salix viminalis, assembly GCA_029228465.1. NCBI lineage: Eukaryota > Viridiplantae > Streptophyta > Magnoliopsida > Malpighiales > Salicaceae > Salix > Salix viminalis. The sequence goes on along the minus strand of CM055429.1, from coordinate 2,180,003 downwards.
GATGTTATTGCAGGGCTCTTCAGGGCAATACATACGTGCTACTCTTCCGTACATTCGAACTGAAATTCCAATTATCATTGTTTTTCGTGCTTTGGGTTTTGTTGCTGACAAAGACATTTTGGAACACATTTGTTATGATTTCGCTGATACTCAAATGATGGAGTTGCTTCGGCCATCTCTGGAAGAGGCATTTGTTATTCAAAATCAGCAGGTATTTTTTTTAATTCAATGTTGTAAGGTAGTTGTAATTCATAGTTGGAAGTGTAGCTGTAGTTCATAGTTGGAAGTGCTGTGATATGTGTTTTGACCATGTTAATCAGCATGAGTGAATTGTGATCCTTTATGTACATAAACCTCTGCTGTTAAAATGTGTGTGCCCTCCTGCTGGAAAACTGAGCTCCACCCCCTTCTCTTTCAGTATTATTTAATCATGTCCAATACTTAAAATTTAGATTTTCCTCTGCGAACCAGATTATGAATTTGGCTCATATATTCTGTTCCTTGTTCCTATGTTTTGTTGACCATTGAAATGACCTTCTTCATGCTTTTTCCTGTCCATATACATCTTTGATGGTTTATATAACAAAAAGTTAGGATTATAATACTATTGCATTTATGGAGTTTGTTGTCCTCACTAAATGCACTGGATTACTCGATTCTGTTCAAGTCTACCTCACTTGTTGCCAAGAACATTGCTCATTTTCTAATTGCAATGCTAATGGTTGATATGTTATGTGGTGCTATTTGATTCAGGTTGCTCTTGACTACATCGGAAAGCGTGGGGCAACTGTTGGTGTAACTAAGGAAAAAAGGATTAAGTATGTGTTAGCAAATTTACTTAGGCATCGAGATTCTTCTTAAGAAATTTTATAATGTAAAAGACTCATCTTAACAGGTATGCCAAAGAGATTCTTCAAAAAGAAATGCTTCCTCATGTTGGTGTTGGAGAATACTGTGAGACCAAAAAAGCTTATTACTTCGGGTAAGATTTTTGATTTTGGTGAGTTACTTACATATGCATCTGGTGATGTGGCATTGGCTAACACATTTTTTGCAGGTATATCATTCACCGTCTCTTACTTTGTGCACTTGGCCGGAGGGCAGAAGATGATAGGGATCATTATGGAAACAAGCGGCTAGACCTTGCTGGTCCTTTACTTGGGGGCTTGTTTAGAATGGTTTGTTCTTGGTTGCAAGTATTAGTGGATTTTTGAGTGGGGTCTTGAAATTTTATTGTGTTATATTATCTCATCCTTGCTTTCTTTTGGATGCAGTTATTCAGAAAGTTGACCAGAGATGTCAGGTCTTATGTGCAAAAGGTTTTTTTTTCCTTATAAAGTCTGCTTTCATTTGCTTGCAATTTACGTCAATTTTTTCCATGGTGCTGACCTACATTTCTAATGGATGGTACAGTGTGTTGATAATGGGAAGGATGTTAACCTGCAATTTGCCATCAAAGCAAAAACCATTACCAGTGGTCTTAAATACTCACTTGCCACTGGGTAACTGGGGACAAGCAAATGCAGCTGGTACAAGAGCTGGAGTGTCACAGGTTTTTCTCACTTCTCTGCTGTGTCTTTTCCTATCCTATCAGATTATGTTTAACTTGATTTCGTTTTGCTTGTACTGAAAACAATTTTATGGTGTATTGTATACAGGTGTTAAATAGATTGACATATGCCTCTACACTGTCACATTTAAGAAGATTGAATTCTCCAATTGGGCGTGAAGGTATCACTTTTCAGGATATTTGATGCTTGGAATTTTTGGGCTTGTGTAGCTTTTTGCAAATTGTACCTCTCCCTGCAGCTGTTTTGTACTTGGATCGTGGTGTCAGTACTTTGTTTTACTGTTATCATCTCTCGTCTTCAACACAATTCTTGTTTTTCCAACCAGGGAAACTGGCAAAACCAAGGCAGCTACATAATTCACAATGGGGAATGATGTGTCCTGCTGAAACACCTGAAGGACAAGTTAGTATAGTATCTGCCTGTTCTTTTATGAAATATATCCCTCTTGCAAGTTGATAAATGCCCATTTCTCTGCTTCTAATGAGTCATATATGCTGGTGCACTAGGCTTGTGGATTAGTGAAGAATCTTGCATTGATGGTATACATCACGGTTGGATCAGCAGCATATCCCATCTTGGAATTTTTAGAAGAATGGGGTACCGAGAATTTTGAGGTGCATATTTTTGAGTTCTGTGGATGCGGATGCTGATTTCTGTTTCCCTGTTCTTTTAGTATGATTTTTCCTTTTAATTGCAGGAAATATCTCCTGCAGTTATTCCCCAAGCAACAAAAATTTTTGTCAATGGTTGCTGGGTGGGCATCCATCGTGATCCTGATATGTTGGTGAAGACACTGAGACGGCTGAGGAGACGGGTCAGTTTGCTTCTTTTTTTTCTTCTATTATCTGGTTGTAATTGTGTGAACAAATCTTAGTTATTCTTCAACAAGCAGATAATGGCCCGGGATCATGGGATAGCTGCAGAAACTTTGGGCAGTACATATGTTTTAAATGTGATCCTTCAGTTGATAGGGGGGATTGGATATGGAACATTTGAGTGTGTGATTCTGCAAGCTTTATAACTGCTTTGGCTTGGTCAGGTCCCATAGAGTAATATAAATGAGAGCCCAAATGTAGACATGCAATGGAAGAGTAATCTATAACTGCTTTGCTGTTGTTTGCCTATATTTGAAGTGGGTTTGAGTAAAGTAAAACAAGTCAAAATGGGAAATAAAATTCCAGAACAGGAAGAAATTAATTCATACATGTAAATGTAAAATTCCTTGGAACATAATATTACTGTTTTGATCCCAAAATAACATGATTTATAAGTGTCGTAATCTCTTGATTAAGAGACCTTTTTCTGCCTATTGATATCTTGTGGTCGCATCTAAGGGTTTAAACCCTTGCGGTGTATTTAATGAATTTAAGTACCCAAGAATAGCTCACATCATACAAGATACTTGCCAAGAAGAGGATATATTTGTGTAAAAGAATGTTTTGCATTTGAATGCTGATGGTCTTTACATGTACAGGTTGATGTTAATACTGAAGTTGGGGTTGTTAGAGATATTCGCTTGAAAGAGTTACGGATTTACACTGACTATGGGCGATGCAGTCGTCCTCTATTCATTGTGGATAAACAAAAGCTTCTTATAAGGAAGAAGGACATCCATGCACTGCAACAGAGGGTGAGCCATTTAGTATATAATAATCACCTTTTTAATGTTTTGATCTTCAGCTACTATATTAGTGCTATTTGTTATCTTTTTATTCTAGGAAACTCCAGATGAAGGCGGCTGGCATGATCTTGTGTCAAAGGGATTCATTGAATATATTGACACTGAGGAAGAAGAGACCACTATGATATCCATGACCATACATGTAAGTTAACTTATGGAAAATGTCTCTTGGTCAAGTACATCCATCAACTAATTCGTTAGGAAGATGGGAGCATTTGACAGAATTTGCTAAAAATCTGTTTCAGGATCTTGTACAAGCGAGGCTCAATCCAGAGGAAGCATATTCTGATACTTACACCCATTGTGAGATCCACCCATCATTGATTTTAGGTGTTTGTGCTTCTATTATTCCTTTTCCTGACCATAACCAGGTAAGTTAGTCAATTTCTTGTGAGGAAATTTCTCGGTTGTATGCTATCTGCTTGTATTTAATTATGCCTATTTATTCTTGATGGCTTGGTGCTATTAGTCCCCACGTAACACTTACCAATCTGCTATGGGAAAGCAAGCCATGGGAATTTATGTCACCAATTACCAATTTCGAATGGTAATTTTTTTTTATCTTTTCCATTCTGCTGTTATTTTTCAATTGTTACCTTTAGCAATATTTCTGATTCATGCCTTTTTGTCCTTCTCTTCCATATTCAGGATACGCTTGCTTATGTTCTCTATTACCCTCAAAAGCCACTTGTTACTACAAGAGCCATGGAGCATCTTCATTTTCGGCAACTTCCTGCTGGCATTGTAAGTATTTGATTATATATTTCTGTGTTGCTTTTTCTTTTTTCCACAACAAGCTATGCTTATGGCTTTCTTTCTCTCTCTCTGCCTTAGAATGCTATTGTTGCGATTGCTTGTTATTCTGGATATAACCAAGAAGATTCTGTTATTATGAACCAATCTTCAATTGATCGCGGATTCTTTAGATCACTTTTCTTCCGTTCATATAGGTAAGCAAGTTGATGGCACATTTTGGCTTGTGTGGTTCTTCTGATACTTGACAAAGGTGTTGAACTGCTGACACCCTTTTCTAACTCACAGGGATGAGGAGAAAAAGATGGGCACGCTTGTTAAAGAGGATTTTGGCCGCCCAGACAGAAGTAACACAATGGTGAAGACTAGCATTCAATATTTCGCTCTCCCTTGCTGCTACTTGTTGAGCATTAAACTCACAATTCTTTTTACAGGGCATGCGACATGGCTCTTATGATAAATTGGATGATGATGGTCTTGCACCTCCTGTAAGGATACTTAATCCAGTTATTTTGTGTTGACAGTTGTGAGAATTTTATTTTGAATTCATTTTCTTATATTGCATTATTAGGGCACAAGAGTTTCAGGGGAGGATGTGATCATTGGAAAAACAACCCCAATTGCTCAGGAAGATGCTCAGGGACAGTCTGCACGCTACACAAGGCGTGATCACAGCATAAGTTTACGTCACAGTGAAACTGGAATGGTGGATCAAGTAAGCTCTTATTAATCGAATGGCCATGTTTTGATTGAATTCTGGTGTCTGTCGCTTTCATCGTGAGCTGATCAATAAATAAATTCTACTGTGTTATCCTATCATATCAGAGGAAGTGCGGATCATAAAATTACAAATAGCCAACTGTTTGAAATAAAAACATTATGCACATAAATTTGGAAGTTTTTTTTCCCAACTGCTACCTGCCTGCCTTTTCTAATTGCTTTGTGTCTTCTAAAGGTTCTGCTTACAACAAATGCTGATGGATTGAGGTTTGTGAAAGTAAGGGTCAGATCAGTCCGCATACCTCAGATTGGAGACAAGTTTAGTAGTAGACATGGTCAGAAGGGAACTGTTGGCATGACTTACACACAAGAAGACATGCCTTGGACTGTGGAAGGCATCACTCCTGATATTATTGTCAACCCACATGCTATCCCCTCTCGAATGACAATTGGACAGCTTATCGAGTGTATTATGGGAAAGGTTGCAGCACATATGGGAAAGGAAGGGGATGCCACACCATTTACTGATGTCACTGTAAGATGCATTCCTCTGAAATCTTGGGTTACAAAATATTTGGGTGAAGATTTGATAATTTCCTAAGACAAGCTTTATTTGCTGCTCGCCAAAGTCTTGCAAGATTTGTTTCATTGCTTGTTTGCTTTAAATGCTGTCCATTGTCCAGAGGCTTGCTGTGGAATTCTCTGATCATTACATATGCCCTATTAAATAGAAAATGGCAAATTCTTAGGTGTTGATATGTAGAAAGCAGGCTGGGAAGGCATTGGATTAGAATTTTAAATTGCTTCATTGGTCACGTGTTTTTCTTCCTTCATTATATTTAACAAAAGTTGGTAGATTGCATGGGGTAAGTTACTGCATTAACTGACCATAGAGGGACTTCCATATCCTGATTTCTCACTTTGCATTTGTGAAAAAAATCTTTGACAAGTTTTTGTTATGTATCCATAGCTAAGGATTTGCTTTTGGATGCCTCTTCTTTGTAGTATTTGGAAAATAATCCTGTGTTGCTGTTTTATCTTGATAGTTTGAGCACCATGGTAGTCTGTTGTTTATTTTTCTTGCTGCTTGATTGAATCTCTCCAGTTTGTTCTACTTTGAAATTGTCTCATTTGGTTATTTGATGTGTCAGGTGGATAATATTAGCAAAGCTCTTCACAAGTGTGGGTATCAAATGCGAGGGTTTGAGACCATGTATAATGGTCACACTGGCCGCCGGCTGCCAGCGATGATTTTCCTTGGTCCCACTTATTATCAAAGGCTAAAACATATGGTTGATGACAAGATCCATTCCCGTGGAAGAGGCCCTGTGCAGATCCTCACAAGGCAGCCTGCTGAAGGACGGTCACGTGATGGTGGTCTCCGCTTTGGCGAGATGGAGCGAGATTGCATGATAGCACATGGTGCAGCCCACTTCTTGAAAGAGAGGCTATTTGACCAGAGTGATGCATATAGAGTCCATGTCTGTGAGCGTTGTGGGTTGATAGCTATTGCGAATCTCAAGAAGAATTCTTTTGAATGCAGAAGTTGCAAGAACAAAACCGACATTGTTCAGGTAATTTTCTTCACATATTTTCAATTTACCAAAAGCTTTCAGCATTTTCCCCAACTGCGATTGATTGTATATGCAGGTGCACATTCCTTATGCCTGTAAGCTACTCTTCCAAGAACTTATGTCCATGGCCATAGCTCCTAGAATGCTTACAAAAGATATCAAACAGGCCAAAAGCCAGAAGAAGAAGGGAGCTTAATTACTTGATGAAGGTAAGCTTGATGTATTATTAACTTATCGTAGAGGTACTTCCATGCTTGCAGGGCATGTTGGGCGTTTTACTCAAAGCTAGTTACAATGATGTTCTTGTATAAATATTATGTCAGTAGTAGCAATTTTGTTAGTACTGGATGATGGGTGCCGTGGAGTATATAGAGAGTATTTCAATCCATTATTGCTTTTCTGATCCCACTTTGCAGTACAGTTTGTATTTCTGGCCTGTTTTGAGATTTGAGCAGAAACAGGATGTCTGCTTCAAACAAAATTCATTTTGTTACAGAATTCTCAGTTGTATTATTATTACTATTATAAATCTACTACTTGTAATAGAATCTGTTGCGTTGCCTAATAAACCTACCAAATAATTTATTTATTCTACCTGAATATCTCATGTTTATTATGCAGCACAACTATAATATTTGCTGTTAGAATTTATTTAATCATGTTACTTCAAAATCTATAAATCTCCATCCTATCATATATTAAGATCCATTTAATATTCCCAGTAGCAGCAACTAGTTCTACTCCCACCTTTGTCGTCTTCCCTGAGAACTTTAGATGGTGTGTTTGTTTTAACTATTTTTTTACGGGGGAAAAATGATGTTTTTTTTTAATTTTATATATTTTTGATGTGATAATATTAGAAAAATAAAAAATATTATATTGATGTATTATTAATTGAGTAACAGGCATATCGCATCTTGGTATTATGACTAAACAAACTTTTTATTTATTGAAAAAATAATAACAAAAAGTTGTTACTGGATGAATATTGAGTCACTAGATAATATTGAAAAATATTGGGGTTTTTTTTTCCTTTCAAGAAGCACTATATTTTGCGTAAACCTTATTAAAAAACTTAATTATGCTCAGCATCAATGATCTTTAAACTAATTGCTTATTGTTGGTTTTTTGATAGAATTAAATTAAGATTCTGAAAATAAAATAAATAAATATCCTTTCCTCTTTATCTCAAAAACACATCAATAGCCTTAAAATCCCTTTATTTCTTATTTGAAAGAACAAACTTACTAAATAGAAAATTAAAATTATGATATTAAGTTTATTTCTAAAAATTAAAATTAGTTCCATAGAAAAAAAAATTGTTTAGTTATATCAAATGCTATTGAAGTTGAGAGCATTTAAATTATTTTATTATTCTTATGTGCAAAACATATACGACACCTTTAAAAAAGAAAAAAAAATACTGATTACAAATGCATCAAAGTACATTATTGTATTGCCCTTTAAAAATCATAACCTTCGGTTTAGAGGCCTTATAGTAATTTCAGATTTCAAGGAATAATGTAATTACCTCGTTACTCTTACCATTTAAATTTTTTAATCTTAAGTTCAGGGCTTAGTTGTAATTGCATTATTGTTTTTTATTATCATTATTGTTTGGTCATAGATGCAATTTTGTTTTTATAAAATAAAAAACTGCTGACATGTCTCCACACTTCAGTCGCCCAGCCGCACGGGTTGCTAACTCTAGTGGTTCTATCATGATTCCGCTGCATAACTCTTTTTGGGTGATGCCTGTATTGTGGTTTGGTCTGGTTTGACGCCGATTTGCTTTTTTTCCCCTTCCCTTTCCTTTTTTTTGTTTCTTGGATTGTGTGCTAGCCTTGCAAAAAATTATATTAGCCATTCAATTATAAAAAAAAATGCAAATTTTTATTTACATTAATTATTTATAATTGAATTTTATGTTTAATTTCATCCTTGATTATTTGATTTTTTTATGAAATTCAGTTCTCATTCTTTTAATTGCAAATTTTCTTTTCTTTTGAATCATTTTCTTGATTGATTTGTTCTATTCGTTTCCATCCCTTAACATTTATTTTCATTTAGTTTTTATATCAAGTTTGGTCCTACTTTGTATAATTACTATTTTTAAATAATGTTCTTAATTGATTTGTGTTTTTCAATTCCATTCCTAAAATTTAATTTTTATATTGAATTTAGTTCTAATTTTCTTAATTGTTATTTGTTTTGTTGCATTGTTTTTTGGATAGGAAAGATTTGCCTGAGTCATCTTTAAGTTTTTTTAAATATTTATTCTGCCATTAGTGTTTTCACTTTTCATATGTGATGTGTTTAATTTGTTGGCCTGTGGTGACTGCGCGTCTGCTCAATGCTTTTCCCATCATATCTACATATGTTCATTTTTATATTTTATTTATGTGTTCAACCTAACTTTATATTTTTTATGATGTGGGTTTATTAAGTCAATTTTATTTGTATTTATTATTCAAGTCACGAGTCTTTTAGAGTGAACATATTTTTTATTCACTGAAATAAATAATATAATTAAACGTAATTAAGAGAATATCTTATTTTCTGTTATTGAATATTTTTAAAAAGTTAATATTTTAATCTACACCCGTCTTTCAATTTTTAAAGTTTTTTTCTTGGTTATGGTTACTAATATTGTTTTTATTTATATAAATAATTATTAACTTTTTTAATTAGATAATTGTATAAAATTTTAATTTATACTTTAAATTTCTTCATATAAAAATAATATTGAAATAATCTATATACCTAATATGTTTAGGTCGGGTTAATGGCTAGTAGATTCCATTTCGCGTGCAAAAAAAAAAACTCTTAGCGATTCAAGCCATAACCGTTGTCGTTAATAGACGTTGTGAACGACACCACACTGCAAAGGATATCTCATAACCTAGTAGATTGCTTGCCGAGAGAGAGAGAGAGAACGAGAATGGCGAGCAAAGAAGAAGACATGGCAGAAGCAGAAGAAGAAGAAGAAGAAGGACCACCGCCTGGATGGCAATCCTTCCCTCCACAACCATCTCTGCCACCGCCTCCAACACCACCTCCGCCATCTTCAGGTGATTCCCATCATACACGCACATATTTCTACCTTCAACCTTGAGAAATAATATATCTTCCAATTGAATCTAGAATCGTCCCAATATCAGCTAAAAAAACACTTTTTATTGTCTTAATCAATGTAATTAGTTATTAATTTTTTTGGGTTTAAATTAGTGGAGCATTATATGCATGCAGAACTGGGTCAAATGGTTTGTGGCTCTTGCCGAAGACTTCTTTCGTATGCAAAGGGATCCAGACATGTTCAGTGCCAGTGTTGTCAAATGATCAACTTTGTACTTGAAGGTTCCTGCTTTCTTTTCCATCTTTAAGTTAAAAGATACTAAGATCATTGCCTTGTTGAAATTTAACCTGCTTGATTTTCAGCTCATGAAGTTGGGCAAGTAAAGTGCGGTAGTTGTGATGTATTACTGATGTATCCATATGGAGCTTCATCTGTTCGATGTTCCTCTTGCCGTTTCGTGACAGAAATTGGGGTAAGATTGCGGATATTTGCATCATTCTTTGGATTAGTTATGATTAGATGCTTTAGCAAGGTTGGCATTCAAGAGAAGTATTTGCTCTCTCTATGATCAAATGTGTTGAGATGCGTTTGGTGTGTGATTTTGCATTGCAGTATCAGAATTGTGAGAAGTTACAGAATTAATTGTTCCCATTTTCAAGGTTTAGAAATTAAAACATTTCTCGGTTTCTTTCTTTTTCTAGTTGAAGTTCTTTTGGATTGTCGGATTGTAATATTAGGATGCATATAAAATGTTCTTGTAGGATTATGTGTTTTCATTTGATTTTTGTTAGGGGTTTCTCTATACACTTCAAAATTTGACTAGACACTGATGAGCTAATACATTCAGAGTTTGTACCCAAGCTTTGGCCAAATTGAAGTTTTTAATAGTAGCTAGTGAAAAGGGTATTCTGAGATTGTTGTCTTTAATAATTTATAAACGTTTTATAGAAAAGAAATTTGAAAACGCTTCTGAAAGAAAACACTGCATGAGTTCTTTTTCCCCTGATCTCTTGGTAGTTATTCATAACCTCATACATGCAAAGGTCACGCTATTGACTCTTGTTTTGATGATGGTTAATGTGCAGGAGCAAAACAGGCGACCACCATGGTCTATGATACAAGGGTACCCTCCCCGTCCCATGTCGTTCAACCCCATTTCCTGAGTGATCATCACTTTGATAGAATTTTTTTTCTGATACCATAACTGGGCGAAGTTTCACTTCCTGGGATGTCTTTCTTCCAAAGTCTCCCAAGATACACTTCTGTGGTTGCTTAGCTATATATATCAATGTGCAGGAATAGTGGATACTCATGGGTGCTGCCATCCCAGTGTCTTCTTTTTGTCAAATCCATCTTTTACAGGAATGTCAAAGCTATTTATGCACTCTGCCATTGATCTTTGTTGCAAAGATTGCGTGTCTGTGCCAATTTAAAGAATTTTGTTTTAATAGGTTTTTTAATCACATGCTAGATCCTTTTGTTCTTGATGTAACTTCTCAAGTTATTCAAAGCAGAAAGAAAAATGTTTAGTGTCTTGGACTAGGGATGGTCCGATCAGTGGCTGTTCTAACTGAAACTTGAAAACATTGCTAGCAAGCATTTTTCTTTTCATTTTCATGTTTTTGGGCGTGGCAATGTTTAACTTGTCATGAACTGAAAATTATGCCCTTAATTTGTTCTTGGTAGTGCATATCTAGTAAATGTTTGAGGCTTGCTTAGCGTTACTCTTCAATGGAGGGTGAATGATTTTTTATTCCTTTTCGAGCTCCATGTCTAAACAATGCTAAATCCAATTGGGGGGTCCTTAATATATGCTCGAGATTATTTGTATGGTACTGTGATACAATGTACTGATCCTGTCATATTCCCTGCCGTGAAATACAAGTCTACTATCTAGATGCTGACGCAAAAGAGAAAAGAAGCTGAGAAGAAGCCAAAGAAAAGAAAAGAATATGAGTTGAAAAAATATGCAATTTTGCAATTTTTATTCAATTCATTAAAACTCTCTTAACATTTAGAAAAGTAGGATATAAATATTAAAACCTTAACAAGAACAAGCATTTGAGCAAAATATTAAACAATTACTAAATTATGTCTACTAAATAAATCTAAATAACAAGGGTATTCAAAGTATATTTTGAATCTGACCGTCTAACATGTATTGGAATTCAACTTGTGTATTCAAAGTAACGGTAATATATTTTTTTTGTATGTGCCAAAGATAGTGATAATGAGGCATGGGTTTTAAAAGGATTACCAAGAATATGATGTTATGTATCATATATAACAAGGTTTTTCATGTCAAAAATAAAACTAATATCAAAATTTGATATAAATTTAATAATTATTTGATTCAATCACTTACAACCCTTTGAATTATCTAGCACGATTCACTTGCAATCTATGATTGATTTTCAAAGGAAACCATTTAACTTTAATCATTACCATTCACTTTGGATGGTTTAGCATGCTGGATTCTTTTGTCGATGACGTGATAACGATGCTGATATAGGATGACATGAAAACTGACATGACTGGATGACTTGTCAGCTGACATGACTGGATGACTTGTCAGCTGACATGACAGACTAACGACATTAAATGCCAATGGTTTCAGTGATGGCGTGGCAGTATTGGATGACTTATCAGCTGACATGGCAGAGACTGTCAACATGGTAGATGACATAACAGCTAGAGCTGGCATGTTTGGTGTATTGATGTGTCGTTTAGTCTAACATGACAATAGTGGCTAATGAGGCAAAGGGTTAATTTTTGCATGAAACCTTGTCGTCATGACTTCTTTTTGGCTTCTTTGTTGCTTTGGTTATGGAAGACAAGATTTGCTGTTGTCTTCTACGACATCGATACACTTTCACTCAAGTTGAACACAACAAATGACTGGTTGTGGAAGAGGACTATTCTTCAAGGAGTAAAATCCAACACCACAAGAGTTGGACTATTCTTCATCATTATAGATTATACAAAAAAAACATGTGAATCATGTCTGAGGATCAATGTTCTCCGTCACAAGTTGTGTTTTTGACTCTTGAAATCTATGATTTAGTTTCAACTTTTACGAAACCAGTCTACTGCTGAAAAATATATTGAATGTGTTAGGAGTGACTCAAATCAATAAACAACACGGATCTTTCTTTAAGATCTTTGCCAGTTCCTCCAAACCGGAAAAAAAATTCATCACAGTAGATCAGAACAGTTCTGCAATTGAACTTTAACAATTCTGCTCCCATATCAATAAATAGAGAGGTGAAATGGCGTATTCTCCATTTAACAATTATGCAATTTCAGTTTGATAAGCATTATGAACTATTAGAATCAAATTGGCTAATGATTTCACAACATATCAGAAAAACGTTATCCTTACAACATGCTATCTGTTTTAGCAGGCAATCTCCTGAGGAAATTTTGAGGAATTGAAGGAATGCCAACTCGAAGTCTTGGAGGCCTCATTGCATAAGTCCATGTAACAAGAACTGAAGTACCTGAACTGAACTTGAAGAGCCAAAACACAAGCAATCAGACAGAATATCAAAAACATTGTAGTAGCTCGTGGATCCCTCCAGCTTACAAGAGCATGGATCCTCTCCAATTTGAGTTGCCAAATCTCCTATCATTATCATCAGCCTCCCTGCAATCCCTCTTAATCTATCATACCTTGTCTTCAGTGCTTCACCTTGTTTGGAAGTTGGAAATGTATCGAATTCTTCGTCGAGTTCATCATACTGTGCAGTCTCAGCATGAGATAATTTGGTATCCATGTGTGGAGGATGTCTTGGCCTCTTTGGGAAGCGCCAAACTCCCAAGCACGAAAAAAGCCAAAAAGAAAGTAGACAACATTAGTTTTGGGGATATAACCATAACAACAAACAGGGAGTAAACAAGGATTGTAATTGATGGGTTCTTCCAGTGGCGTATCTGATCAAACAGCCTCCAAAGAAAAACGATACCACTCAAACATGCCATAACTCTCTCACAATTTGCCTTTCCTCTTCTCAAGCTCCACCTGTTTACACCTGTATCAAGCATGCATTCCACAACCTCCCTGCTCAGAGGTGGGTCGGCACGGCCAAGCCTTGAAGAGAGAGTATAGGTAGCTTGGTGTCTTAAACTATCAAGCTGATAGACTGATAATGGCTTGAGGTAATGCATCATAGGAAGCAAAGGTCGTGAGTAAGTATGAAACAAGTCGATCCAATTGTCGCAACTAAATTTCACAGCCAAATGAAGCTCTCCCATTTTCTTCAATCCATTAGGTTGCAAGACTACAAGTGGGTAGGAATGTGTGTAAATCTTACCAGTTTCGAGAGTAGACAACCGAATCCTTACCTTGCCAAGTCTTGGATCCCTCTTCCCTCCATTCTTATCCCCTTCCTGTAAATGATAATTATCAAAAACTCCAATGGTGACAACTGTGTATGGATCATAAACATCCCAATAGTATTGTTCATTCCACTTTGGAGCATAATTGTCTACTATAGTACTAGTTCTGACCCACTTTTGACCGTATTTCGCTACACAGTAAGCATCGGTGGTTCCCCGACCATCCTTGGACTTTGTTGGTGGCAACCCTTCGGCTTTTAGGATCCCTAGTTCCAATACCCCAATTTTCTCTGGCCATAACTTGGGAGATGTCGCCCTCAAATCACTGCAGTAGCAAGTTGGTTCATCAAAAACATGATATACACCATCTAAAAAGATCCTCAAATGAAGCCTACCAGCAAACTTCACTTCTCTCTTCTCCTCACCTTCTGAAACATGCTTCTGAAGAGTAATCCACTGATCACCAATAGGTTGAGGAAGCAACCTCTTCTCCAATTGGTGCAAAGGAACCACTGACCTCCCTAAACATACATCTTTATCAGCTCCCATCTTGTCCTCCACGCTCAAAACCAAAGGATCATCAAACGGCTCTGCAGCAACAAACATCACTTCCTCATTCCAAGCAGGATTCAGATTCATGTCCTTTGAAACTGTAGTCCTCAGAACCAAGTTCCCGAGAACAGCCTTGACGTAAGCTTCTGGTTTCCTGTTCCTGTCTGCAGGTGCCAAATCGTGTGCTGCAATCACTTGAACTCTGAGATACCAAAGTACAGGGGAAAGGTATACATTAGAACGAGTTTTTGTCACGTTTTTGCCACTAACGGCAGCTGCATCAGAATGCCAAGCAACCGAAAATGCATCATCGGCTTGATTCCCTATCCAGACAGCTAACATCAACTCTCCTACAATCTTAACCCCATTGCAATCCTCTAACTTATACCATTGTGGTGCCAATGGACTATCTGGTGGAAAACGCGTAGGAATATGACCCAAATCAAAGGAAAGACGACCAACAATCTCATTAATCGCAGATTCCTTATCCCTCACCAAGAACTCTAATCTCCCTCCCTGAAGTTGATCTCTTGTGAAAGCATAGACTTCGTTCCATTCTGGGTTTGATGTCTTCTCAAAGCATCTAGTTACTCCCTTGTAGTTTCCAATCTTTAGCTCGACAAAAGGGTTACAAGTGCCAGTCATGTTGTTCACTGGCAAGCCATTGGCTCTCACAATTCTGACATAAAGAAACTGCCTTTTTTCAACTAGAGTAAGCTTGTCACTGCTCCTGGCTTTCCTTCCACCAATATCAGGTGATGTCACCTTGAGAGTATAGTCCTCATTTGGTTTCTTTTTTGGAGGCATTTTCTCAAACTACAAGAACCAACAGAACGTTAAGAAAAACAGTCACTGCCCATAATCTTTATTCCTGCTAGACATTTTGTACCAGGAGCACAAACCTTTCGATGTTAAATTAATCTTCAAATATACGAAAATAGCAGGTCTCTGTGAAAGCTGTGAATGCTTGAAATATGTGGTCACAAGGAAGGAGAATACTGTCAGATTTTGTATTCAAACTAGGAGAGATCATGCATATAGTATCAGTTATACAAAAACAAGCAGACAAATAAATAATGTTCATCTAGAAAATTATACTCTTTGGCTCCGCTACTTTCAATATCCCACTAATGATTTATGAAAAAATTCTTTAAAAAACATGAATATATTATAATGATATATGGCACTTCGATATATGGCTGAGCACATCAATCATTTTGTAATTCTCCAGCATAATAGTCTGATGATTTGCAAAATTCCCTTGCTATGGCATATGCATCCACCTTGCATAACTTTTTATGAATAAAGCTGGATTTTTTTGCATTTAATAATCTAAGAAAGCTGGTCAAAGACATAAATCATAGTAGAATTTTCAGACAATCAAACAGTAAAATGAAGCCATGGAACAATACTGTCTTTCTAACTTTAGAATGCACAAACAGAAGAGAGAACTAACCTGTTCATGCACAGAAATTTTCAGCAGACTTCTTGTATTAAGTACAGATTGCTGCAAACCACATTAGAAAAACATGCTGTAGATTAGTAGAGAGCATAAGAAATCAAAACCTTATGACAAACAACATCCAAAAGTGCTTGGAATTAGTGTTAAAATTAGAAAATGAAATAATTAATTAATTGTTAATATATACTAGAAAAGGTGTCGTTTCAAAACACTAATATAATTGCAAGAAAGCAAAAAAAGAAGATTACATTTTAGTACTTGAATGTCAGTACTTCTTTGAAGCATTAGCTAGATTTTCCGTGCTCAGGTCCAATCATTATTGGATTCAATTTGCCGAGAACAATTTTTTTGTGCCAATTGTTAGAGTTTTTCAGGTCTTAAGCAAATAAATAGAGAGAGTGAGAACCATTTTTGGTATTAGAATTGGAATTAATAATTACAATTGAATATCTTGACAACCTTCAGGCAATAAAAAAGGGATAATTTAAATTAAATCTTAACTATTTTCATATTTCATGATTTTGTAACGGATGCGTGTTTGAATATAGCTATGTGGCAGGAGAAAATGAATGAGAGACAACCTTGAGATTTTCCCTCTTTCTTATTCTTCTAGCAGGATGGATCTTGAATGGCATTCAAAACAGGAACTTATTTTTTTAAAAATAAATGATTATACAATCAGGTTGATTTTGAAATTCAATTTGCATTGAATGCTTTTTAAATATTTATATTTGTTTTCTTATTAAATAGGAATAATAAGCTTTTGCTCTGTTTTATAGCTACAAATTGGCAATTCATGGGAATCTTTGACATGCCATGGTGCTCATGTATATATCATCGTTTCCAACATCTAATATCATGAATTCATTATTCAAAATCTAGCATAAAAGTTTTGATTTTTTCTGCTTAATAGAAGATTGTTATTGGTTATAAGTCTAAGCCCTGCAATAAATTATGAATGCTTTCATACACTAGGACTTAACCAGGAGCAATCTAAGTTTTTTTTTTATTTATTTAAGAAAATCTCATCTCTTTTTAGGAATTTTTGCGTATACACTCTGACTCAAATAAAAAATTTATAAAACAGATCTCAAACTTCTTGCTACCGTACCATGGTGTTTGATAACTTAAGGTTCTTGGTATATCATCATCAGTATTACTGTGGAAACATGGTTGTATATCTTTAATGTGATAAGATTTTCTTTCGGACCATGAACTCAAAAATCCAAATACTAAAACCGATTCAAGGCATGAAAGCTCTCAGAATTTCACTTCTACAATCGCCCAAGTCGCCATTCTTTTGAATTTTTCTCATCTTCCGTTCTTGATTTCTGCTTCCACCACCACTTAAATTATGATACCGTCACTTTTGGAGCTTGAAGTGTACTGGTCAGCTTCTTCCATGTCTCGAAATTACTCGTTTTGTTTTCCAAGGATACGGTAACTGATACAAGATATTACCAAGTTTTCAAGCAGTCCAAAATCATATATTTCCCTTTCAAAAATATATACATTAAGTCATTGCAAGTAACTCCATTACTTCTTGCTTAATCATGGAAGCACGAGAAATAATAGATAAAATGGTTGAAATAAATCAGTAACAAAATAATAGAAATAAATATCAATATAGTCAGAACTATATATTATTGATAATAATTAACTAGAATGAATACTCAATAATTATTCAGACCTCTTTCCAAATTTCTGCATGTTTTGTGCCTAAAATTCTTCTTATTCGACATAAAATGTAGAGCTCAGAGTGGCAAATTTATAACATTAGAAATAAAAGAAGATGCAAACAGATAAATATAAATGAATGGAAAATGAAGCCTATATAAGAAAAACTGAAAAAAAATAAAAATAAAAGAAGAAGAAGAAGATGGCTGGGTCGTGACTGACCTCGAAGCCTGTGAAAACCAGAAAGGGTTCAAAGAGAGGGAGGAGAAAGGGTTTTTAAGCCCATGTTTTTGGAGTGAGGCAGTCTAGCCCATATTAAGCCCAACTATGGATTATAATATTATATAGGATAATATAAATTTGAAAAGAAATTAACAGGGAAAACTTTTATAACAATAAAATATTTTCAGCTGTGGTGGTTTTTCACTAGTTAAAAGCAGTACTCCAATAGTAGTCAATAACGAGTATTGTAAGATTTCTCGACACGTGAGAAAGAAAACTTAGAAACTGAACAGTGAACTCTTAAGGGGAATTCTCAGAACTAGCCCCCACTTGATGTAGTACTCATTTAAATTCCAGATTTTTTTTATCAATTTTTATTCCTTTTAGTTTTAAAAATTGTCATCTTTTCTTTTCTCTTTTAGATTTGATTACAAATTCAATTCAAATTAAAAACAACAATATTGCTACGTAGAAAATATAAAGTCTTACCAAGTTCTCTAACAAAGTTTCGATTGAAAAAAAATATAATTTAAAAAAAAATATTTAAAGGAAATGGTTGTGGGGAAGGTTTATTTTCGTGGGATCCTACATTGATATGTATAATATTCAACAGTGTGGGTCCCGATTCAAACGAAAATCTATCATTAAGATTACCATGTCAATTCATGTTAAATTATAAAATATCTACTCTAGAAACTTCGAAAATAAAGGAATTTGAATCATTCAAAACGCTGGAAAGCATTTTATTTTTTTATTCTTTTGGATGCAGGTAAACACTACTGCTTAAAAAATATATTTTATAAATTTAAATTAACGAATAAAATACATGTTATCTCAAAATTTTATAAAAAAAATATATTCTTTGACTTGAACTTGAGATCTTCTATACAGATCATATATATTCTTTGACTTGAATTTAATATCTTCTACACAGATCACAAGCCTAAAAGCATAATCCCATGTATCACCAAACCTATTTTTCTGTCATTACCTTCTATGATGGACTAATCTCCTACTAAACAGCCTCATTTTGTCTCAACAACCTATTTGATGTATCTACTCGTCCTTACTTGATATTTTCCAACGCCTCACCAAACACTTGCTGTTGGCCAGAAAATGAAAAGTAAAACGCGTTACATTGCCTGCCGCAGGTAAAGACGACCGACAACAGCTGGACATGCAGGATTGAGCTAGTCACGTCCTAAGAAATTTCAAGCAGGCGGCTCCTAACCATTGTAGTTACTAAAGGATATTAGCAGATTCCCACCAGTAACCTTATCAGACTGTATCCAAAATGTAGACCTAATTAAGTAAAAGTTTAATTGGGACAGGGACATGGGAGATGAGAATGCTGGAAGAAAATGCATGCCAGTTTCCTTGGGGCTGTAACATGTAAAAGTTAGAGCATAAGCCGCATTGGCTTGGGAGCAGGAAGAAATTGGCTGTCCACGGTAATCTCTACTAGTGAAATCCTCAATCACCAGGAAGTCCCATTTTCCATGAACGAGTCAACGCTTTTCCTCAAAATGCAGAAGTTTTGTCATCCTGTGTTTCGAAGAAAGAAAAAATGTGGTTAATAGGACTGCTGACATGAGGGTTGGCAGATCAAATAAATCAGTAACCAGATATCTTTGATTAGGTTACCTGGCTTTACTTTTTCAATGACTCCGCCAATTTTGCAATTTTGTCGGCACAGGTTTCTCATGCTCAGATATCATGCCCTTCTCTTTCTTCCCTGATATTGACCCATAAGTTAGTCCATAACTGGATGAGTGGTATCCTGTCATTTCAAAAAAAAAAAAAAAAACTTTTTTTATTTTTAATTTTAATTAAAAATTTCATATGTGATGATATAAAAATAATTTTAAAAAAATAAAAATATATTATTTTAATATATTTTTCAAAAATAACACCAACAAAAACTCTACTTAATATTCAGTCCTTACTCATCTGTTTATATCTCACTCGCAGCGCTTTTTTATTGTCTTCCTTGAATCTTGAAATAGTACCTGCCAAACAGCATCGACAAATAGCACTGAATTAAAACAAGAAGTTATCATTTGGAATTGGATTTGCTTATCATATAGAGAGTAACATTCAAAAAAGGAAAGAGCAATAGCCATTTTGCACAATTTCCAACGTCTACTCTACGAATCGATCCTCCCGAAATGATCCAAGCTAAAGCAGTTATGTTACATGTAATTTCAATTGAAAATATATAAAAATAATATATTTTCTATAAAGCGCGTTAATATCATTCCAAAACACTTGAGAAATATTGATTTAATATTATTTTTTTATGAAAAATAATATTTAAAAAAAAATTATAAACAGGTTGCAATGACCTAGTAAAACTAATAATTTTCAAAATGACCCCAAAAGCAAGCAAGAACATATCATTTTCAATAAAGTTTCAAGTTTCAATTTCTAAAGACGCGTCCATGATTTTTAGTGTATATTTGGTATTAAGCTATGCTTTTAAAAAAAATTGTTTAAAAATATATGAAAGTATTTTTTAAATTTTTTATTTTAATATTAATACTTTAAAATCATTGAAAATACTAAATAACATTAAATTAATATTTTTTAAATGAAATATATTTTTAATTATATCTAAATAAATAAAGATGAAACATAATACCACACAGGGCATATTACTATGGTCAACTCGTTTTCATCGTTCCCAGCATCATCAGTGGCCTAATCTCTCTAATTTCCATAATGAAGCACCATCTTTTTCTACTTGTAAGCAGCATGCACTGCAACCACACCCCACGTATAAAGTTGCGTCCACCAACAATTATTGCAGTAGCTCAACATTTAAACATCAGCTGAAAAAATACGAGAAAATTAACCTGGAAAATTGCGGATAAATTTGGCAATTAACATATAAAATACAAATAAAGAATAAAATGATATAGAAGCAAAACGTTTTGGTAAAATAATATATTTTTAGAATAATTTAGTTTTGAAAACCATGACATAATTTATAATTATAATTTTGTGGTGGTTGAAAGTTGAAACCGCAACATTTGATTAAATGTAATTAACAGCTTCTTTTCAACAAAAGGAATCAACCATCTCCCACTCCACCGCGCATAGGTTTTTGTTGAGACCAGTAAAAAAATAAAAATACCACCGTATTGAGAAACCAACAACCCCCGCGCCATGTTCTTTTATCTGTCTCTATCCAAGATAAAAGGTCTCCCTCGAAATTCTGAGCATAAAAGAACACCAGCCTCCCATTTTCGATTCTCCTTCCGTACGGCAATAGCAGAATCAACTCCACCTTGAACCAAACTCGATCATACCACCCAACTCCGCCATGCATGAACCGAGAGCAGCCACCACTCGTGACAGACTCTCCTCCAGCAGCTCCTGCACGCTGACCTTCTCCTCTTCGGTCACAACCCCCTGAGCTACAGATAGAACATATCTAAAACTAACAGAGGCAGAGAGGAAAAATAATACAGACTGTTTGTGTTGCGATTTTTTTTTGGTTTCGTAGGGTGCCACAAAAATATGTCAAAATTAAAACACACAAATAAAATCGATGATTCCACAAAAATATCACTGAAAATATTAGAAATAAAACAGAAAAACCGATTCACATCTAACCAAAACGACATTAAACTACAGTGACCTGGAAATCGTCTGTTCGTTCGTCTTTTGACCGTCCTTTGGCGCTTTCTTTCTGATCTGCTGTAACGCCGACATTATCCCCTTTATATCACTGCAATTAAGATCACAGTTTCAATTTCAGTATATTTCTTCAAAAACACAATAAAAAATCACGAGAGAGGTTATGAAGATGGACCTGGAGAGATCGGGATCGAACTCGTCTTCGACTCGAAATTTGGATGCCGATTTGGTGACTAACGATTCGGCAACTCGTTTTTTGGGGGCTTGTTTTCACTTCCGAAAGTTCTAGCTGAGTATTTTGTGGAGTTAAAATTGAGAGAGAAGGGGAGGTGTTTCTGTTGTGAAATTCAGTTGGGAACGAGAGGGGCGCGTTTTGTGTGTGTGGCGCGCCCTTAAATTTATCTCCTTTTCAAATTCAAATTTTTTGCTCCATCTAGTTTTTTGTGGGGGTTAATGAGCTCAGCTCCTTTATTCTCAACCGTCTCTCAATGAGGTCCTGTACTTTCGAAACTTTATAATCCAGACCTTCTACAACGAGTTTAGTAACACTATAGTTCTTCCACTATTAACAAGTGTTACTTGACTGTTAACTTTGGAATATTTTTATAATATACTTTTTTATATTAAAAAACAGATAAAGATGAGAAATAAATAAATAGATTTTTAAATATAACAAATAAAAAATAACTCTCGCCAATTTTGTCTTTCCTTGATTTTATAATTACAGCTTTATTCATTAAAAAAAAAATTATAAACGAGGGAAATAATTAATTGTATAAAAAATAACATATTGAGTTAGTTTTTTTTATTTTTATCACTTTCCTCTTAAAAAAAAACTTGAAATTCATTATATTACAAACATATGTTTTTCATTAGTTAAATTATTTTTTTAATTTCTAAAATGGTTAGTTATACATGAGGTTATGGCAGTGGTATAAAAAACTTAATTTATTATTCTTTTTCTTCTGATTTTTTTATTATTTATTTCTAACATTTTTTTATCTATAAAATAGCATATTTTAAATAATATTCCAAAGTTAAAGATTATGGTAGAGGGATTGAATTATAAAATTTCAAAGATAAAAGACTTCATTAAAACAAAATCGATAGTGCAGGAAGCCTCAGAGCTCATTGACCCAATTTTAATCTAGTTCATCAGGGTTTTTCATATGACAACTAAGTCAACAATATAATATATATTTTCTTTGCAACAGCCAGGCCTGACCTATAAATTATCACCAAGAAAATTGTCATTAGCTTATGCACTTTCACTTGTGTATGTCAAAGAATGATCTTAACCTAAAGTTTCTTGTTGCTAAATGAGGTTTCAATTATGGTTTTTTTTTATATCAATCTTCTAATATATTTTCTCAAAAGCCTTTTAAAAATAAAATTTACACAAATTTATCATTATGCTGTGTTGGATTTTTAATATTAATTAGAAGAATGAAAATGACAATATTTGAACCCCTAATTGTGTAATCATCAAAAAATTGATTTCATATTAAATACATTAATATATATATTTCATGTAATCAATCGGCTGGTTATATATAACATTAACCTTGTTTATATAAACATAGTTAATTTTTAACAAAGACTTTATTTATATTTAATATTCATTGAATATCTTATTAATAAATTTAGAGGAAAGATAAAGTGTTAAAAAAAAAATTGTTGTAATCATGAGACTCGCAGTGTATCAAAATATTATTCATAAATATTCATGGTTAATATTCTATTAAGATTGAATATTAATTAGAGTCGTTAATATTGATATGTATATTATGTTTTTTTATGAAACAATTATCAAAATATAAGAGATACTTAAAACTCATGTATATATGTTTGTTATATGACATATACATTGATTTCGCATATCTGAGAATTTATAATGAGGAAATCACATATATTTATGGAAAGACTCACACAAACAATCCTTATATTTGATGAAAGCATAATAATTGTACTAAGAAACTAGTCACTGAAAAGTCTAATTATTTATATATTTTTTTAATATTTGAATGATAATGTCACGTTACTAGATATTGTACTTGATATTTAAATCAATCCATTATAGACTTGATAACTAAATAATTATTTTAATTATTTAGAATTGTGATTTTATATACAAGCTAGCTTCTTATAAAACTTAATGGGTCACATATATGAGAATTATTGGTCAAGAAATAAACTAGTATGATGAATCAAGTGTGACTTGACTATGATTAGGTTTTTATATTAGAGACTAGACTATAATTAATAAAGGAGATTAAAATTTTAGACTTGAAAAAAAAAACAAGTATGAACTTGATTGAATAATTTTTTAAAATTATTCTGAAATAATATATGTGATATTATCGAGAGAGAAAATTGATACTTTTATGATTTATAGAGTTTTCAGTTTTTTTTATAAACAAATTTAATGTTTTTTTATTATTATTTTTTGCCCAACACACAAACAAAAAATTTTATGTAAGTTATATAACACCTTAAAAACACACACAAAAAAAGAGTCAGAGGTGTAACAATTTTTATTTTCTAACATGGTTTAACATTGAATCTTTTCGATAATTTATCTAACGAGATTCTTGGAATGTCCAATTTTATTTTTTAATTTTTTTGTGTACATGCATTTTAAAAAATCTAATTATTAATATTTTAGAAACTAATAATTGAAAAGTCTAACTATTTATAATTTTAATATTTGAGGTATCATGACACGTTGCTAGATATTGTACTTATTATTCAAATCAATCAATTGTTAAATTGATAATTAATTAATTATTTTTTATTTAGAATTGTGATTTTATAGACATGCTAGCTTATTATAAAACTTAATGGGTTACATATATATAAGAATCACTGGTCAAAAAATAAACTTGTATGATGAATCAAGTGTGACTTAACTATGATTAGGTTTTTAAATTAGAGACTAGACTATAATTAACACAGGAGATTAAAATTTTAGACTTGAAAAAAAACATAATTTATCTAACGAGATCCTTGGAACTTTCAATTTTTTTTTTTTTTATGTTTACATGTATTTTAAAAAACCCAGCAAAACATTCATCTCAATTTAATAGATTGAGTTATGAGATAAAGTTATAAAAAATATTTTTATATTAATTCTCGAACATTTTTAATTTAGTCATAAGTATCAAAATCACTTCAAGAAAAACTTCTGGTAGCCTTTCTAGAAATATACGCTACTTGGTTCCAAGAATCCCCAACATTTGCCAACCACCATCGTCATCTTCATCGTCACTCCCACAAATTTTGTTGCCAATAAATTCAGACCATACCTACCTACACAGACCCATTAAACAGCGACTATAATTACTAAGTGCTTGTTTGGGAGATGATTGCGGTTGTTTTTGAAAGTGCTTTTCATTTAAAAATATATTAAAATGATATATTTTTATTTCTTAAAAATTATTTTTGATATTAACACATCAAAATAATCTAAAAATACAAAAAAAAATATGAATTTTAGCCAAACACGGATTTGACCATAGTGCCAAACAGCTTCTAATTCATGCAGCCCTTCATAGCAAAAATCAAATCCACTGGTCCTGAAACTGGAAACAAATCTCAATATTCGAATTCAAACAACAATTAATAGGGAAGAGATAGTAACGGAGAAAGAGTACTAAAAATGGAGATAAATTTAGGAACCTCGAAGGAGGAATTTTTAATTTCGGATGTTTGATCTCAGAGAAAGATAAGATACAGAGAGATTCGTCCTTTTCCTTTCCCATTTTCTACTTTTCTATCTTATATTTTTTATATAATTTAAAATATATAACGTTTATTATACTCAAGTGTCAGAAAGTAGAGGTGAATTCGACGGGAGGTTCATGTAAAGAATTTATTTTTAGCAAGGGGATCACATAAGCTATAAAAATAAAATAAAATAGAGGGGCCCTATTAAGAAAATGTAAAGAATAAAGGGACCAAAGAATATGATTAATCCTTCTTTTTTTTTAAAAAAAAAGAGAAATTACTCTGTCCCTTCCCTCGTTTCCAAATGAGAACTTGGCATTTCTCTGCACAAGAAGGATGTATAAACCTCGAATTAGGCCGTGAAAGAGTTTTTCGTTAATTTGAATATTTGAAATGACGAATAGTTTTTTTTAGGAATGGTGAATAACATGTTTTTGAGTTATTATCATAAAATTATTTGATTTATCTAATTTTTTAATTATAAAAACCGAACCAAATTAAACCAAAAATAATTGGGTTTTACCATGTTCAGTTCGGTTATTTTTTTAAAAAATATATATATAATTTTCAATTTAGTTGTTTTTTCAATAAAAACAGAACCGAATAAATAAAAAATTCTCACTCTACATTGCGTTATAAATGGATTGAATTCGTGCGATAAAATATAATCCTATTCCCTTACTTGTAGCTATGAAGTCATATTTAGTATTTTTAAAAAAAGAAAAGATTAAATGTTTTTTAAGGGATTAAAAAGTTCATAATTAAATTTAATATAATCTTATAAGGAAAATAAGAGAAGCCGTGGGAGAGTTGTCCGTGCACTACTCAGTTGGTAGCTTGAAACTTTATGATTGTCCTAAATATATTGTTTTCTGATCAATAATTGTGGTGGCTGTAGACATTAGATTTGGAAGAGAGAGAAAAAAGCTAAATGGGATCTTGTCATGACTAGACTTGATAGAGATGGCATCTAAGATCTGACTCAGCAGGAGACACTCGATGTAGATGGGTTTATATATATATATATATATAATATAAATACTATAGGCTTTGCTTAATTAATGATATTAAAGATAATTTAATTTTAAAGATATTATAAAAAATTAAATAGATCATTGTGTTTTTGCTTTCAAAAGTTTTTTCGTTTAAGAAAATATTAAAATGTTAAAAAATATTATTTTTAATATTAGTACATAAAAATATTTAAAAATATCAAAAAACATTAATTTGAAATAAAAAAAATAAAAAAAATATTTTTTTTTTCTAAAAATAATTTTAAAATACAGTGATAAATAAAACATTAATGTTAGAATGGTAGGGTTTGGTTAGCTGATAACACGTAACATCAAATTAATTAAATCTGTCTAATTAATAGACCATAACCTGTGTATCCCATGAACAAATTGAGCGACGAATTCCAAGATTGTCAGATATTTTTCCATTTATACCTTTCATTTCATGTGTTCTTTCGTCAATGGACAAAATATTAAAGAAAATGCACGTTAATAAATTTAAAAACAAATAAGAAATAACAAAATATAAAGATTACCACGAGTAATAAAAATATTTAATTTAAGAAGATAATCTATCTATAACTCAATAAAAATATTTTTGTATTATTCTATTTGTAAAAGAAAATAAATAATAAATTTATGAAATTTAATAGCGCGATGCTTATGTTACATGAAAAGCACAAAAAATATATTAACGGGTTGAAGAGTAGAAGGTGATGGCTTATGAAGAACAAGAGATTCAAATCTATGTTTTCTATATGGTAGCGGTTGCAAACCTACCAAACCAATTGTAGAAGACTAGATATTTTTAGAAAAGAGAAAAACCTAACAAGTATTCATTATTTTTAAAAAATTAGTATTCGATTACTTATAATTGGAAAAATAAATATCCAAACTTTTTTTCTAGAAAAAAGGAGAAAACAATGTCTTGAGAACAACAAAAAACTATTTTCTCCTTTCATGCTATTGCATAGTGATGAATCAATATTTATTATTATTTTTTCGAACTTGCTTTTTTGAAGAATGATTAAAAATAGGGTATTGATCCATCATTTTAGGGCTAAACTAAGCAATGAGACTATGTTTTTTTTTGTTAGAGAATAATATAAATTATATCATGGGGCCTCACTTATAAACTTAAACTTTCAGGTGAGATGATTCTTTAATATAATATCAGAGTTTTATCGACCCAGCGATCACGAGTTTGAATCTTACCACCTCCATTCTATTTGATAAAAACTAAGCACAAGGTGATGTGAGTTTCTGTGCAAGTTTCAAGCCCAAAGAGCTTTCACTTGAAGAGGTGTGTTAAAAAATAATATAAATCATATTATGGGGCTCACTTACAAACTTAAATTTTTAGGTGAAATAATTTTTTAACATTTTTCATGTCATATATATTTTATCTTCGAGAGTCGAGGATATTTTATCCTGAGGTAAAGTATATTTAATTGATATTCCGGACCAGCTTGTATAAATTTTGATTAAAAATAATTATTATCTTTTTTTATCATCATATTTTAATCTTTGATTGCAATCGTGAGTGTGAAACCCTTAAAAGTAATATAACCAACCACCACTGAGTCCGGAACGCCAAAAAGGCTAACCTCATTAGAAACTTCAAAAATCTTGTCGAACTTTAATATCCCATACTTTAATACCAGAAAACAAATAGTTGAAAATTGAAAGAGACAGTAAAAAGAAACGACAAGAACATAAGATTTAAAGAATCGATCGATGGTTTTCAATCTGAACAAAAATCACATGCCTGCAAAATTCACTCTGTTTATAATATTAGTATTTAGTCATGATAATGTTTCTTTCAATTTACAATCAATTAAGATATTTCCAGAGATATCCTTACATTAGTTTTTATATATCAAGATAAAATTTATTTTTATAATTCTATAAAAAAAATAATGAAAATTCACATTGAAACTAGGAGATCCATGAAAATTTCAATTCTCAGGACATAAATTAGACCTTACTTGTAATAATTAGGAATTAATGTATACTTATACTTATGCATGGTTTGTTTTTGTGTTTCTATGTGTTTTAAAAATGCATTTAACATGGATAAAAATATCCAGTTGATTTTTTTAGTGTTTTTTTCCCTATATGTAATAATATATATAAAAAAAGATTAATTTCATATATTTTAAATGAAAATACTTTTGGAAGACAATTTATATTATAATATAAAAATAGGTTTTTTAAAGGTTTTTTAAAAATAGTTTTTACCGGAAAACTCATCAGAATAACATGTATTATTTTTTATTTTTTAAATTTATTTTTAATATCTATACATTAAAAACAATCACACTGTTAACCCATATCACACTCCTTTCATATTAAATAACAACGGAGCAGTACGATGTTGACGTGTAAGATATCCGAACTCAGATCTGTCTTTTATGTTCACTTCCGAGGCTACTGCTCCGAGTCCCCAACTAGCATGTGCTACGTACCTAACCTACAACTGGCCTGCCCCCTTCCTGATAAATGGCCTTCTAGATGGAGCTTTACTCTCGCGTGACTTCAGTTGTCTCATTCAGTTTTCATAGCAAATCACGAGGTCTGATCGGTAATTACGGGACCACCATTACTTTTTCTTATGAGAATAGTGTTTTGTTCTTCTCTTCTCCCTTCTTCTGCTTCCATGTAATTCGTTGCAAGAAAAATCTAAGCTAGAAACTTCTGATGAAAGACAAATAATTTTTTTCTTAAATAGTGTTGCTAGTATGTGTTTTTTTTAATCATAGTATATAGTGTTTTTTAAATGTTTTTAATTTAAAAAATATAAGAAATATCAACACATTAAAACTAAAAAAAATAATTTCAATTAAAATATATTTTTAAAAATAAAAACTAACAAGCTTCTAAATATTCGCTATACCATAAGCGATTTACAACTTCTACAATCATTTCTTTTCAATAATGCCGATTACCATGCTAATAAATTAACTATCAATTATTAATATGTTTTTGGAATTCAATAGATAGATAAAATGAATTCACTTGTTTTGTAGATATAAAATTCAATTCATTTTATATATAAAAAAGAGCAACATGGTTGATTTATGAATTACTTTTGTAATATTTTTAAAGATTGATTTCCATTTTAAATCCAATTTTTAATGGTACTAACGATGGTTTTAAATATGAGATTTTATTAAAATCTTTTCATTCAATTCAATCCCGATGATTCCAAAAATAATAAATTGGAAACTCAATTATTTCTATGGGTAAAAATAAAGATATGAGATAAATAAAAACAACTTACCTGACTATATGATATAAGAATATACCAATCCATTCCCGCTTATAAAACAATCCTTTAATTTTACTTGTATATACAGCAATTGGGTTCTTCCAAATTGGATGTGCCAAAAGACAAAAAAAAATGCACCAAACTGCTATAATTTCATAATTAAAAATATAAAATTAAAAAATTAAGATTTTATGAGATTAAAGGGTGTGACAATGCGAGCCACATAGCTAGATAGTGATATATAAGTTCCACTTGGGCTTCCTGTCTTTTATCTTTCTGTTCCTGCAATCTTGTCTATATACGAGCTTTCGTGTTCACTTTACTTTGTGGGGTTTAACTTGACGACCTGCTAGTATTTTTTGCTTTGAAAGATCGCAATCTGTAGAATAGCTAGAACATATATAAATAATAAGACAAGAAAAATAAATTATATAATAAGGTGTGAAGATAATAGCTATAAATAAATATATAATAATCAACAGTATCCACTGATTTTGGCATCTTTATTTAATTCCCCCCCGTGCCACTGCGTCATTGGACTATTCTTCTAGCCTTCTAGGTGTTTTGCTAAGCTCGACTAGTCAGATTGAAACTAATAATAATAAAATAAAATAAAAAAACAGAGAGAGAGAGAGGCTAGTACCTGGGTGAGCAACCGGCCAGGAGCACGAGATTAGATTCAAATAATATGTGGTGGGCCCGTCGTGGAAAGAAAAAGACCGGAACCGGTTACCGTGAAGACACGATCAACGCAGGTGGCCTGCCTGCCAGGGTTGCAAGAATTACAAAACAAAGAACTGGTAACAAAGTTACATGTATGTTTAGCTATACATGTTGAATTTTAGGCGTTCTGGAAGGACTCGTTTTCTTCTGCAAGTTTCCACCGGTCTTAGCTGATGTCTTTCTGTATTATGTAATATCTTGTTAGAGAATAATATAAATTATATTATGGAGTTTTATTTACAAGTTTAAATTTTAGGTGAGATGGTTCCTTGATATGATATCAGAGTCTTGTTGACCCAGTAGTCACGAGTTCGAATCTCACCATTCCCATTCTATTTGATAAAAACTAAGCACAAAGTGATGTGGACTTGTGCAAGTTTCAAGCCCAAAGGACTTTCACTTAAGAGAATGTGTTAGAGAATAATATAAATTATATTATGGAACCTCACTTACAAACTTAAGTTTTTAGATGAGATGGTTCCTTGATATATCTCACTCTCAATTCATGTCTGAAAACACAAAGGAAGATAATTTCGATTTAAGATTATGGTAATTAATTAATTTATTTATTTATTTTGTTTGTGAGGGACTCATATATAATACATGGGAAATTACATATATATCCAACTACATGACGTGGCCTAAACCAGAGCCAAATTAAGATGAAGTGAGATCTCGAGCAAGATTATAAATAAAATATTTAAGAAATATATATTTTATTGTATATCCGACGGGTAAAGCTTGGAACGGTTTTCATTCTGTGATTAAGAGTTTTTGATAAGTGGGGATAATTTTTTATTTTAAAAAAAGCATAATTAATAAATATAGTTTACTCATTCGTATTTGTTTTTGGTTGAGTAGGGGCTTGAGCTAATGCTGAAGTGACATTTAGGCTTTGTCTATAACGCTTGATATTTATTGTTAAAAAATATATATGATTTTATCAATGATTTACCATCAAGACAGCTATACGATATTTATATTTTATTATGGTTGGTTCCCATACGAAAATATTGAATCTTTTATTCTGCTAATATATAGTTTGATATCAATTAAATGCTTTTTTAAGGAAAAAGTTGGACCACATATGCATTGTCCACATATCTGGAGGAGAGGAAATGGTCTGTGACTGTTAAAAATTATATGTTCGGACATGCATTGTGTGCGATCGGGAACTTAATTTAAACCAAGGAAAAAATAATACATAATTAGTGTCTATACTATATAGTTTTTATCGGATAGTTAAGTTACTAGGGATTCATCTCTAGATTTTTTAAACTCAAACCTAACCATGCCTATTTGACGACTCTTGAATCAACATGACTTCCAAAATATATTTTGATAGTGTGAAAAATATTTTTAATAAAAATATAAAAAGAAAACAAACAAGTTTTCACGTTTGTTTTCAGTTTTTTTTATTAAACAAAAGAATAAAAAAAATAGGCCCTTAACTTTTAATTGTTGAATTTTCTTTCGATGACCATTAATAGTTACAATGAGCGATGGGAAATGAAAGTGGAATAAGAAGCTTCGAGTCCATCGAAATTCAAGGCTGCCATCTCATATATTTGATTTATGAAGTATATATCTTGCGTTTTCTTTTCCACTGCCAATTTTTAGTCATGTTGTTTGAGTCAAAGGTATTATATTGAAGTTACCATGTATCAAGAGGAGAAAATAACTAAAAAAAAGGGGAGATTATTACCGTCGAAACCCTACATTTGATAACATTAAATCGTGACCATTGGATTTTAGTGGATTTTCAACAAAATGAAAACACACAATTCAACTATGACTCTTTGGGAGTTCTAGGGAGTGTAATTGAGTTTTTTTTTAAAGTGATTTTTTTTATAAATACATTAAAATAATATTTATTTTTTTAAATTATTTAACATCATCATATGAAAATAATATAAAAAACATCAAAAAATTTATTTTAAAATGCAGTGACAAAAAAGATAATAAATAATACATTGTTTGTATGGGAATGGAGGTTAAATTTTGGTGAAGTAATGAATACTTTGACTGTGGCTAGAAGTTTCGACTACCGAAGACTAAGCATTTGAAAGAATGACAACTTATAATTAATTCATTCAGGAACAATTCAATATTTTTAATATCTTAAAAATATATTATTTAAAAATAAAATTATTTCAAATTCTAATGTGATATACGTAACCACCTTCTTAATTATTTGACAAGTTCTTGCTAGCTTGATTTTCTAGAAAGTTGGGTGTAAATTAAAGATAAATCGAGGGAGGGTCTAAATCAAATCGTAGTGAATATGAAGAGTATAATCCAACAAATTTATTAAAAAATAAAATCTAAATTCAACAAAATCCTCTTTCTTTGAAGACTATATGATAAAATGTCTCGATCATATATATATATATATTTATTTATTTATTTAATAAGTTGGATATTCTCGGGATAGTTAATGGCATGTTTAATTTTGCGTTTTCAATTGTTTTAAAGTGCATTTTCTTCTAAAATAACATCAATTTAATTATTATTTAATGTTTTTTTTATATAATTTCAATGTGTTCATGTAACAAATAAATAAAATACATAAACAATATTTTAATATATTCTTATGCAAAACAACACACTTTTAAAAACACCCTGCAACATATAAACATAATTTATTGTGAATTGCCACTTTTTTTTTTCTGGACCGAGAAAAAAAACTTGAGGGTAAGGGAGCTTTTGTCTTTTTCACTGACCCATTTGTCATTAAAATGTTGTTCAGAGCTATTGAATCATTGCTTATTAAAAAGTTTATATTGGATTGTCTGATTTTTTTTATTTTTTTTCATGGTGTGAAAAACGTTTTTACCATCAGAGTCAATAGAATTTAGATTCATTGACCAGTATTTTTTTTTCTTTTCTTAAACCTTTAAACAAAATACTTCTTTATCTTCATAATCAATAAATTGTTGGGTTTTGGACATTTTGTTTTCATTTTTATTATTCATGTACAATTAAAGTACAATTTTAGCCTTGGAAAACACAAAAAAAAGGTTTGCATTTGAGGGCATTTTTATATTTTCACACAAGTTTTAGGTATTTGACATGTTCATTAGAGGTTTTTTGATGTTTTGATGTTTTTTTTTAATAAAAAACATTGATGGTGAGTGACACACACACATACACTAGTGAATGACATATGCATCGTTCAAATGGTAATTGCGACGTTACCGTAATCAAACCTGACCTTTTATTGTTTATTTTGACGCGTCACAATTTTCTTTTACACTTGTGCGACATATATGGTAAATGATGGTCGTATCATCATCTGTGAGTTTTTTCTCTTTCTTTCTTTTATATCTCCTATTAGGGTAAAATGCATGATTTTCAGTTTTATTTTCTTTTTTTTTAACTTTATACCTTATTCTTTAATTTTATTTTTTTATAGATTATTTTTTATTAATTCCTTCAATTATAATTTTTTTCATTTAGGTCCTTAATCTTCTTCCTTTTATTTTTCTTGGTTGTTTTGTTGTTGTTGTTGTTTTACTTTGAATTTCATCATTCAATCAAAAAAGTTTTTTTATTTTATTCAATATGACCATCATTTTTTTATTTGTTTTTCCTATTGTTAAAGCTATTTTTTAATTCAATTTAACTCTCTAATTGAAAGTTTTTGTTTTTCCTTTGATTAATTTTTTTCACCTTTATATTTTAGGTATTTTTGTGTGATTGATTTTTTTATATATTTAATTTATCAGGGATTCAAATTCATACAATCTTATTGTGTTGCATTAATGTTTTTTCCTTAAAAAAGTACTAGTTTTATGATTTTCTTTAATTTATTTTCTATAAGTTTATCTAATCTCAAGACTTAGATAATTAATTTTGCATACCTTTTAGAATATAACTTTTTTTTTAAATGTTATGTTTGTCTTTGACTTCTCATGTATGTATGCATGCATGGATGTATGTATTGTTTATAAAAATGAACTTTATTTTTCAAAATATAAAATATATTTTTTAAAATAATATTTATGATGTGTTTGACTTTGCATAATAATTGTTTTAGGGTTTAGAGTTATTCAATCAATTTTATTCGTGTTTATATTTTAAATCACGAGTTTTCACAGTGTAAATTTATCTTTTATTGATTTAAATAATCAAGTCCATTGAACAAAATCATGTGTATATCTTATTTTTTGTTATTGAATATATTGATCTACATTTATCTCTTGATGTTTTTCAATTTTCTCTTTGGTTATTATTAATGAGTTTTTATTCACAAGTATCAATTTATTAGATTAGATTCTCATATAAAATTTTCATTTATGTGTGTGTGTATATATATATATATATATATTTTTTTTTTAATAAAACACATAAAATTAGCTTATATATCCAGTATTAATTTTTGAAAAATGTCTATAATCTGCAATAAAACACGGTTAAGGTGACTAGTTTATAATTTTTAAAAAATATGGGCCAAAATTTTACTTGTAGGGATTGAGCAAAAAGGATGAAAAGAATAAATTGGTGACAAGTGAACGAGTGGTGATTGAGGAGGTATTTACGGTGATTGTTTTGGAAATATATTTAAAAAAATAATAATGATATGTCATTATTTAAAACAAATATTTTTTATACCATTATTTCAAAACAATAAAAAACAATTTTTTAAAAAATTCTAATTTAATGAAAAATAAATTCGCCGTCAGTCACAAATACCCAGAACAGTCCAGTGATGGGATCCACACATGTCAAAACGCTTACGTAATAATCGGAAAAATAAATAAACAAATAAAATCTTAAACAAAGCTGACGTTGGAAACCAACTCCCACCTTATTTAAACCCCACCCCGGGAACAACGCTCATCAAATGCCATTGCTCAATCTCTCCTTGCCGTCTCCCTCCCTCCCTCTCATCTGCAAATTTCCATTGAAGCTTCCTCGAAGCCTCTCATTTTAATCAAGCCAAACGAACACACGGTTATTGTCTCTTAACTTTTTTCTCAGGTAATCTTTAGTTAATCGGTTACAGGCTTATCTGATGATTTTATTCTTTGTTTTTAGTGCTTCATTTATTATACTTTGTTGTTTGTTTTAATTCTTGATTTGTGATTGTGGCATAGATCTTTGATATCTATCCTTTTTTTTTGGCTGATTGAAATGTATGGTGTATTTTGTTTGGTTTCTAGGAAAGAAAGTGGTAAAGGCAAAGAAAAGAAGGAAAATAGCTTAATATGAGAGGAAGGAAATTTTATTTGTTCTGATTTGCAATTTTTTATTTGTGTTAAAGTAGAAAAACTTACTTAAAAAGTGGAGGAACCACACAATATTTAGTCCAACTCGACTTTTTTTTCCCCTTAGCCTACAAATTTCTAGATTTTGTATTTGATATGGTTAGTTTCACAACTACTTAGATGTTGTTCTTAGGTTCCTTGTTGATGCTAGTGATCACCTTGACCTAGAACCATTTTTTTCTTTTCTTTTGAAGTTATTTCTATCTTTCTGAGTTCATGGGGTTCTAGAAAGTTTTTTTTATTTATTTTTAAAAATGGTAGGTAGGTTTCTGTCTTAGATTATAATATCATTTAACAAGAATCCAATGCTTGGATATCCTTTTATTTTATTTTATTCATCTTGTAAATATGTATATATAAAATTTGAAGGGTCTGTGCCTGGTCATCTTATATTTTTTTCCTGTGATTTACCAGATTCCAACCTAATAAATTTGACACATAATTATTTAAGAAATTAGATTTTGGTTTAAATGAACAATCATTTTGCTGATTATTCACTCCTTCGTTGTCACTTTCACCGGGCCACCTAAAAGAGATTTAGATGAATTTGCTTTGTGCTTGAAGAAGATTAGTCAGAACTTGTACTTTAATGGACTGAAGACATGAAATATTGAATTCTGTAATGATTTTTTGCTGCGTGGGGAACTGCTCTTCTTGATCTTATCTGTGCTCAACTTGTTCTTCATGCCTTACCTCTTTGTCCTTGAAAAGTTTGGTGTTTAAGCATGTATGTGGTTTGTCTATCAAGGATTTAGAAAGCCGTGCTTATTTAGAATGTTTTAGTTTTGGACGTCTCTATATTCCCTGTTTAAGGAACCGTTGAAAAGTAGCTTGAAGCATCTTTCTAGAAGGTCAAAGTATTCAAATGTGTTGTGGTACGAATACGTTTAAGCCATACTTCATCACTTGTTTTTCAAGTGAAATGAATTTGGAAATTGTAAAACGAGATATCACTTAGAACACAGGAATGAAAAACAAGATGAGTACCATGAATGCATATGTTTCACATGTGTACTCAAGTTGCAATTATTGTCAGACGAGTCTTTATCTAATCAGAAATCTTAAGTTGTGGGTCATTGAAGCTTCCGCCCCTGTTTGATAGATTGGGGTGCTAGATTGGCCCTGGGGCTTTTTGTTTGATGCATTTCATTGTTCTGAGGTGGACAGCATAATTGCTATGAACTTAATCGGTGGCATATATCTTGTGCCTATTTAGATTTTTCATATGCTTGTGCACGCAAGTGGTATCTGCACTTCCAAGTAGCGAGTTTCAGATTGTGTATCAATGGAAGTTATAAGTTAGTTTGATACTTCAACTTGGATGATGAGGGAAAACTGTTACTGATCTGGTTTGATTTCTCTTATCTATTTCAGAGTTAAAGGACGCCGGAACAGATCTATGGACTTTGAGCGATATTTTGCCCAGGGATGGAAATCAGTTTCAAGTGCAGCAGCCGACTCGGAAAGTTTTAGTGGTTGTTTTGACTGTAATATCTGTTTTGACTCTGCACATGAGCCAGTAGTCACCCTCTGCGGCCACCTTTATTGCTGGCCCTGCATTTACAAGTGGCTCCATGTCCAGAGCACCTCCCTTGCCTCTGACGAGCACCCGCAATGCCCAGTATGCAAAGGCTGATATATCTCACACCACGATGGTCCCCCTCTATGGCCGCGGCCAAGGCTCAGATGAAGCTGAAGGCAAGACACCATATAGGGGTATGATCATACCTCCCAGACCATCAGCATGCGGTGCTCGAGGTGTGATGTTGAACACATCCAACACCAGCCAGCGGCTTCCATATCGTAATCCTTACCAGAGCTACAACTACAATACGAATCCATACGGCAGTTTCGATGAGGCTCCCCCATCGCCATTACTTAACCTTGGAGACCCTATGATGCAGGAACCAGTTGTTGGGGTGTTAAGGGAGATGATTTATGCAAGGGTTTTCGGTGCATTTCCAAACACATATCACTCAATGGGGACTACTAACCCCAGGATGAGAAGGCATGAGATGCTGGCAGACAAGTCATTGAACAGAATCTCAATTTTTCTCTTCTGCTGCTTTCTATTATGCCTTGTTGTATTTTGAGACACACAAATAGGTTATTCACCATTGTTCATCTGTATATTTTTGTGAAGAGCAACGGTTCGGAGTTTATGGAACTTCTTAGATCAGATTATATATACACGAGTTGAATTCTTATATTTAACAAGAAACACATGTCGTTTTATCAGCTCTATGTAGTTTGATTAGTCATGGTGTGAACCTGAACGTTCTTTCATGAGAATTAATGCTGAATTTTTTGTTTGGCAATATGATTTTAACTAATTTAACTGTTACGTAAAAGGGATATTTTCATCATGTAGTCCAAGTTTCATCAAGCCTCTTGATGGGAAAAACAAATAATGGAGATTATCGTGATCCATCATCTTACACACATCAATGTTTTCGAGAGCAAGCAATGCTTGGACCGAGGTCCAATCCAACTCAAATGGCAAGTCCAATGCCTTGACCCCAGTCATATTTTGCCATTTAATTTGTTTTTCTTCAAAGAACTCGGAACCCGAAACCTCTTATGAGAATAGATGGTAAGAACATCAGTAAGAGCTACAAACATACAACTCATTGCCTGCCACTCAATTTATCTTATTGAATAGGGTTAAGTATGTTGAATAGAATGAAATTAAAACGCAGTAATCCTTCAAAACATAATTGCAGGAACTATAATTACGGCCAATGAGGAGCAGTTTTACAGATGAACGTATTACAAGAACCAGAACTTGTTGATCTGATCCAGGAGTTTCCTTCGAGACACCGCCCTGGTTTTGGATGACACCACAATCGCCTTGGGTTCTACAAGAGGTACTGCGATTTACTTGGAGGGAGCTATGGCGACAACCTCCACTGCTTGCTCGTTTGCATACAGAGTCTTGGAAATGAAGGATATTAATAATTTGTAATTTGATGTTGAAGATCTTTTGAATGTTTGAAATAAACTAATAAAAGCTTTCGACTCACTGATCTTTTGCTGTTTCGTGACTGTTTGAGAGTGCGGTCGAAGTTGTTTTTATTTAGAAATGCACCAAAATAATATTTTTATTTTTTAAAAATTATTTTTGATATCAACATATAAAAATGATCTAAAAACAATAAAAAAACAATTTAAAATATTTTTTAAAATTACTTTTGAAATACGGTGCCAAATACATAAAAATCGAAAAGGTATAGGCTTAATTATACGAGCATGTTCCTTTTCCATTTACCTATTTTTTTCCTAACACATCTACATGCACTTTTTTTCTACAAAGGGTTGCAGTTTCTATGGACTACGATGTCTTAATATTTAAACATGCCTTGAGAGATACGATCACCGTTAATATTTAAACAAGTTGTTGTCAATAAAATCACAACAAATTCAACATAAATAACAATTTCATAGCAAGTCATTTCATAATAATAAAAATAAAAAAACTCAATTATTAAATAAAACAATGTACAATTTTAATTTTATTATATAATATTATTGCATCTAATAAATTAACTTCTCATGATAGTTTTATTATATGTTACAAAAAACTTGATTCATAGAAATTTATTATATCTTCATGCACATGACTCACAACTATCCAGATTACATGTCGGCTGATGTATTGGATCACATTGTTGTCTTGGAAATATGCTTCCTTAGTGGTGTAATGAATCTCCATGTATAAAAATAAATAGAAATCTAACTCAAAAGACAAATATTGCTTTGTAAAAATGCAATCTTTCCTTGCATGTCAAAGATTGACATAGTCTATATGAACCATCAACTAATCATTGTCTTATTTACCTCAACGATTGACAACATGCAAGTTATTAAATAAAAATATCATTCAATTTATTATTATCTCAATATTATAAAAAATATCATATAACATGCGATAAATTTTGAATTCATCATTATATTTTTAAAAATATATATATTATCCATATTTAGATTTTTTTTTAGCGTTTGGGAATTTGTTTTTTTTTAACC
Source organism: Salix viminalis (assembly GCA_029228465.1). NCBI lineage: Eukaryota > Viridiplantae > Streptophyta > Magnoliopsida > Malpighiales > Salicaceae > Salix > Salix viminalis. The sequence goes on along the minus strand of CM055429.1, from coordinate 2,140,709 downwards.
TGGACATATCACGTGTGAATAGTCTAATATGAAACTATCTTGTTTTAGAAAAAAATAATCATGAAACTATGGTTTAAGATAATGATAGGACTTGTTTTATTCCAGAAAATATTTTGTATTTCTTTATATTTTGTGATATTAATATTAAGTATTTTTAATGATGCAGGTGTGGGATATCCAAAGCTTAATTGGCCATGCATCCGCTATCACGAGGCCTAAAGCATCTTTCTAAGGGTCAGATATGTGAGGACTAGGAGAATAACATGAAATGGCCAACATGTGATTCTAGTTGACAGTAAATGTCAATTCTGCTGTTTTATGTTAGATGTTTTTTTTTAATTTTTTTTTAAAATATTCTTAACTTTGAAAACATATATATTTTTTATTTTAAAAAAAAATTAATTTTAATATTAATATATTAAAACAATTAAAAAACACTAAAAAGTATTTTAATATATTTCTAAAAAAAACTTTAAAAATCACTCTACTAAACCACCCTTAAATATGAACATCATTGAGGGCATGTTTAAAAGTGTGGTTAAGATTATTTTTTAAAGTATTTTTATTCAAAAATAAATTAAAATAATATATTTTTTTAAAAAATATTTTTGACATCAATATATCAAAATAAAATAAAAATATCAAAAAATTAATTTAAAAAAATAAATAAAATAATTGTTTTCAAAAAATACTTTTTAAAAACAATGACAAAAACAGTGAACTAAAACATTCTATTGTTAGTCATTATTATAGCTTTATGTGGTTGCATAATTCCTAGTTGAAGATTTTCTCTGCCGTGCCAGAAAGTAAGCATGCTGTTAACAAATTCTTTATTGTGTGATTGGAAGTTTGGTTGATGTTGTTTTTAAAATTGGTTTTTTATATAAAAATATATCGAAATAATATTTATTTTTTATTTTTTAAAAATTATTTTTAATATCAACATATGAAAATGATCTAAAAATACTATTTTTTAATTTAAAATGAAAAATAAAAACAATTATTTTTATTTTTAAAAAATATTTTTAAAACACATGCAAAAATCTCTTTCAAGTAGAGTAACAAAATTCTTTGAACACAGTCGAAGTGACAAGGATAGGATGAATAAAGAAAAAAAGGGAAAAGCAACGAGAAAAATGGAGGCTTTTAAGCACATTTTGCTTCGGTGAACACCTAACCTCTCCACTAGTCAAATCAAGTTTGCTACCAACCCCTCAGGAAGATTCTAACAATCCCATCCATCCATCATCGCACCCCTAAACACCAGTTATCATCTTTTTTTTTATTATTATTATTATTTATACTGTTACAGCTTGTGTGTTTCAAATTGTTTTTTAATTAAAAATTATTAAATTTATTTTAATGTGTTGATATAAAGAAATAAAAAAAAAGAAATCTATTGTATAATTATAATCCTACAATGAACTATTACAGTTCAATAATGGCAATAAGCAGACAAAAAGGTTTGCCAAACACTTTCCAAGTAGGGTCGGAGTTCACTGTCCTTATTTTGATTTTGATTTTGTATTTATTCGCTCCATTTCTCTAAAGGGTTTAGTAAGTTGACCTTAATAATCGGTTAACCCTAATTATACCCTTCCAATTAATGCTGATTAATATTATAGAATCCATTCTTCAATTACTAGAATCATAAATGTTTTATTTTCTTGAAATTAAATTCGTACATTCAACTTCCATCCACCCTTTTCCTTCTTTTTTCCCTTTCATTTCTTGGCTTATCGTGAATTTGTTTTGCAAAAATTCCTTAACACAGCTGCATAGAATGAAATCTACGGGCTACTCTCTAAATTGGAAGGAATTAGGGTTCAAGTAAACAAAAAGTGTGAAATTGCTTGGCATTTTTTTTTAATTTTTTTTTATCAGGGGAGAAAAAAAAAAGAGGCTGGAATTTCCACCGTATAGATCTATGGTTTTGCCACTCCAATCGTTTGACTACACAACGTTTTACTCGGATCGGCATTTATGGAAGACATCCATGTATTTTTTCAAAGAAAAAAATTAATATATGGTGACTTTTGAAGGGGTATTGGCATGTGTAATAAAAAAACAAGAGACGCATAAAAATCTTGCTACTATTATTCATTGGAAGAATTTAGAGCAAAGCAACAAGAAAGGATCTCCAAGAATGGTTTCCACCCAGTATAAGAAGGTTTACACGCACCTAAAGAAAACAAAAAAGGTGAGAAAAGATTGAAAAAAGAGAAAAAGAAAAAGGAAACAGTCCACCTTCCACGGTGCTAGTCGTAGTTTCCTGGAGGGTGTTGATCGTGATCATATTATAAACTAGAAAGCCTCCCCACTTCAGAAACCTTTTGGGTTCCATAAATCTAGCTAGCTGAGCCAAAACATGGCAGCCAATATATTGCAGCTTGATCAAGGCACAGCAATCAAGATCAGTTCTTCAAGCACAATTAGGTCTCCAAAAACAAAATGCCCTCCTCCGTTTTTATCCAAGACTTTTGACCTGGTAGAAGAAGGCGGGGCAGACGGTGTTGCCGGTCATCCTCATGGCAAGAGAATCGTTTCTTGGAATGCCGAGGGAAATGGGTTTATAGTATGGTCTCCGGCTGATTTCTCAGAGCTCACTTTGCCCAGATTTTTCAAGCACAACAACTTCTCTAGCTTCATTCGTCAGCTTAACACTTATGTGAGTTATCATTTTATGCATGCTTTCATCTTCTTAACTTTCGATGCTTGCCCTTTTCATCAAATGCCAAAAGCTTTCCTGCGTACAGAAATGTTCTCCTGTTGTCTCGAAATTGGTTCAGGTAGCAGGAAATAATTAATAATTAGTAGAATATATACTGTTTATGTCCTTTTTCTTCTTCTGCATGATCTAATCCAAGTCGAGAGTTCCCATGTTCAGAGGTGATGGATTATTCATTTTTGTCTGCTTAAGGAATATCGAGTTCTCAAAGTATACGGTAAACAATGGACTACTGCTAAATTGACTATTGTTGTCTGACTACAATATAGAACACTATTTTATCATGTGGGTGAGCTGCAATTTATTCAAGAATGTTTCGATATGGATGAAGATATCTTGATATAGAGTGAAGAAAACGTATTAAAAAAAGAAATACTGAGTCAAAATATGCGATATTCTGATCTGTAATTGTCAACATAATCACACTGCGTTCTGCCTTAAACGATGACTTTTTTAGGGAGCAAACCTGGACTTCAATTCATGGAAGCAAGCACCACAACCTGCCGTCATGCTTGTTCTATGTAGAACCCTTAAAATTTACAAGATTCCTGATCTTGATGATAACGATGGCTTTTATTGCTAGGCATGTAGGAAATGTCAGAATTTCGGATGAACCCGGATAGTGTCAAGACAAAGTGTATCAATGACTCTCTCTCAAACAGGCTACTATGGATTTTAAATGGATAATGTTAAGACTAATTGTATTGGAATTATATGTAAGATAGATGGGATATATCTTCTCTTCTGTCAATTGATAAAAACTAAACGTTACCTTGTTGTTTAGGGTTTATATATAGTTACACTCAAGTTCTTCCATTGTTTTCCAATTTGTATAGTGAATCTAAAAATATAATTTAAAAGGCAGGGATTCAAGAAAACATCATCGAAGCAATGGGAATTCAAGCACGAGAAGTTCTTGAAAGGGAGGAGGCACATGCTCGTTGAGATCACTCGAAAGAAATGCGAGCCCAGTGCGTTTCCAGCATTTTTAAAGGCTTCTAATCAAGAGAATGCAGCGGGTGCCATTGAAGAAACCAGTCGTTTGATACTCATGGAGGAGAACAAGAACCTTAGAAGAGAGAAACTGGAATTACAGATTCAAATAGCCCAATTCAAAGCTCTAGAAATGAGGTTGCTGGATTGCCTTACTCAAGACATATATGGGAAGCCACCAGAACAAAACTAGGAGGCTATGTTAGGGTTATGGTGAGAAACAAATATTTAGCAATGGCCCAGGATGGTTGTTATCTCCATGGGCGTCTTCTCATAAGCTTCTTCCTCGATAGTCTGCTTAGCTTTTCTTTTTCCTGAATAACTGTAATGATGAAAGGAAAGAGAAAGAAACAAATATTTGTGTTTTTTGGCGGATTTTTTTTTTATGTTTTTGTCCGGTTCCATTTTGTTTTTGCCTATTTTTCCAATTTATATTCAAAATGTCTTTTCTTAATTAAGATAATTTGGAACCATTAATTAATAACGAGGGCACCTAAATTCAATCTATCTCATTAATTACAAAATTAGAAAATCGGATCGCATGATTTAACACGGTGGTTTTAAAAGCTCTAAGGCACACTTATTACGCTTGGACATGTTTAGTCTTGTGTTTTTACTTTTCAAAGGTGTTGTAAAAATATATTTATTTGAAAAAGAAATGATGATTTTTAGGTAAAGAGTACAAGTTTAAAATATTGGACCGAGTTAGCTTAAATCATCTTTTTTTAACTTTCAGGTTATTTTTTTAGTAAATCTTTCAAAAATCAACCCCAAAAAAGAATTGAATCAACACTGACCAACCGGTCAAGCTTGGGATCTAGGTCTTGGGACCGAGTGAACCCTACAAAAAGAAAAGGAAAGGACATAATGAAGTCCAATTTGCAAAAAAAATGTGGAAAGATGAGATGAAAAAGAAAGCCAATGTAGATCTAAGATTACACCATAGAAAAAAATCATGAATTCCAATTTGAAGTCAATTTCATTTTGAAGAATGGAATTGAATTGAATTGATTTTTTTTTTGAAAAAGGATACAAGGGAAAAATAATAATTAAAATAATAATGACTAAAATTGATTTAAAAACAAAATGACTAGAAACCTTTTAATTTTTTTTGATAACCGGGGTGTCCGGGTCAGCTTGCGCGTACCACAACTAATCCCCGGGCTCACTGAACATCCTGCAAGTCTAATGAGCATGTAAGGCACCGCGGGGATGACAGACATGCTTGACAAGACTTGAACTTGAGGTAAGAGGAAGGGAGAAGCCCTTCTTGACCACTAGGCCAAGACCCTACTGGCGAGTCTTGAGATGATGATGAGTATTGAAATTTTATTTTATTAAACCAAACATCAAGAGAGTATTGAAATTTTTCCTTGATATTGCAAGAACCTCATATATAGTCAAACAAAACAAATTACTAAGTCAAATTCCAAATAAAGTTAATGTGAATGGATTAAAGAAAAAAATATACTCTTATAGTGAGAGTACAAATTGGTCCTTGATATTAGAAAATAAAAAGGGACCTAATATTTATATAAGCCTCAGATCCAATCTCTCTATACTCTAATTCTTTTTAATATTTTTTTTTGTAAATCAAGCTTCAGCCGAGCGATGAAACATTTATGTAGCACCCTGAGATCCTCATGTATAGGCATGAAAAGGAGATTGAGGGACCAAAGTGTAAGAAAGCACCAAGATCAATCGCAAATCAAAACAATTTTAAAGAACCAAATAAGAACGAAAAGGAGATTGAGGGACCAAAGTGTTAAAACTATTAGGAACCAAAAAAAAAAGAAACAATGTTTGAATGAATAACATTTTTCCTCACATTCTACTGCGAGCATCGAGCTCTTTTAGCAGGTTGTTGCTAATACCCATTCAAATATACTAAACTATATAATTTTCTGAACTTGTATTTTTATAATTTATTTAAGAAACTAATCGTACACATGTAAATCACAATAAAAAAGAATAAATAAATAGAAAAATTAGCATTTTATTTTATAAAAAAGATTAATAACTAGAGGAGGAATGAGTTTCATGTAGACAAAAACAGAATGCCTGAAAAACGACGTGGTCCTAAAGCTTTGCGCCTTGCGTTTTAATGGCGCACTTAAAACAACACTGAAATGACATGAACCAGAAATTATGGAGACTTCATACGTAAAACCTTCTTTTTTCTCTCCATTTTCCAAATGTGCCAACAAAAAATAAGTCAACACTTCATCTTGACGAGAGAGAGAGGGAGGGAGGAAGAAAAAAAAAAAAGTTAGGTTAGCTAGTAAAATCATTGCCATTTTTTTTTTTTTTTTTGTAATTATCATATTACTGCAAAATTATACATTATACAGTATTGTTGCTATATTGTTTACATTAATGTTTATATCCACCTTTTCTTTCTAGATCCTTGAAATTTTTTTTTATTTTTTACACTCCAATCATTAAAATTTATTTGATTTTAGTTTCATCATCTCAAGTTATGTTTTCGTGGTTTTATGATTTGATTTTTTTTTATTTGCATGCTCTAGCATATCAGATAAGTATTACGATGTTAAATTAAATATTAATATTATCAAATATAATTTTAACTTATAGTTAAAAAATTGAAACAACAAGGACCATAGTTAACATAAAAAGCTCATCCATTTTCATTTCTTACTTGCTCATGACATGGAAAACTTTAGTCTCGTCCCTGAAGTTTAAAGCTAGAAAAAACCAACATCTTATATTAGAAATTAATTCGGACTTCAATATTGGGGTTCTACAAATTTACATGAAACAAATATTTCCATTTAAAGCCCGAGATTGCATGAAGAGCCTAACTTTATATTGGGCTTCAAGACTAATGGGCCAAGGAATAGAAGCTCCAAAACAAGCCCGAAAAGCCCATCCAAGTTCTAAGACCCATATCTCTTAAACCCCCACTGGCAAATGAACAGCAGCATTTCTTTTCCTTTCTCACTGAAAAAAATATCATCCCCTTGTTTCTCTTGCCCTGCAAAACCCAGCAATGAACACAAAACTAATCTCTAAAACCCTAATCCAAAACCAAAATACAATCATTACCAGATCTTACTACACGAACAAATATAATAAATCTACCCTTGTACTCAAAAATCAGTCCTTTAGGAAGCACCCCTAGTCTGGAGCCTGAGCTGGACAGTTGGGTCCAAAGCGGAAACAAGGTCAGGGTTGCTGAGCTTCAACGCATTATCCATGATCTTCGTAAGCGAAAGAGGTTCTCTCACGCCCTTCAGGTTTCTTTTGTATTTTGTTGATTTGGGTTTTGTTTGGTTTCTGGGAAATTGTAGGAAAGGAAAATAAATGAAGGTTGAACTTTAAAGTAATTCTGCCAATTAAAGGTAAATGAAATGTTGTAATTTTGCATCAAAATGAGTTCTTACGGGAAAAATGTTAGATTTATGTATGGATTTTTACCGTATGTGCATTACAAGCATGATCTGTGATTGATTGTTGGCGTTTCAATATATCTATCTTTCTTTATGAACAAACATAGAAATGTTTTTTTCTCTTTTCGGTTTTTGGATAAAAGATGCAATACTTTTTAAATGCTGTCTACCAATGATTTTCTTAATAAAATTTGCTATCCTTTAGAATTTCTGGAGGGCATATCTATGTTCAAGTGATAAATACTTTTTTTTTGTATTGCTCCTTAGTTTTTGGAAATTTGTGGGTGCAGGTGTCTGAATGGATGCATAAAAAGGATATTTGCATATTCTCACCAAGTGAACATGCTGTTCAGTTGGATTTGATTGGTAGAGTTCATGGGCTTGTTTCTGCTGAGAACTATTTCAATAACCTGAGGGACCAGGATAAAAATGAAAAGACATATGGTGCCCTTCTGAATTGTTATGTTCGCCAACGTGAAACAGACAAGTCCATCTTACATTTGCAGAAAATGAAGGAGATGGGCTTTGTCAAATCATCTCTCACTTACAATGACATTATGTGCCTCTACACAAATGTTGGCCAGCATGAGATGGTTCCTCGGGTCCTAAATGAGATGAAGGAGAACAATGTTTTCCCTGATAACTTCAGCTACAGACTCTGCATCAATTCCTATGGTGCTAGGGGTGACCTTGAGGGAATGGAAAAGATTTTGAATGAGATGGAGCACCAACCAGACATTGTCATGGACTGGAACACATATGCAGTTGCTGCTAATTTTTACATAATAGGTGACCTTACAGAGAAGGCCATCGATACCCTGAAAAAATCAGAAGCAAGGCTAGATAAGAAAGATGGAACTGGCTACAATCATCTGATTTCACTCTATGCTAAGTTAGGAAATAAGACTGAGATTTTGAGATTATGGGATCTGGAGAAATCTGCTTGTGAAAGGCATATAAACAAGGATTATATCATCATGATGGAATCTCTACTGAAGCTTAGTGAGTTTGAAGAAGCCGAGAAAGTGCTAAAAGAGTGGGAATCATCTGGCAATTTTTATGATGTTCGGGTACCAAATACCCTTATTATTGGGTACTCCAGGAAAGGCTTGTGTGAGAAAGCAAAAGCACTGCTTGAGGACTTGACTGGGAAAGGAAAGATGACTCTCCCAAACAGTTGGGGCGTTGTTGCTACAGGATTCTTTGACAAAAGCGAGGTAGCAAAAGCTTTCAGCTGTATGAAGGCTGCCCTGTGCCTATACGCCGAAAATAAAGGATGGAAGCCAAATCAAAGAGTTATCAATGGCATATTGAGTTGGCTTGGCGATGAAGGCAGTGCTGAAGATGCAGAAGCTTTTGTGTCTTCATTGAACACTGTAATCCCCATGAACAGGGAAATGTATCATGCTGTTTTGAAGGCAAATATAAGAGCTGGTAAGGAAGTGCATAGACTTTTGGACGGCATGAAAACTTACAAGATAAAGGAGGACGAAGAAACAAAGAAAATCCTTAGCATGATCCAGTAGTAAACGTAAAGCTTAATGTTATTCCATTGAGATATCCACCACAACTTGCTTATCCAAACAAGCTTTTCTTCTTCTTTTTTTTTCCTGTGAGAACCATGCAATTGCTGTAGCAATCCATTTTGTTTGTTTAGTTCCGTTGAAGCAATTGGTGGTTCAAATATCAAGATTATTCCTTAGCAATTGATTCATATTGTCCATATGAAATTGTTCCAAATCGTGATTACTTTTGTATCCATGCTGGACCGTGTAATTTAGCCGCAGCTTCACGTCCTTGAACGAAGCTGCATGGGATTTATTGTTTCCCTTTCAGTTCATCAAGAACTTCATCTCTGAAACATTTCCCTTTCCGACTGGAGTAGAATGTCGAGCAGTTGACCTCGTTAATCGTCTCTGTTTAAAACGGGCAGGTCATCGACTGGAGTAGTGTAGGGCTCGTGCAAGCATTTTATTAAAAAGACTGAGTAGTGGTTCGGCTCCAATGGAATTTCTTTGCGTATAACGTTTTGCTAAAAATAACGGGCTAAAATGATTTTAGCAATTGATTTTTCTTTCAGCCTGACAAAGGGAAAATAACGGGCTAAAATAAAAAAAATCTTTCGACACATACTACCGAAATATCAGAAAACAATTGCTAAAAATACTTCAAAGAATGCACACTTTTTTCCCCTCCTCATTCCTTCCTTTATAACGTTTTGATAACTTGTTAACAGATGATCATATTTGTTGTCATCCTCAAAAAAAACTGGTGGCTGTTTCTCAAGAAACCATCTTGATTCCTTGCTGCACCCTATTTTTTTGCGAAACTCAAGCGCTTTGGGTTGATATTATCCAGTTGAATTAGTATTGTTCCAACATCTCCTCCTTCACTCCACTTGATAGATTCCTTCTCTAATAGCTTCATAATCTGCAAAAGAAAAGGGAGGAAGGAGGTACAAATTTCGTTTTCAGTCCTGGGATGATAAGTAAGACCTTAGAAGTCTGGTTGCGGTTGCTTTTGAAAATGATTTTCATTCATAAATGTATCAAAATGAAGTTTTTTTTTTTTTAAATCATTTTTGATATCAGTACATGAAAATGATCTAAAAACACTTTTTTTTTAATATAAAGTAAAAAATAAAATTAAAAAATTTCAATTTTTTTCAAAAATGTTTTTGAAACGCAGTGTCAGACACCCCCTAAGAGAATTAGCTCCCTTGCCTTTAGGGAACTACAGTTAGGTTAAGCACCCATCGGTGTGTAAGTATCGTTTTTGGTTCAATCTCTCAAACAAAAGACTCTTCTCACTCTAATATCTCAGCCTCAATGAATCCTTAACAAAAATGACCAAGGTTAAATGAATGCAGGTCTTACCAATCTTCTACGAGCCCCTTTCGTAACATCTTCCTCGTCTGCCTCAATGATGACTTTAAGGTACGTGACTGCTGATGAAAAAAATAGAATTGGATAAGATACATGTCAAGGGAAAATTATGAGGGGAAAAGAAAACAAGATAGCTTACATGGGATCCCTGAAAGTAAGAGAAGATTACTCCTCAAGGAACGTATTGCATCTTTCGCGCCATATTCATGTAGATCAAGCAACATATAATCTTGTGTCTCAACATTTCTGCTCATGAATGCATCCAAGAGATTAGAAAAAACTAAGGAAAGAATACCGATTTACAAAGGGAATAGAAAAGCCAAAGTGCACATCCGGTTAGACACTACAAGAAATGAAAAAAAAAAAAAAAAGTCACTGACTTGCTTTCAAAAATCTTCTGAGTAGATTCTTCATCTACCTCATGAGCCTTGTCACGAAAAAAAAGTCCCTGCAAAAATACCAAGGACATTTACATCTACACTACTTATTTTACTCCCCAGTGGCCTTCTAACAATCAAAATTGACATAATTGAGATCCTGTTAAACCCCACAGCTTAAATACATAAACCACAGTTCGACTTATAAGCATTTCGACAATCATACTACTACCAATGCTATGCTGACCAGCTATATCAACTGGTCAACAATTTAGTTTGATCTTGTGTTCAACTTCTTGGTAATCATCCAAGAAAAAAAAAAATCTTATTTGTATCTCAAGTGCTGATCATGTTGTCAGTGCAAATAAAAACATGATTTAAAAACAGATTTCTTCATTGTAACAACAGTCAGAAACCATACCTCATCCATAAGTTTGTTTGCTCGCTCGTAATCTCCTTTGGCAAATGCATCGCCACCCTGATAAGGGACATTCTTATTTTATCATGACCAGACAAAAAAGGCAATTGACACAAACCATATTGTAGATGTCTTATGCAAAAAGCCAGTCTGGAAATTAAATTGCAAATGCCTGCAGCTATAAATTTACTTAGGCAAATATTTTTTTTATCAAGTTACTAAAAATCATAAAAATATGTTATAGAATCATGACAAGAAAAATTGATTCCCTTCATTAACCCTCTGGAAATGAAAATCTACACGTACAGGCATAAAGGCCACTATAGTATTTGCAGTAAAATAATAATATTAATAATGATAATAATGATAATAGTAATAATAATAATAATAATAATTATTATTATAATTATAATTAGTGACCTACAGCTTTATAATATTCATTCATTGTGGCCCGATACTCCTTCCAAGCTTTACGAAGAAGCTGGTAACTATCCTTTCCATCATCATCATCTTTAACTGACGATACTACTTGGCATGAAGAAAGAGCATAAAAAAGACAACCACAAAAACGTTAACAAACTCAATTAGCCCATATACAAAACAACAATTTTCTTAACAAAAAAACTAGTCCATAGAGTTCACACATGCTTTCTCAAAAAAAAAACACACCATGAAGCTCCACACAACAGGATCAGAAACAGTTTTTGCAGCCAGTGAAGCAGCCCATAAGCAGTTTATTACTCTAACAGATTCTTACTAACCCCAGCATAGTAGCATAGAGACATCATAGATTGTATCTTCTGATGGAAAGACTAAAATGTATCAGTGGTCAATGAGATACCATCAAGCCACAGCACTTTTCAGATTTCAGAAGGTAATCCACTATAAAATATGAAAGGAATAATGGTGCTCGTCACTGAATCAGCACATTAATCCTACATCCCAGATGGAAACAATATAAACAGGCTATCAAACAATTCTAACTCAAGCTACAGTGAACATATATGAAAGGAAATCACAAGTTCCCAAATTTATACAAGAATGTTTCAGTTTCTGTTTTTTTTTCTATTTTGGCTGGGGGGGCTAGCAAAAACAGATCTAATGTCTTGCTCGGATCTCGATGAATGAAAAAATATGTAGCTGCACCAAAATGAAATCTGGCCCATAAAAGCCAAAATATGAACTCCAAGTCCCAAATTTCTTGTGAGTGAGCTACTAAAGCATCCAAGCCTAATAAGTTTCTATAAAATAAAAAATACTTGGTTAATGAAGTTCCTACCTTTGTCATTATCTTGCTGAGAGTACACTGAATCAGCCTTGTTCTCTAAGGTAAAGTCTGTTGGAGGTTCAGCCACCAGCTCTCCATATACTATCGATCTCCGCTCAGCCTTTGTTTTTCTTATAGATAATTCCTCAGATCTCTCAGCATCATTAAAAAGTGCAGTCAAAATTTCGTTCTGGAGGTTGTTTCTCTCTTTCCCCTGCCTAGGTGATTCTCCCCTGTTTGCATTTGAAATTCTATTTTCACAGTAGTGAAAATACAAGAAAAAAATGTATTATGACATAAAATAATCATAAGGATAAAGCTGTCTTTCCCTATTTATAAGAGAAGTAGCCTATAGCTTAATAAAAGCAAACTATTTAACTTGCTAGAAATTTACATGTATCATACCCTCCATGGGAACTCATTGATGGCAAAACAAAATTACATGAAGGTCTTCCAGAATTTGACTGTACATCTGTGAACTGTAAGACAATATTGCAAGAGGAAAAGGATATAATTAAGAATGTTGTTACTGCCCTTAACTTGGTGAAAAACCCATTTTTTCAATAACGATGATGTGAACTGTAAGACAAATACAAAGTTATCCAATAACTGACTTCGCCTAATTTCTCAGTCTCAAGTTAACTAAAAACAAATACCAACTAGCAGTTACACTGTAAAATATAAGTCAAATGGGACGTACAATGATCCTCCAACAAAAGAGGGTTTTTTTTAAGCATGCTAACCTTTCCAGTGGAACTACCAACATATTTGTTACTTTCGTCCAAGACCACTCCTGACAGATTGAGTAGTTCCTCCATGCTCTGAAAGGAACAAAAAGAAGGGAAAATTTAGAAGTGCTTACTAATGTAGATGATAAATTCACATTAATTGAGAACAAACTAAAACATGCAGTAACTTAATGAAAACTTCATTAGGCAGATTAACTATAAAAGGTTAACCCTTGTTCATCAGATATGTTTCCATAGAGGAAGAACAAAGTTCACCAGTAGAGACATCCTACAAAACAGAAACAAAGCTGTAGTATGAATATGCTGGTAACACTCAAGTAGTTGGTTTGAGAAACGTTAGGTAGCTCCAAATACATTCCACCTTATAATGCCCTCCCTACAAAGATCCTTAATAAGGTAGCCATACTTGTGGGCATAATAGCATACTGAAAGAGTGGCTTATAAGCCTGAAAAAGCAAAAAACTTCAACAGTTGCACAAATTTTCGGGTTTATTGAAGATTTCAGGATGTAATCACGAATTCAATGTACTAAAGCCAAAGCCTTGTGGCTCAAAACTCTACCCTACTTTCTGAAGGCCTCTGTTCTATGTCACCATGAGTCAATGATGCCTTTTAGTCCTCTCAGTTAACTAATATATAGTGCTGCCAAAAGTATCTAATTCTGACTCTTGGCAAGCAAGAAATGCCAACCCAAAGCACGTCTGGCCTTTAAAAGCAACTAGAATTAACTAGCAACAAGTGTAGCCAAGATATGGTTTTGAAAAAAATTGTGGCTGTATTGATAGAAAAAAAGGATTTTGTAAAAACCAAAATATTCCTTGATCATGAAAGGATATCATGCATACCTTTTGCATATCATATCCACATGCATCTGCACATTCAACATAAAACTTGATAAGAGATCTTGCTAGTTAGTTCATTTGCATCTAGTAATGCAGGATGAAATCCATCAAGAACTAATCCTGCATCCCATGTCAAATCTAAATTTTAATTTAACTAAATCTTTATGTAAATTATGAAATTATACAGAATAGGTTACATGATCATACAGAGTAGATCTTATATTTCACTAGAGAAAACTTAAACCAGTTAAAACAGATTCCACTCATTCAAGATATTTTTTCAAGGTAGAAATTATGAAACAGCCAATCATAGTTCTCTTTATTAGGGAACATGTTTCGCATCAATATATGATTGACAAAGAGGACAAGAAGAAACCACAACAGAACGTAAGGATTTGAAGCAATGTTTACCAAGAACTTGTTGAATCACGTCCCTTTCCAGCTGGAAGCCATGTCCTAGCATGTTGAATAAAAAAATTTCCATATCCTTGTGCATACGGTCATGCTTTGATTGGGTTTGTTTGGGTTCTTCTCCCCAAAGTTCTGACATTGGGAACTCCTGCGCGTCCAATTTCAATGGTTTGGTTGCCCCACAAGAGCCATTGGCCGCTGGCATGGATGTAATGTAACTTTTACCGAGAACACTTGAAACAGTTCCTCCAGATACCGAATGCCATTTTTTCTTTACAGTTTTGACCTTTTCATTTGAATCACACTTCTTCAAAATATAACCATTGGATGAGTCAGAAGGTTTTTGATTATCCATTGCCTCTCCATTGGATGAATGACTTGAAAAGGTAGAGGAATTTCCCTCCATATCTAGCAGGATTTGAACAGAAATATCTGCATTTCGGCCTGCTTTGCAATAAGCAGAGGCTATTTGTTCAAGAGAAAATTTAGAACCAAATGCTTCAAGCAAGCCCTTCAAAGCCTTTTCCTCATCATCGCATTTCAATGTGTTTGAAGCAGATACTTCCATTTCAATACACTATTAAAAGAAAGATGAAAGAAAACATTCAATAAACAATTCAGATGTTTTTACTGGAGCAAGGAGATCATTTAAATATGCACGCAAACCATATTTGAGAGGAATTGAACAATATCCCTCATGAAAACAGCACTCTACGCAAATCATATCTGAGAGGAATTGAACGATATACCTCATGAAAACAGCACATACATGCACCGGAAAGAGAATAAAAATGTCTGACACTTAATTCAGTAAATGCAAACCCACCTCACGTGGTTACTACAGGCAAGACATGCTGACTTCCCATTAACATACACCCATGATTGTTTTTCACCAAACATCTAAGCAATAAAAAAAGTGTTTGCAAGGTATTGAATTCATATGGGCCAGCAAGGAAAGAACAAAACAAATACTAAAATCAAACAAAGCAATCAAAATGATGATACCACTTGTAGAAAGGCATTTAACAAGGCTGAGTCATCGTAACGAATAGACTTGGGAGAAAAATTCTCCGTAACACGTAGAGGAAACTATTATACCGAAAAAAAGAACAGAGAGAGAGAGAAGCTAACCTTTTCCCTAGATATAAAAACCGTCTCCCAAATAATGCAGTTTAAAAGTTCAACAAAATGTCAATGACCAAGCAAATTGAAATCAAGATGCAGCAGAAGTAGTGAAACCATTCAAAAGATATATAGTTTTTATCCAATAACTAGCCTCTCTAATAATGCAATCAAATTTTGATCTAAAAGCTATTAAATTTAAAATAGAACTGGATTTGAGTTCCAACACAGAAAAAAACATACGCATTGGAAACATTTCCAGTTTGTTATTGGTTTCTTAAGGACCTGAAACATTTAAGGAAAAGTCGCAATCATGCAAGATTGAATTCATATGAGCTAACTAAAAGAAGCCAGTAATAATAGATAAAAAAAAGTATAAAGGGAGGGCATTCCAGAAGTATTACAGAGGCCATGCCTTGGAATTCACTTTCCAAGTAGGGGACGAAACATGAAAAAAAAAAGTCTCTTAAACTCGTGCCCAAAATGCATTGAAGCAACGAAAAGGAACGAATAACTGACAACAAACAAGCAAAAAGAAACCCCAATTCCCCAAAATAAATTATCCAAAACCAGATTACAAGAAATGCTGTCTAATTATTCCATAAAAAGTCAGAACCAAACAAATTATGCAGCGAACAATCTCTATTCACACTTTATATCCAAGAACCTGATCAAAAGTAATTAAATTTACATTCACAACTCCACAAAAATTCAAATTCCAACAGAAATAAAAGAAAAAACACTTACTTCCCCAAAAAGAAACCATTTTTACAAGTTCAACAGCTGAAACCCAATAAAGATTTCTACTTTCTAAAGAAAAAGAACTGAAATAACTCACCAGGGAGGTTTTGGTGGTGAAACTATGTAGAGGGGAGGTATGGCTAATGGCTTTGGGAAGTTGGTGATTAGTGCATGGTTTGCTTTAGGTGACTGTCGTTTTTTAAAAGTATTTTTGAAAAAGATTAATTTTTATTTATTTTAAATTAAAATATTTTAATATTATTTTTATATAATGATATTAAAAATAATTTTTAAAAATAAAATAAAAATAATTTTGATATATTTTTAAATAAAAAATAATTTCAAAAAAAAATCATAACCACATTCTCATAATTTTTAAAGAAACACTTTATATACATAAAGAAAAGGAAAATTTATGTCCTTAGCTATTTAAACCGTGTTGTCAAATATTATTTAAAAACAAATGTACTTGTTTATATATATATATATATATATATAATTAAATAAATTAAAAACTATATATCTATTAATAAATAGGAAATTTTTTTTTGACACTAACAAGACAATTAGAAAAATTAAGATGTGTATATATATATATATATATATATATATATATATATATATATATATATATATATATATATATATATATATATATAAATTAAGATATTTAATTGATTGACATCACTAGCATGCATGACATAGGGTCGGCAGGGCATGCATGAACACCTGTTGAAAATGACAAGAAAGCATGCAGACATCAAGACACCTTCAATGTTAAGGTGCTTCAACGTGCAGAATTGCATTAATCAACCAAACAAGGAATCTCCTTTCGCTTTCTTAATTTTGACATGGATTTCTTGATTGGATTTGGAAGGCCTCTTTTGTTACAAGATTTTATGCCTTTGGCCCTCTACATAGGAATAGACAATGATAGTGTTAGTATTACATGTAATACTTGCGTCCATTTCCCGGTTCATCGAGTTAATTTATGATCAATTTAAACCAGTTATTAAACATGTCTTTTCCAGAATATGATGGCAACGAAATGCATTGAAATAGTTCCAAATCATTAAATATTACATATAAAAATTGCATGATGGATGATCGGATATTTGAAGCGTCTGATCCAACAAATTACATTGGATGTTTGAAACATAAGATTGTCATAGCTCGTTGAATTAGATGCTTTAAATATCCGGTTAAAACAACTTCTTTTTTCCTAGTTTTTTTAACGAAAGCATTGGCTTTGTTTGTAACTCTAGACAATCAAGAAAACCTCCATGATGATGGGGCAATATCAAATCAAGAGGTTGCGTGCAGTGCAAGTTTTTCTTCTGCTGCTGATCACACAGGAACCATGAGCCCTACATACCTGGTTACAGGAGTCAGATATATGAGATTAGTTTGTCGTTTGCAGTATGATTCAAATCTTCCAAATTTTAAGCCTTTTAAAATGCCCCCCTCTCATCTGAAATATGCATATAATGGGTTCCCATGGCACATTGGGTCATCCAAACACCTGGAAAAAATGGCAGCACCAAAATGGGTTTTCATTGACTAAGCTCAGGAATGTGTTCTGCAGCTAATAGAATCAGCAATGTCCATGGACACGGAGGCTGACGAACCTGATCCAGAACGCTTTGAGGGTTACGAACCAGATCCGGATAGAAAGCTTTCCGGCCGGCGGTGATGATCCAGGTAACAAGCAAGACTTCGATGCAGGCAGCAAGTCTTATGACCTAGGCCTCTAAGGTGGTTGTAATCCGCTTGATGGTGATTGTCCTCCTCCGTATTCGTATCCTCCAAGATCGGCACCAGCGCAAGATCATGGCAATGGCAGCCCACAGAGCTTGAGGTTTGGCGAAGATGGTGGAAGATGCGGAGGAATAACTGGTTCTGTTATCACTGAACTCACCAACGCAATCCAACGACTTACCAGTGCTGTTGAGGGCAGTGATATTTCATCAGATTCTCAATCCTACAGCAAGAGGGGCTGGCTTGATATTGATGATGAAATGCCCTAGAGGCTAGAGCCAAGTCTAGCTACCTATGGTTATGTCGCTAAATGAACATGGTTATATAGCATGTGAATTTTAATTTTTTTAATGTTCGAGAATAATATAAATTATATTATGAGTCTTACTTATCACTTTAAATTTTTAGGTGAGATGGTTCTTTGATATATTATCAGAACCGTATTGAAGTGGTCATGAGTTTGAATCTCACCACTCTTATTCTATTTGATAAAAATCAAGCACAACATCACCCTCATTCTATTTGATAAAAATCAAATATAAGATAGTGTATGTTTATGCAAATTATATTACGGGGCCTCACCTAACAACTTAAAAGACTTTTACTTGAGGGGATGTGTTAGGGGATAATATAAATTATATTACGTGGCCTCACCTAACAGTTTAAAGAGCTTTCACTTGAGGGGATGTATTAGAAAATAATATAAATTATATTACGAGGTCTCACCTAACAAGTTAAGTTTTTAAATAAGATAGTTCCTTTACATTTAACTATGCAAGATATGCACATATTGTACGCATGCTGTGTCCAACTCTCCATGTAAGATAACCTCAATAGAACTTCATATATAGTCAGCTTCAATAAAAAAAAAAGTGAGTGAATCAAGCTCAGTAAACAGTTCAAGGCTGATTCCAGAAAAGAGAAAAAATACTAAATGACTTATTGTTACTGATGCATGATGTACTTGGATGAGGACTGAATCAATCTAGCAAGCAACTACTCTCCAACTTGTTACATCCATACAATTAAGTTCAATCTGCCACTAATTCACCCGAAAGAATTTACATCAAGCCTGACAATTGGATTTTGTGATCCATCTGATCAAGCTGCGAGAGCTTGAGTAACTTGGCCAATTAGGCCACCAAGGGACCCTTTCATCCCTCAAATAAACTGGTATTGCTCACCGGAACATTGATTGTTTGTAGTATTGCTCCCCGGAATATTGATTGTTGCTCCCCGGAATATTGATTGTCTGTGTGCATGATTTGCTGAGGATTGAGGATTAATCTAGCATGATATTCCATTTGAATGTGCATCAAATGAGTTGGCCTTTTGATTCAGCTACCATAATGTTTAGTAACTCTGATGTATTGAAGGCAATGTAATGAGGTGCTCAGGATCTCAGATGAGTTTTTATATCAATATCTCTCTATGCGCTAAAAAAGTATCGCACCTTGCACCCATTTTTTTTTTGCAAAATATTGCATGAAATTTTTGGATCACAGTTATGTAGCCTCCCTTAATTCTGCATGTTTATCCACCTAGAGATTGCATCTAGCAATCTCGCTGATAGAAAGAGAAGCAGTTTCAAAAATAGCTAGAAATCTTCTCACATTGGCACCATGATTCCCAATTTCAAGAACCAAGTTCCTAAGAAACATCACTTTTCTTGCAAATTTTACTCAACCAATACATTCTTCAAGCCTTTTTACCCTCAAACACGAAAACCATACACCATACGCTATCAATTTGCACCATATAAATTAAGCAATTTACCTCCATGCCTGTTAAAAGCCATTCGAAGCATGAAAATAATCCAAAAAATACTAGTGTCTAAACTCTCTTTGGTTAGCCTTGATTCTAATTTTAGGATTTGGACTCATCTCTGCCAATAGGGTTCTCACTGACAAGGATCAAGGAACTCGCAAACCTGGTAGCCTGGATCTTGGAGATACATGTTCATGGGGAGGTGGTGGAAATTTCAGTGTTGGACAAGGTAGTGGCAACCTTGGAATTGATATTAGCCTTTGTGATGGTGCAGCAGGGGGAAGAAAAGTTGTCGGTGGAGGTGAAATTGGTGGTGGTATTAGCTGGACTAATTTTAGTGCAGCAATGGCCATACCAGTAGTTTGCCTGGAGTTGGTGGATCTTGTGCTGGCAGTGGACATTGTTGTAGCAGTTACAGTGACGGTGTTGGTGGTGGAACCAGCCCTGATTTAGGAACTGGAGGTGTGAATGGACTAGTGGTGGAAATGATGGTATTAGAGAAGGACTGGGTGCTGACAATGGTGGCAGAACTGGGAACAGCGGTGGTAGAAATGGCAGCGTCAGTGATAGAGGTAGTGCAGGTATTGATGCAAGACTCGGTGCCGGTAATGGTGTTAGAAGTGGTGGCTTTGGTGGCAGAACTGGTCCTGCACCTAGTAATGGCAATGGTCGCCATGAAGGGGGTGGGTGATGAACCTGCTATTGTTGGTGGAAGTGGCAGCAGTAGTGTTGGTGGTGGTGAGCCTACCAATGGCACTGGTGGTGGAAGTGGCAGCAATGAAAATAACATCCCTGCTTTAGGACCTTTTTCGACAGGCTCTATATTGCACACCAGTGAATTTCCCAAGCAGTGGTGCTTGTGGAGGAATTTTTGTATACTTTGATTATCATTTCAATTGGCCAAATTTACAAAGCTTGGTTTCAGCCACCCAAAAAACCAGTCATGATAGGCAACATAATAGTACCCATGGATTCACCACAAATGGATAAAAATCAAGATGAAAAGAACAATATTCACCAACAAGAGGACATTCCGCCTAACTGGCTAGGGTCACAAGGTTGGTTTCCTCAGCATAGAAAATTGTGTGTTTCAGTTTAAGCTCACCTGATGAAATCGACATGACTGTGTTAATAGCATAGGAAGTTTTAAGTGTGTCAGTCTAAGCTCACCTGATGGAATCAACATGACCACATTCAGTTTTATTAGAACTTATTCAATAGATGATAATGAAATTTTTAAGTATTCCTATAATTCATTTCTTGTTTGAAAATAGAAGGCAATGGAAGAAGAGAAGGCAACTTCATGCTTATGAAAAGATTTGTAGTAAAATTAATCACTTTATATAAGCAACTGTACAACCAAAATTCATTGGATTTTCTGGTTCATATTTGGCAACACGTGGATGCTGACCTAGTACCTTCAGTGCGCCCTCCTTAACAGCTCCAGTGCCCATGCCATGCACAACAAAAATAACTGAGTGCGGCTCTCTTGCAGATATGGCCATGTTGAGGTGCAGAGCAGCTTCTTCCGCTCGCATGCCTCGCAGATCCACAGTGTTCTTCGATGTCTGCACTCGTGGGCCATAAGAAACCTCCTCATCTTTGTTGAGCTCTGAAAAACTCTGTTTTACCTATAATTCACACCAGAATGATAAGAATAACTAACTTAGGAATCCCAGAAGAAATAGAAGCAAAGATAGACAGGAATGCTTGTTGTATCTGAAACCAGTGAAACTTCTTCAAAGCCGTGTACGATACATACCTGTCTCTTCAAACTAGGGACCAAAATGGTTGCTTTGCTTTTTTTCTCACTTTTAATTGCCCTGATGTCACTTTTCTTCATTCGAACTCTTATTTTACCATACTGAACTAAGACTGACTCATCATCACGAGGTGCTTCAACTACAGTAGCCAGCTTGTTTCCAAGTCTCTTTACAAGAACTTGCTCCCCAAGTTTTGGGGTATATGAGCTTGTATCTGTTTCACTGGCAGGAAGACTGTCACTTGAGCAGTAAGCTTCAACAATAGATGCAATTGCAGATTCTGATTTCTTAATCAGTGAATTAAACTGATCTGGACTGGCTTTTCTGAGCTGATTTTCAAAGTTCTGCACCAAAGTTTCAATCTGCGAGTTTGCAGCCTTCAGTTCCAGTTGGACCAGTTGGGTTTCCTTTGCCATGAGAGCTTTTACACGCCCATCAAGGTCTTCAGCTTCAGCTTGAATCTTGATCAGTGGAATTGGGTGGAAATAGAGGGGAGAAAACAAAGAAATCATAACATCAACAAACAAAATTAAGAAAAAGAACACATGCAACAGGAAGAATTATAAAAGAGGATAGAAAAAAAAATCAGAAGCTGTTGTGCTTATCTAGTTCTTCTAAATTCTACCTCATGGTAAAGCTCCATAATTTCTCTATGAAGAGATGCAGATTTCCTGGCCTGAGCTTCCAATCTGTTTCTTTCCTCCAACAATGATTGATACAGTATGCCACTTCGCTCTTGCTGCTTTTCAGGAACTAACTTCTCCACCCACTTCCGTGCACGTTCAATTATATTACTGTCAAAACCAATTGATTTAGCAATGCTTAATGCATTTGAATCACCAGTACACCCCCAGAGTATCTGATATGTAGGTTGTAATGTTTCAAGAGAAAATTCCATGGCTGCATTCTCAAATCGACTATCCTTATCTTTCAGGAGACTTAAATCAGCATAATGAGTTGTTACAACAGCTAGGTTAACATGATCTCTCAGATAATGCAAGATACTGGTTGAAAGCGCCACTCCCTCAGAAGGATCAGTTCCACTACAAATTTCATCAATGAGGACAAGTGATTCATTTGAAGCCACTTCCAAGATCTTACAAATCCGCGATATGTGCCCACTAAAAGTTGAGAGATTTTGTTCCAGAGACTTCGATAAAAGATAACCAGAGTCAGAGTTAAATAAACCAATCAATAGAAGTCAGTACATACCTCCCTTAAAACAAGAGTAATTTTACCTGGTGGTCCCCAATATCTGCCAGAACAAAATCAAACCATGGAAGCTTTGGGGTGTTCTTAGCAGGCAAATATAAACCAGCCTTTGACATGAGAGATGCCACACCTAGAGTTTTCATTGAAGCAGTTTTCCCGCCAGTGTTTGGTCCTGATATCACAACTACTCTGGTTCCACATTTCACTTTAATGTTTATTGGCACAGGAAATTCAGGTACATTTTTGGAAGATTTTCCAGTATCTAGCATGCTATTTTCCTCATCCACTTCCATGGAGTTCAAAGAGTTGGATCCAGGAATATTGGACAGATGCTTTCTAGATGTCCCACGGAGCAATGGATGCTGTATACCTTCAATATCTGTTGATAATAAATAATCTCCTCCACTGGAAGAAATGTCTCCACAACCCTCTGAAGTCCATATTGGACGGACCCCATTCATCCAGGAAGCATAAGCAGCTCTAGCAAAAGCAAGATCAACCTCTATAATTCCATCCAACATATATTTTATGTCCTTTGCTGATTCTGCTATTTCAGATGTAAGGAAGCTCAAAATGGCTATTTCCTCATCTTTCTCAGATTCTGAAAGCATGACTTCCAAGTTATTCAATTCAACTGCTTCACCAGGCTCCATAAAGTATGTTACACCAGAACTACTAACATTTAAAACAACACCATCTGGAATCAAATATCTGTGAGAAGCCCTGACTCCCACACACAACCGGGAGCGGCGCTTTGTTACCAAAGGTTTGTCGATACCCCCAGCTTTAAAAATATGAGCTGATATTCTCTTCAACAGCCTATCCAGGTTTTCCATGTTTCTCTTCCTTTCAGACCTAATGACCTCCAAGTCTTCACTGGCCCTATCAAGGATTTTTGAAAGATTGCAGTCTATGCAAAATCCAACTTTCTTCTCCAACTCTATTTCAAAAACTGCAATTCTGAAGTATTTCAAGCAGTGGAGCATACCTATTCAAATACAACCAGATCAATGAGATCCTGTCCAAGAAAAATTGGTCGTACAGTGGAATTCAATGCTTGAAGGTTCCTTTTCCAAGTTCCATTAAAGATTAAAAAAATGTAATATGGGCCCTTATTGCGACAGTACCTTGAAATAAATATTCTTTTTGAGCCCTTACTGAATATGAGAACCCAGCAATAGCATATGATTTATGCCTCTCTCTCCAAATTGTGACCTATCGAAAGACACATCAGATATTTCTTGCACATAAAACAAGTTCACATTAAGACCTTCAAAGCTTTACTTGCATTGAAAAGAATACATGATCCTGTGACTCATCTTGAATAGATTGAACGACATTATCTGAAAGTAAATCATTGTGTCACTAGATATTTTAGAAGACCTACTTCTTTTAATTTAGTGATCCATGTTTATCCAAAACCTACTCAATGTCTTCTCCATATTCTTTCCGAATATTTTAGAAGACCTACTTCTTCCTCCAAAAGCACAAACCAAAGGGTGGTCTAACACTAAAGTACTAGTTGAGAGCTCCAACTTCTACATATAAGGAAACATGTGTATGTTTTGAAAATATCATCCAAACAAACAAAAAAAATTATTCCAAAATTATAGACCTTCATACATTTATTCCATCCGCATTGATCATATACCAAACCACAACCACCATGAAAAACAAGCATTGCAATCCTTTTCATACTTCAAAACATCACGACCATAGGGGCACTAATCAAGGACGTCCATGTCCTTCATTAACAGTGGGTCTCACACGCTCATGAATAACACACGGCTTAGATTTAGCACAGTTAAGCCACTGCCCCTAAGAATTTTTCTTGTAGCTAACACATTTACTGATAAAAGCTCTTTCACATAAACAAAAGTCTATCATTGGCCTTGGACTTAAAACTTAAGCTTTCGAGTTAAGTGTTATTTAGAAATAATGAAAAATGAGATCCGAAAGCCAATCATACCTCTCCGAACAATCTCCACTATCTTTTAACCTCTCCAGCACAGCTCTAGCAGCTCTCAACGTCCTTCTCACAGCACATAATTCTCCAACCGTAAGCAAGGTCCCCGAAACAGCAGAATCCAAAATACGCGTTATGTCCTCAATCCCTGAAAAATTCAACGGTCCAGATTCCATCACAGCCAATGCAGCTGCAGTTTGGTCTAGAAGCTTCTGGCTCTCTTCTTTGCTCTTGCCAATAGGGATTTTTGCGTTTCGAGTGATCGATTGGCCCATCGAAGTTGAAGTGAAGGGAGTGAGTTGGTCACAGAGGGAACTCCATTCTAGGGTTTTGAGGGTTTCGAGTTGGAGTGAGTGAGCTAGAGGAGTGAGTTTCGGTGAGTGTGAATTAAACGGTTTTGTTAGTGCTTTGGTGGAGAAGGGTGCTTTGGTGGTGAAGAAGAGAATTGGGGATTTTTTAATGGATACGAAGTGATTGGAGAGTTCCATCAATGGAGGATTTTTGAGGGAGAGAAGGAAAGGGATGAGCTGTTTGGCATCAGCTTCTTATCCTTTTCATTTTCAGTTAAGAAACTACTGAAACTAACGGTGGCTGGCACAACTTCGTTTAGAACGACATGTCGTATCACACGCGTTGCCAAATAATAATTAGATTTTTTTTTCTCTAATAAAATCATAGTTGTCATCCGTATTCGGAAACTGGGCCAACAATTGGGGTAACTTTCAGCCTATCAAATCAATCAAAATTTATTATTTTTATTAAAATAACAGGATTTTGATTTTTTTTATAAAATATTGATATGGTTAAGTTTGAATTAGTTTTATAACTTTGATGTCATGATAATAATTGTTTATAGAGTAATTTTTATTTTAAAATAATATTTTTTATTTATTTTTTAAAATTAATTTTCACATTCTAAAAATATTTTTAAAATAAAAAAGTATATAGACTTTTAACGTGACTAAATACATCACTAAGAACACAACTGATAAGGTTTAACATGATTAATATCTTTTTTTTTTAATTTAATTAAAAACTACAACTCCAATTATGGATCAACCAAGCTTAGATTTAATAATTATTTATAAAACTTTGAATTAACTTAGGTACCTTTAATATTATTTTCATTTTCTGTTTTTCTCAAGTTTTTTATCCTTTTATTTATCATGGAAGTGCTATTTGGCTTTTGTTTTTTTAACTCTTTTTTATGGCTTTGATGCATACCACGTCATCAAATCTTTCACGAACGGTTCCAGGTAATGTATAGCACATTATCACATTATGAAAATAAAAAATGAAAAGGATATATGGCTAAAACTCCAGCATCTCGATAGTACTATCCACATCCCTTAATAATACCTTAAATTTCCATTAGAACTAAAAAAAAAACACAATTTTATTCCCTACAATTACACACACACAGGGGGTCCCAGTGGAGTATTCACATTCTTTCTTGGCAGGTTATGAGCATGGTATTGCACCAGGCAGCTAGTAAGACACCTTGATAAAACCTGAGAGGGTAATGAACAACATTTTGAAGAGGTTAAAAAAGCTAGGAAATTAAAAAATGAAACCCGGATAGAAAAAAGGCGTCTTGGAAAGTAAAAATTTGGAACTGTTCTGATTTATCCCATTATGCAGCTAAGATAGGAGCACCACAAGCAGCAGGAGCGTGCTTTCCCTCTTTGTAGACCAGGTTTCCTCTGACAAATGTTGCCAAAACTTTTCCAGAAAGTTTGCTTCCCATGTAGGCTGAGATACTCTGCACGGCGCAAATGTGATTAGTGGTTTCGACAAGGTGAAATCATTTTACTGTGGTGATTAGGAAAAGTTCATTAGATCATTTATAATTTGGCACGTTAACTTCCATCTGCAGCCATTCACTTTGAAATATCCCATCGATGATAATCATTTTACTTAAAACTACTATTTAGAACAAGAAGCATTGGTTCAATGTATCAAAAAGGAGGGTTGAGGAATCAGAAGGCATACAGGATGTTTAATGTATACAGGATGATCATTGTTGAGCTCAAACTCCACATTTGGCTCCCATACGGCAATGTCTGCATGGTTTCCTATTGCAATGCCCCCCTGCGAAATGAGCTTCAGCTTCAGGTGATATTATTGTGAACAGTGTTATGATCTTTCTCATGTGTTGTTAGGTTGTAGGAAAGAGAAGAAAGAAATTTGCTTACCTTCAGATCTTGCCCAGCAAGCTTGGCAGGCCTTTCACTCCACCACAATGCCAGCTGTTCCAGAGTTACACCATATTGCCGTCCATGTGTCCATGTCACAGGAAGAACAAACTGCAGATGCTCTCAAGAAAATGTCTGAGTTTCTTAAATGACAGCATAATAGCAAACATGTCTATTATAGACAGCAATTTCTTTCTCTTTTGCATTGGTTAAATTATGATCTTAACAATTGACATGGGGGTTTTTTCCTTCTTTTTCGGCTGACAGTTACTGTAGTCTGTAAGTGTTCAGGTTGCTGTCTGTTTAGGCCAGGAATTGTCTAAAGCCATCAGAAAACCTTTCAATACACAGGTGCTAGAAAAAGTTATTGACCAAAAAAAAGATGATAGGATTCTTAGATGTGTGTACAAGGAAGATGTTAGCTCTTTTTCATGCACAAGAATGTAATCTGCCATTTGTTAATCTTCTTTTTTCATATTTGCCTATAATTCAATCTGAAATATCATTTGCAATGAAATGTTCATGGTGATGAGAATGTTCTTATGGACAAAAATGTGCATTTAGAGTGAGCCAAAAACTCTCAATTTGAACCTTATTCAATAACCTATAATCCAAGTCCACCATGTTACAATTTCCGGTTTCAATGATGACAAACCAGCTCATTGAAATTGTAAACAGGGACATTGTAAGACAATATTCAATATAACTAAAAGATAGCATCTGGAAGATGTTAACCAGTAGAGTTTGACATGTATTTGCATTGTAGAAATAAAACAGTTATATGAGTTGATAATAAAAGAAAGACCAACCTGCAAAGAAGAGATGCCACCCCAAGCCTTCAAAAAGTTACCTTCATCTAAGAGTTTAAGCTCTGGAACTGATGGTGAATGATCAGAACTTAACATGTCGATGTCACCATCCTGAAATAGAATTCAAATCATGAATAGACAAATGATGAGAAGAGAAAAGGCAACATATCATCCTGAAATCTGTATATACCAACAGAGCCATCCATAATTTTTCTTTATTAGCTGCATCACGGATTGGTGGAGCACATTTAAAACGAGTATCTCCATCCTTGATCTCTTCTGCTGAAAAGGCCAGGTAATGGGGACATGTCTCAAAAGTTACACTGTCACCATTACTTTTTGCTTGCTGTATAGAAGCACAGAAAAAGACATCATAAAAATATGTGCAATTATCAAGGACATGAAACTGTTTTAACACAAGTAAAAGGGAAACGATGACCCTAGGTCAAAACATGCAATTTGATTTGATTGGACAAGGCTCTATTTCTATACACATGTGCATGCACTCCATATAAGGAAAATTATATGATACCTTAAGAAGCTGGAGGGAGGAGCCTGCATCGGACAAATGAACAACATGAAGATGAGCTCCTTCTGCAGGACCACCGATCCTAGTGTCCTTGGACACTGTCAAGAGCTCTCTAATAGCTGCCTCCTCCCTGGTTAAGGAATGTATGTCATCAATTTGTCACTATGTATAAGCAGAAATCATGCCAAGTGCCAACCAGACATATACGATGAGCTCATATGAAAATGCCACAGGGAACCTGTTTCTTGATAGCATGTAGATGAAAAGCAGGATCTTGAATCCAAATTGATAGTAAAATATATGAAAATGTTGATAGTTCACTGAATGACAGAATAACTCAAGCCTTTTGAAAATATGGAAGTACATTGAATTTCTAACTTTTCCAATGTCTCATTTAGGACAGCATACATCAAACAGAATAAAATGAAGCAATATTGGATAGATATATCAGCTGAAACTGAAAGATATGCCAGTTAGTTACCCATTATTAGGTTACAGAATAAGTAAAAATTGATCATAATATTATGAAACTATCTAAAAAGGCATAACTCTGTGACATGTCATCAGTCAAAAAGTTCTAGCCATGTCCAACAAAAAAAATAAACTGCAACAATTTAGATCCACAAGCGAAGTATCGATAAGAAAATATAGCTTCATATGTCGCTCACTTCTTCGTAAAAAGAAGTCATCAGCAATATCTTACCATGATGCTGGCCCAATATCTTACCATGATGCTGGCCTTGTCTTAAGGTATGTTGAATACAATCGAGGGTCATTTGCAGCATCTTCTAAGTAGCTTTCAGAATATTGGGGAATCTCTGCATGTACAAGTAAAGGTCTTCTGTACTTTGCTAGTATAGATAGTCCCTCCTATGGAAACAAAAGACAAAAAGCTTAATACACATAAAATAGAATCTAATATTGCTGAAAGAATGGAGATAATGCAATTCAAACAAAATAACCTCTCCATCCAACCTGTTAGCAACAATTCTTTGTGCGAGGAAAAAAAAACTATTGCTTGACCGAGAATGAAACCTTTAAGAAGTCATCAAATATGAAAACAATGACTGAAAAGGAAAAAAAGGTAAATATACAAAACAGATGTGCAGCATTGATTTGAACTAATAGGTTCCAAACCCCCAACACAGTTTTATTTTGCCAGATCAAATTTGTGACAAGAGAGGTGAAACTATGCATCAAGAACAAGACCTTGATATGACTGGAATTGGTCATTGGGAAGTCATTGATCCCCGAAGGACACATGAAAGACTGCAAAACAAGAGCAGGAAAGTTGTAATATATAATTCAATAAATGAAAACAGCAGAAAATACACACGCGTGGGCATAGTAAATGAAGGTTCTAAAAAATGATTTGGCATCTAGTTAAATTGCAAGCTGTTAACAAAGTACGAAATCCATCAAATCCCTCACAGGTATGGCATCACTTTTATTCTTTAGCTGCAGATAAGTGCATGCCGCTTATTAAATAGTTCCAAGATATATACTGAGAGCATGTTTGCATGGGAGAATACCACAACATGATTTCAAATTCAAGCAGCAAACATTTTGTAATGCATAGAAATATTGTTCATTGAAAGTATGTAAGAAATGATCATAGATAAATATCCTAAGATGCTTCCCTACCTTCAAACCAAGAGCACCTGCACTTAGGAGAGCTTCTAGAGAATTTGCATCGAATGCATTTTCAGGAACAAGACCTCCCCAAAAACCTAGTGATATTAGAGCTTAGAAACAGGTCCTCAAAACATTTTTAAACTGAGATGTGGTTTCAGGAGCATACCAACATCAACGTAGATGTTCTTCTTTGCAGCGTCAATCTATCACATGCATGTCAAAAACATTAGGACAAACCCAGGAGTTGGTAAACTATATCCTCATTTAGGAAAAAAATGACCCCTGAACTTCATAGCCCAAAAAAAGAAAGGATAATTCGGCTTGAATGGGAATCTCCCTAATAGTGTAGGAAAATCAAAGAGCAGAATAAGATTGCAGCTTAATCTTTGCAACTGAAAACACTGATATTACTGAATGATATAAAAATAACAATCCAACCCTTAACTTTGTACCTTTAGTTTTAGAGTTTCTGCAGAAACAGTTGAGGGAACACTATTCAGAGGCATGTCAATCAATGTTGTGATACCACCTGGAAATGGATAGTAGTGCCAAGCTTAGTGCATACAATGAAACAGAGGAGATAATTCAAAAAAAAAAAAATGGCATAAAGATTTCATTACAATAAAATTCAGAAGGTTCCAAACTGCATGAAGACAAACTGACCATAAGAAGTAGGCAAAAACAAAAGTGACATACGATTCTGGATGTCCATTGACATCTCATACCACAATTTATAAACTTTGTGCAAGATTCTTAAGAAGTCTAGACAAAGCAGAATTTGGGAAGTTGAAGGGGGGAAAAAAAGGCATCTGATCAAAACAAACATCAGTGAGGATCACAGCATTTGTATAAAAAAAATCAAATTCAGTATATGCTAACAAGCAAAAGAGAGTACCAGCAGCAGCTGCTCTTGTCCCAGAAGGAAACCCCTCCCATTCAGTTTTTCCCGGATCATCAAGATGTGCATGCCTGATGCAATCATATCAAGGTCGTTATTTCATCACTCATTCACATCTACTTTAATGCTCAAATAAGGTACTGTTAAGCTGATGCGAAAATAACAAGCTAGACTTCATGGCCGAAGTGTTCTGTCAAGAAAGAATATTATAATCAATCATTTTACAAATTTTAGTTTCAAGTTGATCAAATTATCTCAAAATGAAGAAACTTCAGGGCTGTCAGATTCCTATTTCTTACACGTCAATCAAGCCAGGCATGACAACAGCTTCTCCATAATCAATTATTTGCTCCCTTTTCAAATCACCATGCCAATCCTCTTCCTTGATTATAGACACAATTTTCTCTTCCTTTACCTCCACTGCTTTCACAAAATGATATATATATAAAATAATAATAATAATAATAATAATAATAATAATACAGTAGTCAAGAAGCTTGTAACAAAACTTCATAATCCCAAAAATGAAAAAAGGAATCGTTATTTATTAAAACAAACCTGCACCAGAAATAACTCCACGAGGTGTCACAATACGCTTACTAATAATCCAGTAATGATTATAAGGAAAGAGGCTACAATCACTTCTTTCAAAGAGCTGCAAGACAACATTTCAGTAAGAAAAAAAACTTCGTTTCTGCAACTATGTATGACCAGTCCATCTTCATCGCTGTAAGTGAACTTACAGCGGGAGAATCCTGGAAGTAGAGGTAGTAGAGAACAGAGGCGAGCAGTGCTAGCAGAGGTAAGACTCGCAATTGAAGATAGCCCATCTTCTTTTTCCTTCTTTCTCTATGGCTTTGTTATTCTTATTACAGTGATGAGCAAAAGGTAATGGAAAGATTAGTGACATTTGATTTAGCTGATGACCAATCGCGTGCGGTGCAGATGAACTTTTGATTTGTTGCTTTGTTGAGTTTTGTCGCTCTAGGTTCCTCTGGGAAAAGAGTTCAGATTCATATTTACGCCAATAGAAAGAAGACACGTGGACATGATTGATGACAATAATAGCAAGATCTGCTAGTGTTTCGTTTTCAGAGACGGAATCTTGATTTATTTATTTATTTATTTGTGAATTTTTATTTAAAAATATATTCCTGCTAGAAATAATTTAAAAAAAAATAGTTTGTCATGTGATGCATTATATTTATGCTCTTTTTTTTTAAATATTAATTCATAAAAGGTTTAGGCGTGCAAACATGACTTAGCAGACTCATTTGGGTTATTTTTAAGGGTTAGGCATGTTAGGTCACTCCATCATATGCGTATGACTTTTCTTTTAATTATTATTGCCTTTGATATTTTTATTATATATATACTGTTTAATTTTATCTTTAATATTTGATTGATTTTGAGTTGGTTTTTATAATTTATTTTGATTTTTTTCATATAAACTTTATCGTTGACATGTACAAACATTATAATATTTGATTAATATTTAATTTTACGAGCATATAGTTTTATTATCGTATAATTGAATAAAAAATGCTTTCATACAAAATAAAATTATTAAAGCTTTGTGGAGTACACGAGCTAGGTTGTGGGTCTGACGATTTAACTTGGATTGATTGAGAATTAAATATCATAATATGTTTTGATTTGCTTTTTAAAAGTTATTTTAGTCTTAAATAAATATCTTGTCATTGGACTAACACTCAATTTTACAATCATATTTTTTTTTAATGTTGTATTGTAGTCATATACAAAATATTTTTTTTAAAAAATATATATTAAACATAATGAAGTCCATGACATGAGTTTCAAGTTTTGCAGGTTAAGCCACGAAACTCGGAATGATCCAATATTTCACTATCTTAATATTTTTTTTATTTTTGTATTGTATTTTTTTATATAAAAAACTATTAAACATAATGGAGTTCATGACATAAGTTGCAAAATTTTTCAAGTTAAGCCGCGAAGCTCGGAACACGAAACAACCAATATTTCATTGTATCAATATTTTTTTTTAAATTGATCTTTAAATTTTTTTAAAACCAAATCATATTGTTTTTTAATCACCAATAAAAAAATTATATTGTTTGATTTAAAACTCTTACCAGGTAAAGAGATGGATGAGGAGGTTTCGAGATTTTTTAAGATTAACTTGCCAAATCGTGCTCAATAACTCTGACAAAAAAAAATTTATCATGACTTAAATAGTTTTATTTATACTTTTTTTTTTTATTTCGGAGTGTAGCTAGGGACAAGTCAATGAATTAGATTGAAAAAAATGCAATAAATATACAGTAGCTGGAGTCATCTTGAGTGAATAAAAATCTTCAAATTATATAAAATAATTAAATTAGATTAAAATACCAACCAAATAGCACGTGTCATAATTCTCGAAAAAGACTTTGGGCTTTCATTTTGTTAAACGGGCTGTGAAGATTTTTTCTTGACATTATTGAATAAAATCTTGAGGCTGCGACATGGCTAACCCATAAGCATATCTACATGGATTAATATAAAAACTTAATCCCAACAATGGACTAGTTGAAAGCCCAAGCAATTCCTCTGTACAAAACATAGTTATTGATCCCGTCCCGGTCCCGGTTCCGGATTTGTGTTTGGAACGGAACGTTCCGGTTTCGGTACCGTTCCGGGTACCGTTCCGGTTTTGTACTGTTCATTTTTATTTAATTATATATATGAAAAAAATAAAATATTAATTTAACAAGTATAATTTAAATTCAAGATAAATGAAATTTAAATTATACAATACAAACATAATCTCAAAATTAGAAACATCTCTAAAATTCCAACAATAAAATTATTTTTTTTTAAAAATAAAAAATAAAAAAAATGAATTTAATTATAATTAAAAAGATCCAGAATATTTGAAATTTAAGCTACTTATTGTATGTTTTTTCAAGTAATTCTATGTTTTTTTTATGGTTGTTGTATTTGAAATTAATTAATGTTACTTATTGTTTTTTAATGTTAGAAAAACTTAAAAAAAAACAAAATGAACACATTAAGAAATAATCAATAAGTTCAAACATAACTAATTAAAATACATTCCATTACAAATAATTCAATCAAATTAATTACAAATTAATACCCCTATTTTTTTAGGTTAACTATTATTATAGTAATTAATAATTAATTAATATATTAATTAATTATTATATTATATAATAATTAGTATAAAAACTACCCCACCCATTTGTCCCCTTCATTTTAATAAACAAAACCCTACCCATCCCTTCTTTTTTCTCTAGTCACCTCTCAATCCCTTCTTCTTCTTCTTCTTCGAGCTTTGATATACGTGAGCCTCGCTTCGACTCCATGTTACAAGACTAACTACTGTAATGAGGGAAGCTAATGTCGGTGAAGCCCTCCTTCATCCTTAAAATATCATCTTTACGCGTGAGTTTGCCATTTGCATTTCTCTTTTCTCGCTTTTGAGCAACGCCGATGCGGAAGAACACTATTAGGACTCGGATCTTAATTTTTTTTATTTTTACTAATATATAATTTATAGGTTGAGTTTTTTCTTTTTTTTGTTTTGAATTTTTTTTTATTTTGAACCCGAACGAACGCCTCGATACGGGAACCGGGCGCTCCGACCGAATTTGGTCGGAAAATCCGGATCTGGCCGGGATTTTAACCGGGACAAAAACGTCGCCGTTTTGTCCCGGATTTTGCAACGGGACGGGGCGTTCCGGCCATTCCGGCCGGAACGGGACGGGATCAATAACTTTGGTACAAAACCCTAACCCTAACCCTAATTTGATGCTGTTAAACCCTAACCCAAAAGCATGCACATGAAGGACTGCAGACATCGTTGTCACTTGATCTCTTTCTTTTCTTTCTCATTGTGAAATCCCAAAATCTCAACTCCTTTTAATAAGAAAACTATATTGCCAGGCCTAAAATTCTTCTGTACAAAACCCTAACCCTAACCCTAATTTGATGCTGTTAAACCCTAACCCAAAAGCATAAGCATACACATGAAGGACCGCAGACATAGTTGTCACTTGATCTCTTTCTCTTCTTTCTCAATTGTGAAATCCCAAAATCTCACCTCCTTTTGATAAGAAAACTATATTGCCAGGCCTATAGCAAAAATCCCGGGTATCAACTTTACTCCATTGGAGTTGACTCTTGCAGACACTATTGAGAGCTTGAAAGTGAAGCGCTTTTTCTCAAAATCTATAAAATTATTATCTAGCTCCCACATACCATCTATAATTTTGACTGGGAAATGTGGATGCGGAGTTGTGATAGAGAAAATGAAAAGCTTTAAAATGTTTTTGGTTGAAGAAGAAGAAGGAGAATACATGACAGTTTGTCTGTGTTCAAGAAATGGTTTTGCCATTGTTTCCCTCACCATTTCTCTCTGCTGCTGCTCTCCTCCCTCCACGCTTAACAATTATCAGAGTCGCAATCTCTCCCTTCTCTCTTTAAAATATTGTAGTTATAAGGAAAAAACAATAGCAAGTCTATAAATAATTATATATTTTGATTTTTTATGACAATATTATGTGCTAGTATATGTATAAAATTTACAATACTTCAAAATTCAATAAATAAGTTTATTTTTAATCAATCTAGCTTTATTGTTTAATTTGCTCAAACATTCTTTATATATATACATATTTAAAAAAAAATGCATTTTGAGAAATTTATGTTTTTTCGGTGGCAGTTGAAGTGTCCACAAAACACCCGACGATCACAACGGAGAAGAATGGTCCGAAAACCTTGTGTTACAACACAAATTGACCAAATCACCCCTATCTATATATAACGGGACCTCCCCGTCCTTTTTCGTTATCCTCTTCCTCCTTGGCATCGTCGCCCTGCCTGCTTGCTAGTGAGAGAAAGAAACAGCGTTGTAGATAGAGATAGATGATACTAGAACAATGGACTCAACCTTGTGGCAATCAATGCACACAAAAATTCTCAGCTCTCACGCAGATTCCCTGTAATCCCTTCTCTCTCTACCCATTATCTTGAATTGCTTTTACATTGCGAATTATCTGTCAATAATTGCATATTAGATCTCTTAGTCTTATGAACTTTGTTAATAACGTTGCATTTTATCTCCTTTCCTTTAATTTCATGATTATACTGAAGATTACTATTATTATCCTATGCTGTTTGAGATTATTGCGCGAGCATTAATAGAAAGAAACATCCATGAAAAGAAAGTTTTTGACCATGATTTCGAGAAATTTTATGCAATGTTTATGAGTTTGGTTGAAGTTGTTTTTTAAATTGTTTTTCATCCAAAAATACTCAAAATGATGTTTTTTTTTATTTTTTTTAAAGATTATTTTTTA
Organism: Salix viminalis; assembly: GCA_029228465.1. Taxonomy (NCBI): domain Eukaryota; kingdom Viridiplantae; phylum Streptophyta; class Magnoliopsida; order Malpighiales; family Salicaceae; genus Salix; species Salix viminalis. The sequence goes on along the minus strand of CM055429.1, from coordinate 2,104,892 downwards.
CATTAGCATATTAAAATGATCTAAAACACCAAAAAAAAATTCTAAAGTTTTTCAAAAGTATTTTTGAAATGAAGTGTCAAACAAATATTTTAGGGTGAATGCTAATCCTAAGAGTGCATTGTTATCAAGGTCAAAACACTTTTTGCCCATAATTTGAATTTTATGTTTTTTTTTATAATATCAAAAATAAATATTTAGAAATTAAAAAATATATATTTTAATATATTTCTAAAAATAATACTTTGAAAAGCTATCATAATATCAAACAAAAGTGTGTTTGACATTGAGGTAGCTACTCTATTTGCAGTTTGAAAAAATAGGATTGATTATATATATATATATATATATATATAGTCTTTTGTAACCAAGGTTTCAAGATAAAAGTTTTAGTGGAATTATGCAAAATTATAGTGCATGCTGATTAACTAAATACTTTTAAACTATAGTTGAGACAAAACATAGTTTCAACTACACTTCATCACACTACCAAAAATAACCTTAAAGTATGAACTCTAGACATCAAGAGAGGGGCAAACCTCTTGACCACTGGGTCAACCCCTTGACCATATTTAAATAATTAATTAAAAGGAGACTTGTTTTTGTTAATTTTATTGTGATTAATTGTAGTTCTTGATTATTGGTGTTGGAGAGGGCAGCTTCTATGCTCTTTTGCTCCATTAAAAAAGGTAGGTACATAGCGAAACTCCTTTCCTGTCTGGCGTATGTCTGCCTGATTGTTTGAATTGCGCAATAGAATATGAAAGAATAGTTGTACGTGCTTTGAATTTCTTGCCAACGGATATTTCTTAATTTGAAATTGTTAACTCTAATGTAAAACTATTGGTTTGATCAGTTTAATCAGTGGCATAGATTTTCACAGGGAGAGTATTTTGCAAGAAAGGCTGCGGCGCTGATGGGGAGACGTGGGAAGATTGTGAGTTTTCATCTGCTTTGTTGCCATTTTTGCTTAGAGATTGTTTTAGGTGTAAGTCTGTGCCGCTTCAGTTTGTGGATATATTGTGCTGGAGTAGCATTGCAATTTTAAGCTGCTGTTCTTCATGGTTTCCAAGTTCCAATGAGTCAAGAATAAACTTTTTCTTTGGTGATTCAATATACAGGGTTTAAGTATGGTGCTTTTATCGGAAAACATTGGATCATGTAATTCATCATCATGGTATTTCAATTTATTAATTGATACACGAGTAGTGACCATGCCTACATTATAGCTTGAAAAGTTGACTTGCCAAAATCAAGGGGAAGCTTTTGAAAAACCCTGATGCTGTTTGTGGATAACTTAATCTCTAAATGCTATTTTTGTTGGGTTTTCAGGCTTGGATGAGTGCAACGAAATATGTTACAAGGACCCTGTTCTCAAGGACCGGCAGTGGACTGCATACATTGACCGATCTCCTGGATCTGCTAGTTACTCTGAGGTATATTGTCTTTCAATGTGTTCTTCTTTTGATTTGTTTTCACACTTTCTATCACGGTTTCACATGGAAATTTCAGACCGTTTTGATTACTATGTGACTTATATTAAAAAAAGACTTAACATGAAGCTACTTGCCGGTGCAATCATTCAATTTTGTCAGTTCCCAATATACAGGGGTGATCCAGGCCTCCAGGTTTTATTTGAATTTTAAACTAAAATTTGTTTTCAATGAATTTCTTCTAGAAGTATAAAAAATGATTGCTGTACTCTTAGGGTGGGATAGGTGTTATTTGAATGTAGAAAGTGCCAAGTCTACTGTATAAAGCTGCTTACTGGATCATGGAGGATGAGCATCGCCTAAGCCACATAGAAGTTGCTATAAGAGAGGGATCCAATGCTTTGTGTTACTAAGCACTTCTGCCATATATATCCACCATAGGATTCATTTAAACCTTGTTTGAACAAAAGCTGTTTTAATATTAGAAAATGGTATAGTTTCATGTTATTAAGACGGGTCTTGGAATTGACTAATGTAATGCATAAACTATATAATTAAGGTTATACCTGTTGAATTTTGAGGCGTGACTTAACTTAAACTTCTTTTAATTAATGATTCTGTGGTTAGATATATGATTAGTACTTACTTTTTCATTGATCTCTTCTTGTATACAGGAATGTTTCAAAGCCTGTAAAGCTGGCTGTGGTTACAAGGTGAGTTTCTTCTCACAAGTAAAGTCTTTTGCTGCATTGAAAGCTATTTTTATCTGTAGAATCATGTAAAATATTTCTATTTGAGGGTCCTCTCACCAGTTCTGAATTTATGGAAAGTAATATTACTCATGAATCATTTACTCTGTTATGGACAAATCGTTTACTCTGTTATGGACAAATCATATACTCTGTGTTATGTAGAGAGCTTCCTGGCAAACATTTTTGTGGTAGTTGAAAGATTTTCTCTTGCTTGACGGGAACAAAATGAATTTCACCTGGTGTAAAATTAACTGTTTAGTGTGATGCATTTAACCCTGTTTTATTCTGTAAGTGAACATGATGCTGAAACATGCTATGACAACCATGCCATCTTTTTTTACTTATTGTGGATCTCAGTAAGTTGATTCCAGAGGAAGGCCCTTGTTCTTCTTCCCTCGGTTATTTTCCTCTCACATTATGCCTCCAAACTTATCAATGACGTTTTTGCAGATTATATTGTTTCTCTATAGGTTTATAACCAATTCAAATGGTCCTGTGCAAATTAACTTTTTTCTTCTTTTTGATGCAATGCTGTTACTTTTTTTGTTGCAGTTTGAGATTCACCCAGTAGAAGTCGATAAGGCTCGTCCGAACAGGCCATGCAATTCGCTCCCTTCTGAGAAACCACCGCCTGTTCAGAAACCACCTCCACAAGCTGTCAAGCATGGTGAACCTACTGAAGATGTACCGTGCACTTCTGCGTAGCGACAGAAAAGATTGGGGGAAGAAAAGAGACCTATTAGTGCAAAAATAGTGCTAGTTAATTTGTAAACTAAATAGTCTGATCGAAGATTCTTATTTCTATTGGTTCTGGTTAAGGATCTTTCCACTTCCAGGTTTCTATTTGCAGAAAAGCTAACAGTTTTGGTTCCTCTTCGGTCCCTTTTTCGTGCCTGAAGCTTCACAGCACTGGACATCTGGTTTCCAGATTTTTGATAGGATAGCTTGGATAACATACATTACCTTGGACGCTTCATAGTTTAAAAATGTATTCCCTGAGATTTTGAGAGAAAAATACACCAGGATTCTGTTTATTTCATCAAACAGATGTGAAAATCGTTGAGGATCGTCTAAAGATTTAGCAGAAATGGCAGTGATTTTAACTGTGCCCTCTTTTATCATGCTTTGATGTAACTACAGCAATGGTCATTAATGGCTATGCAAATTCTGACAGTAAAAGCCCTGGTGAGCTGAAAGATGGACTTCTATCATCTAGCCTTGACCAGTCTTCGAGGAATTCGGATTAACTTTTGCCATGTATACAGTCGCTGATCACGAAGATGTATTCCTCTTCAATCCAGTTATAGCAGATAATTTTCAGGTGAAGAGTAGAGGACTCACTATCAATTTGTGTTTGCTATTTTCTTCTATATTAAAATATATCAAAATAGTGTTTTTATTTTTAGTTTTTGATATTAATACATCAAAATATATAAAAAAAACACACACAAAAAAAAACAAGCTGAATATGAACTCATATAAATATTAATCCTAGTTTTTTTTATAGCGTTCCACAAAAATCCTTAAAATGTCTGTAAAAACAAAAATTCCAAAAGATTAGCTATTTTTAACGGAAAAGGACCACCTAGGAATTTATGGAAACTGCAAGTAGTATTCAGGAAATCTTAAAATATAAGGGACCTAAGTGGAGTATTACAGAATTTACAAGAATTAATATATAGTCTCCATCCCTTCTCTCACTCTATATACGAAGCCCCCTGCTACGATCAAAAAGCACATCACAGTTAACAGTGCACCAGAACCATAAGAGAGAAATAATCCCCAAAACGACACTGCTTTCAGTACTGACTCACACTAGTACGAAAATCAAAATACCCTTTCAATTAGAAACCCTTAAAATCAAAATGCCTCAAGTGAGAATCATTGCAAAGAATTTCATGGACATGGTAGCTTCTTTACCAGCCATGAAACTCGACAGTCTCTATCAAAACGCATACATCTGCGAAGCCATTCTCAGGTTTTGTTTTTGTTTATTTGTTTTGTATATGTATTTATTGATCAATCAGTAAACGAGAGCCGTTTTTTTATTTTTATGTTAGGTCATTGCCGCCTTTAGCGAAGAAATATGTAGTGCAAATTTTGTTTTTTGACGGCCCAGTATCAGGTAAATTGCTGGAGCAATGGGTGCTTGATGATGGGGTCACCAAACATAGAGTTGCTATTGATCGGTTGATTCAGCTGAGAATTTTTATTGAAGTTACTGACAAGTAAGAACCAAATTCAAAATCTCTGCTTTCTGTAAATTTCTTGGAGTTAGAGTTTACCCTTCATTTATTGCTGCTGCTAATATATTGTTTGTATGGGAGCTTCTATGTTAATAATGTGATAATGGTTGCTAATTCTTACTCATGAATATTTCTGGGATTCGATTTGTGGGACCCACAACCGGGACCCCATTCATTCAATGGATGAAATCCTTATGGTGGATTCTTTATTTGGGGGGTCAAATTAGAGTTGCTCTTTCTGATACTGTTTGCCTTTTACTGGCAGGAAAAGGGAGAGTAGTTATAAATTAAACCAGACGTTTCAGGCTAATCTACAAAAGCATTTAACAAATGGGTAAGTCTTATAGTTGCATTTGAAGCTTCTTCATAGTATAATATTGCCTATTTTCAAGTTTTTAGTGTTTTCTCTCCTTTTCTTTTCTTGATAGATAAAGTGTAAAACAAAAAATACTAATACTTTGTCATTAGTTTCTTACGTGTTTGCCAATTTTTTACTGTCTGTTATCTACTTGGCATTATGTTGCTTGGATGCATTGAACATTGTGTTTATTATATCATTTTCTTGTGTTGTTCTTCATAATAATAATTTAATCTTGGATACTACAGTGGAGTCTTGCCAAGGGAAACAATGGCTGCAACTGTAAAACTCCCTAGCTCGGAGGATTTAGATACCTACGCACTTGAACAATGGGAGGTGGGAACTTCATCTATGTGTTTCCATTATCGGTCTCGTTTGCACTTGTGTGTTTAAGGAAACTGTATTCTAGTTCCTATTTTCCATGGTAACCACCATTATATGAATCAATATCACTGACTTTTTGTGCTGCTTTGTGACCAGACTCATGATTAGACAACTCACTTTTGACTTGTCATTGTGTTAAACCAGTGTTTTTTGCTACTTCTTATAAGCTCTGGCCAAGCAGAAAAACCAACTAGCTTGAGCTCTTCCATGATGAAAATTTTTCAGCGGGGTCTTTTGTCTCAGAGGTATTTGCCTTGAATTGAGGAATTGATTTCTTTTATCTTTTTAGACAATGGGAATCCTGAATAAAGTACCTGAGTTGTGCTATGCTGTGTACTTGCCTTGTGTGCAGGGATAGGGATGCTCCAAGATTAACTGAGGGTGGTTTTCAGTTTTTGGTATGTATCATGTTAATCACAAGTAAATTGCACTTCTTATGTTTTTTTCTGGCATGTGCAATTCTTGGAATGTGTGTAAATGCAGCTGATGGATACAAATGCACAGCTGTGGTACATCATCAGAGAATATATATCTAATTCTGAGGTATGGACCCGTTAAATTCCTTAAAACTGTTCTCTCTGTAGATTTTTCCCCACCAGCACTGGAATTCTGATTGTTTCTGTTATATACATCCAACTTGCTTGTATATCAATGTCTTCAGGAGAATTCAAGATGTTGCTTGAAGAACTTGGAAGTAAAAAATTTAAAACTGGTGTAACATGGAATCTTATATGGCATTTGATCATTTGTTTTAGAATCTTGATGTCCATGCTAAAGCAATATGGGCTAGACCCTTTTTTCTCAAATGAAAATTATGAATGTAGGGCAGTAAACGATCCAAACTCCTCAGTATCTTGTTTTAGCTGCTTGCTTGCCACTTCATGACCAGGTTGCCTTTAGCTTGTTAGCCAAAATGGCTGAGGTTGAAGCTTCCTAAGCTTGTGTTGACTTATTGAAGTTCTCGAAACAACAGATAGATATTGGTTTGGCTTGTTTCATCTGACTTGTAATATTTCTTCTGAGATAGGATAGAGTTTTATTCTATGTTTGTTTTTGGATAGATAGCTGGGTTACATTGACTTTGCATGTACTCTTTATCTCATATCGTATTAAGCCCTCTGCCTTTTGGTTCAGGAGAGAGGTACAGATCCTGCAGATCTTATTTCTTTTCTGCTGGAGCTTAGCTTTCATGTTACTGGCGAGGTATTGAACATTCTTGTTTATTGGTAGCTGTTATCTGGCATCATTATTTGATTCACATAATGAACGGTCATCTGGTTAAAATTTGCTGCTGCAGACTGTTTCCACATCTTATCAGAATCTATTTTTGGATAGTGTTATATTTTCTTCTTTGTCATGATTTAGGCATATAATATCAATACATTGACTGAGATTCAGAGAAATACTATCAAGGACCTTGCAGAATTGGGATTGGTTAAACTTCAGCAGGTTATTCTAGTTTGGGCTATTGTGGATTCTGAATGTGCTAATCACCTTGAAGATTATAGGTATTACTGTGCTGCACTTCTGATTTATATTTATATTTTCAGGGAAGGAAAGAGAGTTGGTTTATACCTACTAAATTAGCTACGAATCTCTCAGTGAGCTTAACAGATTCATCATCACGGAAACAGGTATACTTGATGTGAAGTGTATAAACGAAATGTGAATACCTGGATTTTAGCTTTATATCTTTATTTATTTGCAGTTTGAGATGTACACTTATCTTCTAAATAGGCATGCATGATTTAATTGGTTATATCATCTTGATCTGTTTTAATTAGCTTTGTTTCTATTGAAATAACTTAGATCAGAGCTACTATTTTGAATATCTTAACACTGAGGGCTAAGGCTGGACATCCTCCTGTTTCCCATAGAGCTCTAGCCTTGAATTTTTTGAATTGGAAACTTGCTGGATTTAACTTTTTATACGGTCTCTAATTACATTTCTTTTCTTCTTTTCAGGGATATGTCGTTGTAGAAACCAACTTTAGATTGTATGCATACTCCACATCTAAGCTTCATTGTGAAATTCTACGTCTTTTCTCAAAGTATGGCAGCCCCCTTCTTGCCAACTTTCCTTGATCTTTTGTTGGAAAAAAATGTTTTCCACTGAGAAGTTCTGTTTCATGGAATCATTGCATGTAAATGAACCTAGGAGAACTCTGAAATGTTGTTTTTGTAATAGAATGTGTTGTCTTCTATGTATGCAGGATAGAATATCAACTTCCAAACCTTATAGTTGGGGCAATAACAAAAGAAAGTTTGTATTCAGCTTTTGAGAATGGCATCACATCTGACCAGGTGAGTTTTTATTTCCAATAATTTTTCGCCAAAGTCTGCCAATGCACATGCATGAATTGTGTTAACATGCATTCATGAGAATCTTATAAATAAAGCTGAATATGTTGAGAAAATAGGAATGCTGTTTTCATTTTTGTTTCTAACCTGTAACTTTGGAAGCGATTTTGTTCAGTTAACTGATGCAATATTTCTTTTGCAGATAATTTCTTTTCTTCAGCAGAATGCTCATCCTCGTGTGGCAGAGAGATTACCATCAGTTCCTGAAAATGTCACTGACCAGGTCCTCTTATCAATAAGTTCAAATATGTACTCAGCACAAAAAGTTTGGATTCTTTCACTGGTTGAAGTCATGAATCCATACTCTCTTGCATTCCATCAAAACCAGAATCGGCTATGCTCTTCTATTAACCAGTGGTGTCCTCCATATAACATGTAAAGGATTTACATTTTGTTTTGATTTCCTCATGTTTTTCCACCTTTTTTTTTCTCTGACAGGTTAGACTGTGGGAAGCAGATCTGAACAGGGTTGAGATAACCCCTGCACATCTCTATGATGAGTTTCCATCTAAGGTAAATCTTAAGCATCTCTCTCTCTCTCACACACACATATATATTGTCATGACTCATGTTCTGTTATGTTAAGAGTTTGTTTATTTGAATGTCAGGATACATTTGAGGCTGCCTGTGACTATGCACGGGAGTGGAATGGTTTGCTGTGGGAGGATTCTAAGAAAATGCGGGTTGTAGTGAAGGCAGAAATTCACATGAACATGCGGGAGTTTCTTCGTGGTCAAAAGTAGTACGGCAGAGTTATCCATTTGTTTGCGGCCATGGCAACTTCGATAAAAGAAAAACAAGATAAATCCTTGAGCAACAGGCTACATTTACATTACAGGTTCCTCGACATATAAGAGTCTTGTGGGTGATCTTAGGTTGATTTTCCAGTAATATAGAGTTTTTCGGTATGTGAGGTTGGTTTTCAATGTGGGAAAACGAGGTTATACCTTACAAGGGCAAAAGGAGCTCTTACAAGCAACGAGATAGGTTTTTGTTTATACATAATTATTATTTGGTACAAAGAGATGAGTTCATGTACATTAAATTTATCTGTACCAAACACCACGAAGGAAAGTTTTTTTTTCGACATGTTGGAAGCGTTTAAATGGTCTTGGGGTGATCATATCAGGTAATTCTTATTTTGTATTTTCTAATTTTCTACCCAGAATACCTGATCAATTGTAAATTGCTTGTCACAGCAAATATCACATGCATTAGTTTTCAAATTAATCATTATTAAAATACTATCATCTGATAATAAATTTCATACTATAAAATCGACTTTAATTTTGTTAACTGAAAAAACACGCTGTTTTAGACTAAAAAAGGGGGAAATATATAATAAATGAAAAAGGAAATCACAAGCTAAAATTTGTTATCTTTTCTCTTGGAAAAAATAGCAAATTTTAAAATGGATTGGTAATTTAGTGTAGGAAACATTATAAAGTATTGTCTTATTTGTAAGAAAAAATTGAAAATGGAATTATCATTTTACGGTGTGTAATTGAGAATTCGGGGGAGCATAAAAATGCTCAAAATGAAATGTTGCTGCCCAGGATCGAACTGGGGACCTTTAGTGTGTAAGACTAACGTGATAACCACTACACCACAGCAACTGTTTTATTAAAGGAACAGTTGTCTAAATATATATTATACCATAAAGAGCACTTTAACGTTAATCCACCTCGCAATATTAATTAAGACGTGCAGCCTCCAAAATATGACGAGGCTTTTGATTTTTGGCGACTGGCGAGTGAAAACCGTTTCAAAAAGCTGTTCAAATCCTAGCATAGTCCAAATTGCAGTCTGTAGATGATCACTTGTGGTGCCCACCAAAGAGAATTAATGCAGAGAAAAGTACTGTCAGAATTCATACATAATTTGAAGGCTTGCAGGGTTTTGTGAGTAAGAACCCGAAATAGTTACATATCTTGATTTTTTGGGGAAATTCAGGGATGGAGAGGTCTCTCTTGATCTCTTGTAACCATGATGCAATCCCATGAATGGTTTTTTTTTGTGATATATAATATGCTGCATGCACGCCTTTGATGAGCTTATACAAGTTCAAACTATAATAAATTTAGTGTTCCCGTAACAATCTACAGCGCAGGATCATTCATGGTATGTATCTCGCTACCTATTCTATTCGATAAAAATCAAGCATAAAATAGTGTCGACCTATACAAGTTTCAAGCCTAAAAAACTTTTACTTGAGAAGATGTGTTAAAGAATAATATAAATCATATTCTGGAGTCTCACCTATCAGTTTAAGCTTGTTAAGTGGTTGTACGAGATGGAATTAGAAAAGGAGAAATCTTCGAAAAAAGTGTTTTCCATTAGTAGTACTTCTGAGGATTTATTGGCTTCCATATGTTTAAAATGTTTGAAACCTGTTGTTGATCGCTCTGCTGTGGATGTTTTCGGCAACAAGAATTCTCAGGAAGCTAAGCAGGGTTCTTAATATCCCTGCTTGTCTAGTTCATGGCGGCTGCAACAGACATTTTTTTTTGTAGATTTTGCTTAGTTCTGTTACTCTGAGTTGTTGTGTTTCCAACATTCCTTGTGCTCATGTATCAGGAACATTTCCAGATTTGGTTGGTTTTAATAACGAATTTGCCTTCATTTATCCAAAAAATGTCAACCATCTCTATTTTGCTGAAGTAAAACCATTAATTTCAATGAATTTAATCTTGTTGTTTTCAGTGTAATGTGAATTATATTTTTCTTTCTTTACAATACATATATAAAAAGAGTAGGTAACGCTTTGATAAGATTTCCTGATATCAGCAGGTGAGTTAAGATTTTTGTCCACTTCCTTTACATAAAGACAAAGATAATAAGAACTCCAATCACTGTTTGCCAACTTGGAAAGTGAGTCCAGCCAAATTCTATGAAACACAGAGTTTCCAAGAAATTTCCCGACCTCATCATTATTCAATTATGGGGTTTTTCTGTTTAGCACCGTGATCATATCACATTACAGGACATGAAGGGACAGAAAAAGAAAAATCCAAGTTTGAAACTTGGTTTACTTGTTTTACTTGCCACTTGAGAAGAAGTCCCAGTTCTCCATTTGGTTAGTGAGGATTTATTTCTTAAGGCTTGAAACTGAAGTATGTTATTATGTTTGTTTTTGAAAATGACTTTCTTTCATTTTGTCTTCCATTAGGATCAGGTTGTAATAACATTTTTAATGCAAGTTTTTTCTTTTGTAAGAATTTTCTTCAGCCATTGTACTTGATCAGTAAAAATCTAAAGTGGTGTTTACTTCTTTGATGTTCTGCAAGTTTTTTGGAGTGTCAGCTCTAGGGCATCACAACAATGGCAGGAATTGCAAGGACTTGCCTGCAGTCAATATTGAAAATTGTGAATTCGACACTGGGACTTGTTGGTATTGCAATGGTTATCTATGGTCTTTGGATGGGCAGAGTGTGGCAAAGAGACATGCAAGACTCATCGTTTGATGATTTTGATTCTAGTGCTCCATGGTAAAGGCTCTCTCTTAAGAATGATCTTCACTTTGTGTTTTTTATCCATTTGATTTCTCATCATTTGAAGATTTTTCACTGTACTGTCCTCAATCACTTACTCTTTATCATATTGATTCTAGTTTTTGCACTTAATTGAAACAAGATCCCCATAAAAGAGAAAAAGATTTGTCTGCTAAAGGTTATCTTCCACCAAGTTCTTGTTGGAATTTTAGCAGAATGAAGCTTTCTGGCAATTTCTTGGCAGAGTAATTGATTATGAATCTAGGAATGGTTATTATTCACCATTGAAACAAGAAAAAGTTGATTGATACTTTATGATTGTTAAACAATTTCCTTTTTGTTTTTTAAATTTCTGGAACTTGCTAACATTTCTTCTTGAATTTCAGGTTTATATACACTTTTCTCAGCATTGGGGTAACCTTATGCCTAATAACATGCCTAGGCCATATTTCTGCAGATTGCTCAAATGGTTTTTTCCTTTCTTGTGTATCCTTTTTCAGTCTTGGTGAATCCAAACATACAATTCATGATCAAGCAGAAATCTTAAAATCAAATCATGTTCATGCTAAGCAGAACCTTTTTGTTGGTCTTAATAGATCATAGTACTTGGAAATTATCTTCGTACTCCTCTTATTGGAAACATTAATTGCAGCAGATATACTCCTAAATTCTGATTGGGAGAAGGTACGCTGCCTCTTTGAACTTCCTTCAACCTCCCATCTTCCATGAAAAAATGTTACTTCGTACTTCTAGGGCTTTATATAATCTGTTTCTCTATTAGGATTTACCTGAGGATCCGACAGGGAGGCTCCATGATTTTAGAGAATTTGTGGAATCTAATTTTGACTTCTTCAAATGGATAGGCATGTTCATCATAATATCTCAGGTACATTCCTAGTGTTTGATTTCTATATTCTACAGAGCCCTTCAAAAGTGTTCAAATGGCGGCAACCTAGCTAGTTGTCGATGAAAACAAAATTGATTACCTGATTAACTTTAGTTGTTGATGAGCATTTCCCATTTTGAAAAAACAAAGAACATGAAGGGAAAAATTGTTTAGGAACAATTTTCAAACATATATTTTTCGCACTGAGCACCCCACTTTCTAAGATTTCATCGTCTGCAGGGATTTTCTATGTTATTAGCAATGGCTTTAGGAGCTCTTGGACCCAACAATGAATCCAACTATGAGATTGATGAAGAACACCCTCCGGCCAGACTTCCACTCATCAATCACCATTTACAGCAACCTCCATACGTAGTTGGTGAGCCACGATTTGCAGGGAAATCTGATGCTTGGAATGTAAGGATTCATTTTCAGTCAACTAAAGATCTTTCACTGATTGCATGCACTGTTGCAGACATGATATTTTGCTCTTTATTTCTCATCCTTCTCAGACCAACAAGTGAAGAAACAGCAGTTCTTTTCTGCCATGTTGATTTCAATCCATCTCTTTCTCCCATGTTGGAGTCTGTCTGTATCTTAGCCAGCAGAGCATGTACGGTCTAAGCATGCCTTTTCGTTGCCGGTCCATGCATTCAATTTTGTATTAGTTTTTGCTATTTTTGGATGTAAGAAAAAAATAAAAATAAAAAATTAATGTTGTCTTTCAAGCTCATAGATAACATCATTATCCGAGTAAATTCGAGATTGATTGGATTCTGATTGGTAGAGCAGCTCAAATGCATGTTGGCCAAGATTTATTTGATTTGATTTAAATTTATTTTTTTATTATTATGTTAATGTATTGATATGAAAAATAATTTATAAAAAAAAATACATTATTTTAAAATACTTTCAAATAAAAAGTAACTAGTGAATTTTTGCTAAGGAAGGTATTTTTGTCTTTGCAGCATTACCTTACTGTATAATTTTTTGGGACTGCAGTCTTAAATGCCATAATTTCTTCTCGAATCCTTGTTTTATATATATAAAAAAAATATAATTCTTTAACAAATCAAAATAAAATGATATAAAAATTACACGATTTTTAGTGAGTGATGATAGCTTAATAACTGGGGCTACCCTTTTTCTTAACTCAACGCATTTTCTACTATCATAGTGGTAAATATAGCGTGTTCTAATAATTCAACAAAAAAGGGTCTTACAAACAAAACTTAAGAGAACATAAGAATTGTGATTATCACATAGAAGTTGTAATGATTGATGCAATTTGGTTGGAAGAGAACGAGGGGCAGGATTATAATCTCCAGCACATAGGATAATAATTATTGGTTCTCTCACACTTTTTCCTTTAATGAACAGTACAAATTGAGTAAATAACCCTGATTGTTTTTTAAATATTTTTGCAAAGACAGATTATTTATTATTGATCTTATGGTTTTAAAAAGCATGAGAACTTGTAATCTGCACAACAAGTCTCGAATTTGAGTCAGTTCATATCTTTCTCTCTCAGACACACACACACACACAAACACAATCCTATTTGTTTTCAAAACCTATTTTGAGCTGTTGCCTCTGTTGATCCAGTTCAGTGTTCGTATGAGCTATCTGTCTATAGCTTTAGGAACAACCTGGCAATGTGGAAGTTTCACTCTCAAGTTCCAAGTTTACCACTGAATCAAAATGAGATCTTTGTTCTTCTCCCACAGACACAAGACGAGTGTGGGAGAGAATTTGCAGAGCTTTGATAGGCGAGCTTCAGGCTATACAGGCATGTACAAATGTGCTAAATACAATTTATAAAACCCATCTTTAACTTCACCTACCAACCCACAATAACTCCGGTTGGATTTTCTTCTGACAAGAAGCGGGAAGAAACCCCTGAAATTCCAAGTGGCCTAACTTTTGCCAACTGAAGTTTTCAGTGGTTATGTTATATCAAGGAGAAGGATGGTAGAGGTGCTATTCATCCAGAGACCAGGGCAGACGGCGATTGCGCGCTGTACTCATCGCCTATCTTACGTGTGAATCGTATGTGTCGAAAAGGTTATCAGGAATAATCAGAGGCAGCTTATCTACATACATAAAAAGCCTTCTTAGGTTATCGCTCGTCACCGTTGCCATGTCCACGATGTCCTTGCTGTCAGTAAATACCCAGAGATCTCCAGAGTTTACTCTCTTGAGACTGTCGCGACAGAAGGGGCATGACTGGGATCTTGATCGCCTGCAAATCATTGCAACAGAACATTATGTTCAACTATGATTATGTAACATTAAGAGACAAAGGAGCAGACAACTACTGCCAAAGAACAGAGAAAGAGATAGACACTTGCATCTGACAAATACACCAACCAGAAAATGCATTGCTTAAAACAATAAGAACAACATTCAACTGATGAGGATTCAAGGTGGACCATCAAAAACCCAGACAAAAAACCTTACGTATTCTCAGCCTGTAGCAGGTCTAACACCTCGCATTCCATCTTAATGATGTGCTTTACCAGTATCATAGTGAGGGTTGGATAGAAAGAAGGTAGTCAAAACAGAAGCAAGGCCCCAAAACCTATCATACATCAAGGTTGCAAAGATAATAACACTGAAGGCCAGGCAAGCCACATTAACTAATTTATTCGAGTAACTATAATGACAAGGCTTTTTGCACCCAAAAACCACCAAGCCTGGAATTGCAGAATCAATTTCATGGTCTAGCATTAGCCAAAATTTTAGCTTGAATTTACCTTCCTTTCCACACATTACAGGACAGAGAGAGCAATGGGATCGCTCATTCATGTTTACTCAAACAGAATCGAGATCCCTTTTGATAATACACTGATGAGCATGTGGAAATCTTTCAGGCTGCTGATACAGCATCCTTCCAGTACAATGCACAGCAATTATTATCGCATTTCCTTTGAAATCAAAGCCCAGCTGTGAGCTGGGATTGGATGTCAAGGATCATGTTTAAGTCAACTTCTATGTGCAAGGACACCTTATCTTTCCCTGGTCAGGGATTCACTACGATTCATGTAACCACAAATTAAACAATTATAATTTCCAAAAGAAAGCTATTGTATCCATTTATCATTTAAGTGTAGATATTGAAACCTGCATTATTTATCAGGATAAAAAAAGCCTAAGCATTTTCATGGTCGACACAAAAGCAGGGTAAACCCAGTATTTCAAGAGTGGGGGGCAGTACCATTCACGGTAACATTTCAAGCACATGGCATGGTTGCAGTTGGGCAGTACAATCTTGCTATTCATCTCCATGCATATTCCACATTCTTCTTCTCTTTCAATGTCAACATCAGCATGCTGCCTATGTTCCTCATCATCTCGTCTTCTGTACCTTTCCATGCACACCGCCTTCTGTTTTCTTATCTTCTGTGTCAGTGACCCCTCTTTGAAGTTGCAATAAAGAAGGATAAATTACAGCTGGCCACAATATGGATGCAGATTAAGAAAACAGGGAGCGGCAGATCTCAAGTGAAATAATAAATAAATTGTGCAAAGATAATTGGAAGACAGAAATTTACCATAGAACTCCCTGATACTTGCTTTTCTTTCGTGGGTAGTCATGGTGGTTGTGCCATCCACATAAACCTGGGGTATTGGGGGAATAACCCAAGTTTTCAATGATTCAGTCAACTAATACTAGGAAAAATAAGCATAGTCCCATCCAAAAGAACAAAGTTCAACCTTATAAATTAGGATCCTTAGCAGTCCAAGTGCACCAGCAAGATGGCAGTCTGTCCACTGCACAAGAAAAAGAAACAGGTTTGCTGCTGGACTATATGACATTCTCATCTGAAGACAGGCTCCATCATAATCCCTTGAAATATCTGACGCCCTGCACCAAACATTGCAAAATAAAAATTTAAAATGGAAACATAAGAATCTAGCAACGGATTCAAGTTAATGAGCTCATAAATTTCATCAGTAAGACACAAAAACTGGTAAAGACATTCAAGACACAATCAAAAAAAAACAAACTCAAATCATACTTAACATAGCCCCCCCACCCCCAAAACCAGAGGCTGCTAGAAACTATTTAAAAAAAATAAGAAGAAGAAGCAGAATATGGCATCTCCACTTAGTTTTCCCTGACCATTTTGGCCTGTAGGTCCACGTTAAACAAGAATTTACAGAACTTATCTTCAACCTTCTAAAACATTTTAAAATGTTGTGAACAAAAAAACAACAAAAAAGGATGCTTTGTGCAAAAAACTCCCATAGTGAACATTCCAGGAAGCCTTTAAAGTCTTCAGCTTACAAAAAATCAAAATAAACTGGACTGATGGTCCTTTACACAACTTAACTCAAAGCTACAACTGACAGCATCTCCATGAACCAGATATCATTAATAAGCAGGTCTGAATATGTGACTGCATTGATACATGATAGGTAGGAAGAGGGTCCGGCAATAGATAATCCAACCCCAGCAGTCATCATTATATACGATCACAAATAAAGTGATAACTCCATTAATGAGGTGGATCCCATAGATCATGTGAAGCCATGTAAACTCAGATTATCAAGATAATGAAACTATTCTCCAGTCTCCTCTTACACAGATAGAATGGCTTCCAATTGCAACCCACATAGATATTTTCACCTTGGACATCTTTGAAATACCATTTCAAGTAATAGGCTAACAAAGAAAAGCTTCCAACTTCAGCCACGAAATTCATTAAATCAATTAGATAAATCACAAACCAGGCAAAACAATCCAGGAATTAAAATCAGTATGGTCAATGCTTGGCTTTAGCATGAAATGTAGTCATACCAAACACAAAGTAAACAGTCTGAACTCAAAAGCTAACCACGAGAACAAATTCCAAAGCCATAAGAAAATTCCATCTTGAAAAAAAACTGAAATGCACAGAGAAGACTTGCAACAGCTCAGAGATGAAGAGTAAAAAATGACTTAAGACTTTGTCAGACAAACTTTTTTTTTCAAAGGGAAAAACTGTGTATTTTAACTGAGAAAATCATATAATTCATTTTGAAAAAGAGAGAGGAGGAGAAGTCAAGGTGGAAGTGGTGGCTAAATTCAACAAAAAAAAATTAAGAACAAAAAACAAAAGCAGTTGAATTCAAGACAACACAAAACATATTTTAAGAGCAAAAATAAAAAAAACTTCACCAATCTAACAAGCAAAATATTAAAAAAAAAATATGCAAACAGCCAAAATTCTTGCATTCCACTCATGCACTAATTACAGCAAAAAAAATAATCACATACAAATGTAACAACAAACCCCAGAAAAAACAGAAGAAAAGGAGAGAGAACAACTTACAGAGTGTTAGCATGTTGAATATCAGCTTCAAGCACTTTAAGAGAGTCCTTGAAAGAATTTCTCACAGACCCTATATACATGTCTCTTCTTCAAAACCTCCAAAATCAAGCAATCGGATTCTCTCTTTGGGTTAAAACCCTGAAAAAGTTTCTTGTTTTCTCTTCACCAAAACCTCCTTGTCTTCTCTTTTTTTGGTGGTGGGGTTGGTTCTTCTCACAGGAGCTTCTTCTTCTACTACTCTGTTCTTGAAAGGGAAGCCATAGATAGAGATGGGACACGTGGATTAGAGAGTGGGATGTCGTGGAGCTACCAGCGTTGAAAAAAGTTACTTATATTTCGAAGATGACAAATACTATTTAAGTGAAACCAAGAAGGGTACCAACGTCCATTCACTTTTTTAATTAATTAATTAATTCGTACCCCATTTTAAGACTAGGTAGTGTTTGTTATGCAGGACAGCTTGCTGTTCATGCATTATTTGTTTTTGAGTTTGAAATTCTCTACTTGTATTTTCAAAGTGTATTTGACTTGAACAATATTAAATTATTTTTAAAAAATATGTTTTTATATTTTTTTACTAATATTAAAAATAAAAATATCTAAAAAATTATTTAATATAGTTTTTAAATGAAAAACATTTTGCATCACAATACCAAACATAGTTCTAATATTTTTTTCCTTGACTTTTAAGGTTTAAATCTTGAGATTAGTGCATAAAAAAAATTTATTATTTTTTAACACATTAGATCAATATAAAGCTTAAATTCATTTTAGAAGAAAAATTAATGTTATTTGTGATGTAACCCTCAAGCATATTTTAATATTTTTTTTCTTTTTTTTAGATTTTTTATATAGATAGTGTGTCTCTTAATATGTGTTAATTAAAGTTTTTGTTATTTAGTTATTCAGAAAGAGAGTAATTTTTGAAATAAAAATTACCGAGTTTTCTTTCCATGACAATAAATTATATTTCAATAATTTCTCACATTACAAAAATAAATGAAAAACATAGTTCAAAATGCACAAAAATATTTTTAAAAGGGAAAATAAATTCCCTAAGCAAAGCATAGTTAACTAGTTTTTTTTTAAAAAAATACAGCAAACAATTTTATAAGCATGACATATTAATTTGATGATGTGTTGGTCATGGTTTTTACATTGATCATGTTAATGAAAAAACCAATTTTTTTTATGCAAAACAAGATCATTTTAGTTTCTTAAAAAAATAAAAACTCAAAACCTGGGAGTTAGATTGATCCGAATCAACTCATCTAATATATGGTTTGAGTCTTTTACTAGATTAAGATGGTGCTTGATACTGCATTTCAAAAGTATTTTTAGATTATTTTTATTTTTATTTTTATAAAAAAAATATATTTTTTAGATCATTTTTCATGTGTTAATGTCATAAATAATTTATAATTTTAAATTTTTTTTAATATATTTATAAACAAAAAATATTTTTCAAAAATAATCTTCAACAACACTCACAAATATGCACGAACTCTATGACCGAGTCTTATAACTATAATACCAACCATGGAAGGTAAGGAAATTTTTTCCTCAAACAAACACGGCCTTAAGGTTAGCCCAAAATTCCACAAGAGAAAAGTAAGGAGGAGGCAACCAGTCCGTGACTCCCCCTTGTCCATTCTCTCTTCTCGATATCAATAATAACACGTCCACTTTCTTTGGCTCATTGTCTGCCACTTTTACCCTTACTTTCCGTTTAGCTTTGCCTCCACGCACTCCTGATCGTTACATATTTCCTCATACTTAATTATTGCCCTCTCCTTTTCAATCTATTTTCTAACATACCTTTCACGGCTCTCAAGTCTGTTTAGAATTTAGATAGATTTTTATTTTTAATTAAATAGCTTTTTATTTTTTAATAAAATAAAATAATAAATACAACTTGATGACACTCTCAAACACAACTCTAACTTTTTTATTGTAATCTTATCCAAAAAAACAAGAAAGTAATAAAAAAAACACTATTGCAAACAGTTATTTAGTTCTAATATATTTAGCAGTGTAATTGAAATTGTTTTTCATTCATAAATATATTAAAATAATATTTTATTTTTAAAAATTATTTTTATCATCAATACATCTAAATGATCTAAAAAATTATTTTTTTTCAAAAACATTTATAAAATGCAATTTCAAACATGCAATTCATATCTATAATTTACATGTATTTTTATTGTGATTAACTAGTATTGTAATGAAGTGTAATTTTTAAAAATATTTTTTTATTTGACATCAAAACATTAAATTATAAAAATAAAATTTAATATATTTGTAAATAAAACATCTTTTTTTACAATAAAAAAGAAGAAGCAAAAACTATTACGGGCACTCAGTTATTAGCATTACCAACTCCTTAACCCACCTAATATATATTCACCTAATACATTATTAGAAAGCATGATAAGATTCGCTAGCAAATGACTAATGACTGTTTAGAGTGTAGTTATAGTTATTTTAAAAAAAAATATTCAAAAAAATACATTAAAAAAATAATTTTTAAAAAAAATTAATAAAAATAATCTAAAAAACATTTTTTTAAAAAAATTAATCTAAAATAAAAAATTTTTAAAAATATTTTTAAAATACAATATCAAACATAGTCACAAGCAACTGCTTTTCTTATCGTTTTTGCGCGCTCAAAAACAAAGTCCACGAGAAAAATGTTTAGTATCATTCTTTTAAAAGCAAAAGCCAAAACTACAAAATAAGTCCTTTTTAGTATCTATAACATAAAAGGAAACCACTATAATCATCTTTATGTTTGTAACTCAGCAAATTAATTCCTGTAAAACATATTTGATCAAGATTATTTATGAAGATCACACTGATAGAACTGCATTAAATTGTAAGATCCATGCTATTAGAATTTATGAAAGTGTTTAGGAGATAAAAAGCTTTAATTTTTTGAGCAAATAGTTTTTTTGAAAAATTTTATGGAGTAAAAATCATTTTTTTATATAAAAAAATATAATTCGGAATTTTAAGGAAAAAAAAATTCAAAACTTTCTTAGGAAAATTTATATATAAAAAAGAAGTAAAATTTAAAAACGACACGATCATTTGAAAATGTTTAAGGCGTGATTTTTTTTTTTGAGAAGTTCTCGTCCACTAAAATATTTGAAAACGTTCAAAGGTAAAAAATAAATAAATTTCTAGCTCTTAAGGAATAGTTTTTTAATAATATTTCTTGAATTTATTTTAAATTTCTAAAACATTTTTTGGGATTTAAATGGTGGAGAATTTTCGAAATATTTTATCTAAAAGTTTTGATTTTCTTTCTTAGAAATCTTCGAAATTTTTTTTATTTACATATATAAAATACTTTTCTTATTAACTTCTAAAATCTTAGTGACGGAGAATTATCATAATAAATTTAGAAAAACTATTTGAAGAAAAAAAAACATTATTTTTTCTATTCCTTGAGCATTTAGTTGTTGGGAAAAAATAATTTTGTATTTCTTTAGTATTTTTTAAAACTTTAATTGGCGTGATATAGAAGCATTTCGAGTTATAGCAATTACTTTTTAAAAATGTTTTTTATTTAAAATATAGTTAATAAAAATATGTCAAAACAAAAAACAAAAATATATATATATATAGTAAAATTAAGTGTATTTAAAAAAACAATCCTTGAAATGTTATTTAAAATGCAATTATAAACAACGCGGAAGTGAGGCGGCTAAAAAAGCAATCAGGATTCAGGTAAGCTAGTGATAACCACTGTGCCCTGAAAGCTCATCTTACGGACAGTCTACAAGTAAAGGAGAAATCATTATAAACTCCAATTTCAGTGTCTAATGTTTGATTTTTATTTGATTTAAGTGTTAAATATTTTATTTTATTTTATTTTATTTATAGTGGCCAACCTTCTATTCTTTTTTTAATTTGAGTGTGTACCATTACTTGAAACTGTTATATTGTTATGTGATGACGCGTGATTTTTTTATTTATTTCTTTAATATTATGTTTATTAAAAATATCATATATTAAATTTTATCTTTTAATATTAAATTTATTAAGAATTAGATTTTATAATTTATTTTGGTTTATATTTTATAAGATATTTGGGTATTGTAATCCGAGTCACGAGTTTGACCGACTCGAGTAATTTTTTATATTTTTTTTAATTTTATCCTTTAAGATCTAGTTGATTAAAAATTAAATTTTATAATTTATTTTTTCTACGATTGTCCTCATCTAATGATTTATACTTGACAAAATAACACAAGTTGACTCAATTTATCTTTTTTTAATTAAATCTTATCTTACATTTTATCACCTAACATTGATTAAGAATTAAATTTTATATTTTTTTTGTTTAGCTTTTTATATTTTAGTCTCGTGACATGAGTGATGGTTTTGACAGTTTAACCCAAGTTGATATAAACTGATCCAATAAGTTGTTGTTATAATATATATATATATATATATATATATATATATATATATATGTCATTTTGATTTTTTTAAGTCAAATTGTGTTTTTATTGATAATTCAAGTTTTTTTTTTTCAGGTCAATCAGGTCATGTAAAATCAATTCATATGTAGTTTAATTTTTTTGCTATAAAATATATTAACAATAACTATATATTTTATATTAAAAACATTGATCTAACTCACAGTGCAGTACAAGCAATTATTTATCATAAAGGCTCCATTTAACATTGCTGTCTAACCGAGTTCTTGAAGATTTATGAATTTGTTTAAGCTTTAAATTAATTACTTTTAGTATGTTTACATTGTTTTGATGTGCTCAAACTAAAAATAAATTAATTAGTTTAAGCTTTAAATTAATAATATTTTTTCTATTTATTTTTAATTAAAAAGCTTTAAAACACGACTTTTAATTCACTCCATAACAGTTTTAAAAGCAATTTTTTTTTAAAAAATGTCAGGATATGAAAATTTGCATCGATAAAAATTGAATGCCAGTGACGCCAATTAACGGGAGGATAGGATGATGGCTAACGTACACAGATGGCATTAAAAAAAGAAGAGAGTAAGAAGCCTTTCCAACAAAAAAAAAAAAAAGAAGGAATTTTTTGAATAAAATTGATTTTTTTTTAGATTATTTTAGTGTTAGTGTCAAAAATAATTAAAAAAAAAAATAAAACAAAACATAATTTTCATACTTTTCAAGAACAAAAAACACATTTTTTACAATCAACTTCAATCACACTTCAAAACAAGTTTATACATTTTATATTTTCAATTATTAATTTATGTGTATATGAATGTTGTGTTTTAAAAAAGACATTAAAAAAAATATTTTTTTTTATTTTAAATTAGTTATTTCAGTGTTTTTAAATTATTTTAATATACTAATATCAAAATAATTTTATTTAAATAAATATATTTCTAATAAAAAAAACTTAAAGAAACAATTTTAACTAATGAAAAGATAATCAATTGCAGTATTTTCCGTCTGGGATTCCATTTTCCTTAATAAGGTTATAAACATCATTGTCACCTGATCATCGAATCTAAACACATCATTGTTCATGATGAAGATTTACGGTGAAATAATTGAGGTGGAGGCTACTCTTAGGAGGTGTTTTGGAATATATTTGGAAAATTTTTGAAAAAAATTAAAAACAATTATTTATATTTTAAATTAAAAATTTTAATATTTTTATATTATTTTAATGTGCTGATATCAAAAATATTTAATATATTTTTAAATAAAAAATAACTTTAAATACACTTTAGTACTTAATTTCACCCATTTCTTTTTTTAAAAGTAGAAAAATGATTGCAATTTTCAGCAGAATGAGATAAAATAAGGAATCATTGTTGCCTCAACAGCCAGCAGGCAACCAACCCGCTGCTAAGATCCTCATGAGTTCTGCTTAAAAACAAATCTAAACATAAACAGGGAGTTTTATAGATCTACTCGTCATTTTTATTTATTTTTTAATTTCATCCAAGATTTGACTTCGCATCCTCTTGAAGGATGCATTATCATTAGTTGGTGAGCCACACCTTGGTAGCTCGATTTATGATAGGTATATGGTCAATTAACCACTATTAATCTATGATATAATCATAATTTTCATATTGGGAAACGAGGATGTGTTTAAAACATATAATCAATTAAAGTACATTTTAATTTGTTTGATATAACGTTGTCATCATGTAGTGTAGATAGATCTTTCTATCAGTTTTTAATAATTTATGTATTTTAAAAAATATTAAAATTATCCTATCAAATTTCATCACTGAGAAATATGTGATGTCCAGCTCAAAAGGCTAAGTCATAGCTTGAAAGCTATCCTGCCCACCTTATCATTCAACAAATAAACCCTTCAATATAACCATCTAAGTAGGTAGGTGGGTCGGTGATAAAAATTTGATATTAATTATTTTTTTTTTTATGATTTCAAGTTTAAGTTATGTAATTGCTAATACGATAATCACTAAAGACTTATATGATCGTTAATTTAAGGACCCATGGGATTAGTTGAATTGTGCCCAAGCTGACTCGAACACTCACGTTAATAAAAAAACATTTCTATATAGTTTTCTGAATAAATATCATTGTTGGATAAGCATTTCATTGCATGTGTCCCTTTCATTGTTCTCCTTCTAGCCATTTTTAGATAAACATCATTTATTTATTTCAACATTACTTGTAACTCTAAAAAATTGTATAAAAAATAGCTCTAAATATTATCATGCACTATCAACGTCATTTAATTTGTTCAAGCCCTATGTCACAGGTTGCATCGGTTAATTTAGATTAATCTTTTCAATTTAAAACAATGTTATTATAAGATTTTTATAAAAAAATATTTTTTTATTAAAAAAATAAATTGAAATTTGATGGGATGTAAGGCTAAATACTACCTTGTCGGATAATTTCACTAGGAAGTAGAAGTGTAAAAGGGCTCGTGCCTGAAGGCCAGATTCATGCTGGGTTTAAAGCCTTGGGCCCTTGGCAAGCATATAGTTAAACGACCAACATAATCGTTTCAATGAGATGGACTCGGGCCCTCAATGCTAAGACATTTTTAAGTATCAACCCTAAACTTTAAGCATTCTTTATTTTAGTCCTTATATTTCAAAATTTTCTTCTATTCGGAATATGTATTTGACCCTATCTATATATAGGCCTTCTTATTTTATTTTATTCCAAATATATCTCTTATGTATATATCTAGGAATTATACCCATCCTTGTATTAATATTATTAGTGGAAAAAAAAGACAGGAAAAAATAAAAACTAAGAATATGCTTACAAGATATTTAAATTACTCGATAGATTCTATCTTTAGCATGAAGAAGGTTAGGAATCATTATCTCTAGGATATTGATTTAATAAAATTGCCTATACCTTAAAAAACCTTTCAATTAGGATTGAGGTCATCCTCCATGAATATTATATATATATTTCTTAAATTATAATTAAAAAAAGTCTTTTTTTTTTATTTGGGTTTATGGACCGATCTCTATATATGAATAAAACACTGAAGAGTGATTGCAAATTAGAACCGTGTAAATCAATCTTGCACCAGACTCGATGGTACAAACTCGGTCAGCTCGGGCGTGTCAACCGAGTTGATAATTTTCCCGGTTTTATAGGAATTGATTATGAAAAATAAAAAATATCTTTGTGTTTGTATTAAGTCTGCAAAGTTACTCTCCATAGCCATAGCCATGAAGCCCATCAACCTGTTGGCTGTCGGGCAATTGGGCAACACATATCTTCTTCATGGATGACTAAAATTAAAGATCAGTCGTGAGTTGCGAGCTCTCCTCTCAAGAAGGGATCCATTTTATGCAAATAATCAATGGTAGAATCCTCAAAGGTCTAGATGATCAGGTTATAAAGAAAGATAAAATTGCATCTATCCTTGTGAATGTGTGTGGAGAGAGTCAATACATTCTTTGTGGAAGCTCGGCAGAAAGTCTCGAGTTTGAGTCAGGATATTTATTTTTTATAAGAGTTTGGGACAATCAGAATTTTACTCGCTCAACTAGATTCAATACGTTTCCCACAAGATATATTTTCCACAAAGCAAACCGGTAAGAGATGGTCTGGCCCTTCATGTGCAAGTGTCCATGAATAAGTAGCTCGACTGGGATATATATGCACAAGAGGAATAAGCTTTCAGGAAGTAGCTTACTTCTGAACAATCTAACACCTCGTTCTGGATTTCAGGAAGCTGCTTATGATGCTGACAAAGTGTTCTTGGCTGTTACTGACAGGTTTGATGTCATGTTGTCCAGAGGCAATATCTATGCACCAGATGGTGAGTGATTCCTTCGCTAAAACTCAAAGTGTTCTATACCTGCACTGAAAGGCTGTTTAACCAAGCTGTAGAAAGACAAGCAGTGCGGCAAAAAAGTGTGAAATCATGCTAAAGTTAATACACCATGATTTGTACTCGTATTTTTCCTTAATTCTGCTTTCTTGACTGGATTATACCATATGAATTATGACCGTCTAAAACAGAACAGATTGCAAATGAGAGGACCGGATTTAATATGCATCTGATGCGGATTGTTGTTTAATTCTGCCAGTCATCCTCCACGGTGGATTTATAATATGAACACGGCTGAGCGAAGTGACAAGATGAGAGGAACAGATACGATATGCATGCATCTCTGTCCATTCGAACCCTGCTGTCCATTTTCATCAAAAAAATAAAATAAAATTCAGTTCCCGTTGTTTGAATGTAGTGGATGCCTTAACGAGGAGCCATAACGTCTATTTTACAGCAAAACTTCTTTTTTTGATTCGATAAAAACCCATTCTCTGGAAATGACACTTTGTAAATTCAGATGAACGAGTAAAATCTTGGTTATTTTAGACTATTACAAGAAATACACGTCCTGACTTGAACTCGAAACCTACTATACAGATTTCAAATCCTTTGTCATCACGTTACGCCTATTGAGACCAACAAAACAACTTTCTAAGCTCTTTATTGCCAAAAAGCTACTGTTTGCAGCAACATTCATATAATTCACATCCATTATATTGTTTCTTCTTTCGACAATTACAGCCATTGCATTGGTAAGGGTGAATTAATTGAGTTCACCATAAAAGGGTCTGATCATCAAGCAATTTCATGGTCTCTGATGTCCATTTTGGCATTGTCACAATTTACTTGAAATATAACGTTTTCGAAATTATAAATATATTTAAATATTAAAGGAACCGCTGAACAATGCTCACACTATTGACCTCAAACGTTCCCGCAAAACTTTAATCATTCCTGCGAAGGTAACAATACCAACCAAAGTGCCATCCTCTTCGATAACCCATGCGTAGCTTATACGATGTGAAAGGGCTTGAATCATCACTGCTACCAGTGAGCTCCATGGATAGCACACAATTGTCTCGGGGCTCCTCCCCACTCTTGCTGAGTTCCCAGCTAGCTTCCCACTCCCCATTCCGAACTCTTCGTCTGATGAAGATGAATAGGTTGAATAAGATGAAGATGATAGAATTCCTGATTCCTCTTCTATCAAGTCCAATGCAGGTCCTAGATTCCTCTCTTCCAGTCTTTCCTTCACCGACATTATCAGGTCCTCCGGCGGGTCACCGCATTCTATGTAAGCCATCAACTCCCCGGCCGAGAGCGTCGCAATTGCAGCAGCCACTGTCTCGTCACAGAAGTTCAATGTGAACGGTGAGATTTCACCAATCAACTTGCCGTCCGCATCAAGAATTGCTACAGATGTTTGTTTAACGAGGGATTGCGAAATCAATGGCAATGCAGAGGACGCGGGGTCATCATAATGGACGGTGAAGAAGGATTCTGTGTCGATGATGTTGAGGGACTCGATGGTGTGGTTCGGAGTTGGAGAGAAGAGGCCGATGGAGTTGAGGAGGTACCGGACTATGTCTTCCTGAGTGAGCCAGCAGAACTCACGGTTGTTGTGGAGGGTGGAATTGGCGGTGGATTTGCTTATCAGCTTCTTTCTCGTGAAGGGGTTGTGAAGCTGTATCACAAGGTTCTGTGCACCTTCGAGGATGAGATTTATAGCCTCCAGTAAGCTGAAAAAGAGTAAGAGAAAATCAGAAACACAATCAATACGAGACGGGCAGAAACAGAGCAGGAAACTTCAATGAATTCAACTGCAATGGTGGTCATAAAGAGATGTAAATCAGAAACACAATCAATACGAGACGGGCAGAAACAGAGCAGGAAACTTCAATGAATTCAACTGCAATGGTAGTCATAAGGAGATGTAAATTTCAGAATCCCGTCCATTTCTTTTCTTTTTATGAGAAAGCTCAAACCCGAGCCGTCCATTTCACATCATTTACTCCAAAATTTGTCTATTTGATGCAAAATTTCAGATAAATCTTCAGTAATTTTCAAGTTTCACCAATAAATTTTCCGAACTTGGTTGCCGGACATAAAATTCATCAAGAAATTAAGTGTTAATGCATCACACCTGTAGGAAAGAAATATATAGACAACGAATTCTCAATTAAAAACATATCGATGGTCACCTCATATCGAAATTCTGGACACAACAGGTTTAGGCGATACATTTCAAGAAAACTTCAGATTTTTTTTTAAGAAAAAAAAAATCAACCGAAAGGTAATCTAATAATGGAGAAGACAACAATATAGAAGGTGCAAGAAAAACCTTACAATGAAGAGAAACAAACATTAAAAACCCAAAATTCTCTAAAAAAACAAACAATTCCAAATCCAGATCTCAAAAAAAAAAACCCTTCTCAAAAAATCAATGGAGATACCTGGCGTGAGGTTCCAGGTGCCTAACAAGTCCAGAAACCTTGGAATTTAGAAGCAGGGACACCGGCTCCTGCAAGGCTTTCCCTGGATTCTTCAGATTCTCTTCTTTAGACAAGAAGCAAATCACATCTACCAAGCAAACCTTGCCAATGCATTTACATTCTGCAAAGTTATCCTTGATCGATCTCGGAGAGTTACAGCGGTGATGTTGATCACAGCTCCAAACGCTTAGAAACGAATCACCAGATCTCTTAAGAGCAGACAACGCTTCCCCGACGGTTGCAGAGAGAGAGAGAGAGCTCAACGCAGGTTTTCCAAGACACAGGTCCGACACCTCATTAGTTAAAATACTAAATGCCATGCACGGAAAGAATTTATCAGAGAGGAATAAGAAATCAGCACAAGGGTTTTCTTCTTCTTCTTTCAGATAGAGAGAGCTGAAAGAGATGAGAAATTTTGGAGAAAAATAGGAAGAAATGTGTGGTGGCCGAGTTGTGGCGTGGGAGAAAGACGATTATTTATAAGCAGTGTTCTACTTTTACATGGACTGCTTTTTTTTATAAAAAAAAATAATCAAAATTCTATTGATTTTTGAGAATACTATTCACCAAAAATCCATCTATTCATTTTATTAAAATTTCTCACACATCGTATTTGACAAACTTCAATTCTCTTCCGGTCTTTTTATACATACACATAGTTTATTTTATTATTATTATTATTATTATCTTTTGATTGAATTTTATTTTTTATTATATATATAAAGGGTTTACATTAATATTTCCGTTAATTTTATTTTATTCTCTCCAGTTAATTTCTGTTTTTTTATATATTCTGAAGAGAGAGAGAAAAGGTCATTGCAATTCATCTCTTCAAGTTCTTATTTTGTACGAGTATCAATGCTTTCCCTTCTTGAAAAATTATGAGGTGAAGGTATTCATCATTCATTAATTGTTAGTTTTAAGTAGGTCTCATGTGGGACAACAGCACGTGAGTTGATAAATGAGCACGTGAGTTGATAAATGAGCACGAGTTTATTTTAGTGGACGACATCCGTGATACGGCTTCTGTACTTGACAAGACTGAGTCGCATTAGAGGCTGTTTAGTGCTGTCATTGGTTTTTACTTTACTCTAAATATATTTTAGAAATAGGTTTTATATAAAAATATATATATCAAAATAAAATGTATGATTTTAAAATTGTCTGCGATAGGAATTATTCTCAAGATAATTCAAGTATATATATATAACCATTAATAAATTATGACCGTACGGTATAATATGATGACGTGTTGGCATAAACGTGATAGCATTGTTGTCATTGCAATCAAGCTCGTTGTTTAATTTATTGTTAAAAAAAATAATCAAGAGTGGACTAAGCGGCTAAATAATATATATTATTGTTAAGTTAAGTCTCTTTTGGATCCTATTTGTTCATGAGACGGATGTCCTCCATTATTTTCAAGTTTAGGGATTTAAAAAAAAAACAATAATCATTTAGGGTTGAAATTCTAAAGAAAAAATACATTAGTAAAAACCATCGTTGTCCCATGATTTGGATACTAAACATTTACTAAAAAACACTTAATTTCAACTACTATTAAAACATGAATGAAAGTATGAAACATGTGATAGGTTAATTTATGGAGTAAACATGCAGTTAATTCGTACATAAACTAGATTTTTTTTTGCTGAATTTTAATTTATATAGTTATATTATTCAGTATGGATCTCAAATAATTATTTATAAATATTTCACACTTTACACGTCAGAAAAACAATCCTTTAATTATTTTAAGTGAAAGGATGTTTAACATTGTGTTTTTAAAGTTTTTTTTTTAAATGAAGTTTTTTTTTATGTGAATTTAAATTATATGATACGCTGATGTTAAAAATATTTTTTTTTTTTAAATCTAGTGTATTTTTAAATGAAAAGTATTTTAAAAATCAACCTCAACTACACTATTAAACATGTCTTTCATAAAATAAAATAAAAAAGAGTTTCTATTGAGTGCTAATTAATCCTTATGATTTCACCTTCTTCAATCTCCAATTAAATTTAGTGCAAAACAAGTTTTGGATAGAATTATAACCTTTTTTTTTTATGGAAAAGATGGTAATAATAATAATAATAAAATGATAATTGTCCATTCACTATAGTGTTAATCTAGCATTTATGTCCTTGATACAGAATAAAATGATAATTGTCCATTCACTATAGTGTTAATCTAGCATTTATGTCCTTGATACAGATTGACTTTCATGTCATGGACTTCCTAGGACATGTTAGGTAATAAATTAAAGAAAAAAATCCTTAATTTTTTTATATATTCTAAGAGCAGTAACACTGCATCTCTATATTTTTAAAAAATCAGAAAGTATGTGAAGTTTTTTTTTTTTAAGTATGGTCTCTGCCTTTTATTAGAAGTTTTGAAATACTTTCAATTGCTCGCCAGCTAATCAGCCAGAAAAAGAATGAAGGAGGCATGTCAGCTCTTTCTTTGCTGAGCTTGAGAATATGCTGTTCTGGTTTTAATCATGAAGTGGGCGGCTAATTCAAGGCAGAACCACCACAATCCTGATAAGATATATCGCTGAATTGTAGAATCAGCAGCCTTTCCTCTGTCTGAACATGTCGGTACAAAAGTTGTTTGACAACGACGAGGAGGCTACCGGAGAGCGGATGAGATTTTTTAAAAAAAAATATATATATTTAAAATAATATTTTTTATTTTTAAAATAATATTTTTTTATATCATCTGAAAATATCTAAAAATACTAAAAAAAATTAAATAAAGAATAAATTTTTTTTAATTTTTCTAAAAATATTTTTAAACAGAATAATAAACATCTCCTAATAGATTGCTACTTATTAGCCATGACATTAGTCATCGACGTTTCGTGTTTGTTTGGGAATTTAATTCATTTTTTTGTTTTGTTTTGAGTGATTCATGATTTAAAATATATTAAAATAATATATTTTTTATTTTAAAAAAATTATTTTTGATATAAATATATTAAAATAAACATAAAAAAACATTTTTTTTCAAAAACACACCTTCATCCTTTCAAGAATCGTCTCGAATTAATCAAGTGGATAGATGTTCAAATCTTACTCTCTTTTCTAATTTTCTTTTTCTTTTTTAAGTTCAAACATGATTAACTTTAGTCTTTCTAGTTAATTATATTTTAATACAAAGTAGAAATGGGGTTATGAAAATTTAAAAGTTTTTTTTCTTGATATGACTTGTTAAAGAATCAATAGGTTAATGTTATACTGAACTTTTTTTTTTGTATTTAAATGCTTTTCTGTCATTTGTGTTTCTTAATAATAACCATATATTTTATATTTTTGTTGTTTTCACATCATTATATGAAATGGTGTCATTGATGCCGTTAAAGATTGACACGTGCACCTTTCTCCCACCATGAGTTTTGTTTTTTGCTATTTTAGACTTGTTTCCGTGAATTGTTTTGAAGATTTTATTTTGGTCCTTGTATTATACTTTTTTAACAAAATTAATATAAAAGTCATCCATAAAACCTCATTCAGCCATTTAAACTTTAAAGGGATGGTATGGCATCCACGTGTGTGTGTGTACTTTTATTCATAAATAAAAAAAATATTTATTTTATATTTATTGAATTTTAGATATCAATACAGATATTCATTGCAAAATTATTATTATTTATATATTATTAATATAAAAAATTTACTCACTCATGTTAATATATATTGAGTTCAGATTAATTTATTATACTTAATTCAGAGCTTAATCGGACAACATTTTTTTTGCAAGTTCACATTTTCGAATTTCAATTTTATTAGTGGTAAACAATCCAGACCGGTAAAAGACCTCATGGAATGGTAGTTTTTATTTATTTATTTATTTCTGAATGGTGCTGCCAATACAAATAAGTAAATACTAATTACAGTCACATTTATTATTATTATTATTATTTGGAGGTCTCCTCCATTTCTCTAACTCGCGAGAAGTCAAAAGTAGTTTGCATATGCCCCCACACTCACAGTATTTTTGCATCCACTTGCTGGTTGAAAATGATTTAACCAGCTCACCAACTGTCATTAATTAATTACATGGTCAATCATATATTTTAAAGGATCATTATGAAGATTATAGTGCCGTTTTTTATTTTTATTTTAAAACCCGACCCCATATGGCCGGCTTCTATGACCATTAACTTCTAAAAAATGTCAGCTTTGATGAATTTTTTTTTTTTTTTTTGGTATTGCAGTTCATTTTTCTTAGTTTTAAATTATATTTTTTAATTGTTTGATATAATAATATTGAAACATTAAAAATATATATCAATAAAAATTACTTTAAAAATTAAGCTGCAACACATTTCTCATGTTTGTTAATGCATTTTAAAAATGTTTTTGAAAAAAAATGAATTTTATTTTTATTTTTTAATTAAAACTAATTTTTTTAATGTTTTTAGATTATTTTTATATAATTATATTAAAAATAATTTTTAAAAGATAAAAATATATTATTTTAAAATATTTCTCAATAAAAATAACATCAGTTCCATTCTAATCATACCGAATTGGCTCAATAGATTGACAAGACTTTTATTTGGATTTTATTGAATGACGTGGTACAATTTTGACCGTCGAGGGCTCTAATCAAAGTTTAATCCTAAAACACGGTTTGGCTTTTATTATTTTAAGCGGGCAGAAATAAATGCACGGTCAATGTGGCCCTCGTGCACGTTCTACCATTGATGTCACTCACTCCTGATTGGCGTCTATTCAAAAAATATTTATCGCCGTTGTTCCTAATTGTTTTTGGCTTTTATTTTTATTATTATATTGTTGACTCCTGTGGTTCAATCTCCGTATATACAATAATTAAATAATTAAAAGTCTAGTATGCATAAAGATAAAAAAAAATGGAGATAGTTGTAATTTTAAAAGACATGGTTATTTTTATATATTATTTTATTGCTTTAATTAAACAAGAACTTGTGGGTTTTTATTCCATAACACCCATGAAACCCACCTACACTTGGAAAATACTTGTGCTAGCAATTTTTTTAAAGTGTTTTTCATTAAAAAAATATTAAAAAATAACACAATAAAACAATTTAAAAACACAAAAAATAGTTTTAAATAAAAATAAAATAAAATTTAACCTCCTTCTATTTATACCGCACTTACAAACAACAATTTAATATTTAATTTGATCTATAACTCTTATTATAAAATATCATTGTACGTGGTAATTGAAAAAACCAAACCAAACACATTTAAAACCAGAATTTTCATCAAGAAACCAAATTCCAAACATGATCACGTAAAATTCATGCTTGATAGGTTTTATTTTTCTCTCAACGATGAGATTGATGGTTATTTCTGTCCAATCATTTTTTTTCATAATTTAAATTGATACTGAAATAAATGAGTCCAGAAATATCATGGTCCCGCGAAAACTAAGAGGGTGTTTGAAATTGAGGTTGCACCTGATATTTTAAAAATTTTTAAGAGTTTAGATATTTAATAATAATGTTTTTAGCTGATTTTTAGATGTGAACCCTATCCTAAAAATCAATAAAAACTTTTCATGCGTCCTGCTTCTTTTTTTGTGGGGTGGGGTGGTGGTGTAGGGGTAAAATAATTAAAATATAAATAATATTTACATAATATATGTATATTAATATAAAAAATATATTTTCTAAAATAATTTTACAAGTTGAAAGCAATATGAAAAACTTGGTAATCAAATATATGAAACTATTTTTTATTTATTTTAAACTCAAAAATTTTTTTAACCAAACAATTCAAAACTTATTTTGAACCGTAGATAAATTATTTTTTATGAAACTACTTTTTTTTTAAAATCTCAACCACAAAAAGCAAAAAAAATATCAAATGCATCCCTAAATAATCCAGTACTTCGTCAGCAGTGACGTTTATAGTCGTAAGGTCCACAGCATGTGCTGAGTTGACATGGCAGATAAAAAAGAGGCAGGCAAACCTAAATAGAAAAAAAAATATTTCTGAGCTGGCTAAAAAGATAAGGATGTTAGCAAGCGCCAGAGCAGCTGACAGTGAAACGACACGTCTGTCATGCAATGCCTCTGCCATCTCTTAGATCTGGACCTCTTGTTCATTCCGTGTTTGGCCTTACCACATAAGATTATCTACTTTATGGTGTACCTCGAATTATTTTTTCATGTCAAGACAAACAAGTCGCTATTCTTTGTTTTTGTCCTGTCCGTACTTGTAACTTGTGTGTACTTTACTACGGAGGTGGGCAACACCAACATATATAGGCTGCGTGTGCGTGCTCTATTTTTCAGGAATGGTTTTTTTAGATATCCATGGAACTCTTTGCATTTCACTTGCATAGTAGTGTTATTTTATTTAATAATTTATTAAGAGTATATCATTTTTTTGGTTAACAATAGTGTCTTTGGTAACTACATTAATTAATTGAACAATGAAATATTCATTAATAAAACTTTAGCTTTCTCTATTTTTTTATTTGCTCTTTTAGATTGTTTTAATTGTTTAGCATGGTATATAATACAATTTAGTTTTAAGCACAACTTCCTCTCATCCAACTTGACATGATTTTCTCTTTTTTTAGAGTAATTATATAGTTTGTTTAGTTTACGCAATTTAATATTTTGTCATCTCTTCAGTTTCTACAAGTATCTCGTTTTTCTTTTAATTTATGCAATCTGATATTTTATTTTTCTTTGTGTGTATTTTGTATTTTTTTTCTTCATTGTAGCTATTAAAAGAGATAACTCAATTCGGTATGTGAGTATGAGGTTGGATGAAAAGAATTATTCGTATTAGAGTTATATGATAAAAAAATATTAAGGGTAAAAGGAAGCAAATATATGTTAGTGGAATTCTGTAAAACCTCATAATACTGACGAGGTTTATGCTTCTTTAATAAATATGCAAGAAGCTAACAATGCAAAAATTATTACTTTGATTAATAATTTTTTTGAGCATTCCATGGAGACATGATTGCCAAGGTACGAGATAACAAAGAAGTTTGCTATCATTTATAAAAGTTATTCAATCAATAAAATATTTTTAATATAAACATATCAAGATAATATAGAAATACTAAAAAATATAACGTTTTTTTTTTTTGACATATAACCTAGTTTAAAGTTTTAATCATGAACTGAGTTAATCTTAAAAAAATCACTTTGTTTCTATAAAATAAATCGGCTTCTATTTTAAAAAAGATTTTTAAAGAAAATTTTCAAGGTTAGTCCAATTAAATCTCTTTCAGGTTAGACTAAATTAATAAGATTTAACAATACTACACAAACCAAGTTGTTTTTTGCTCAGATTTTATGATTTTTTTAAATATTTTTAATATAAACATATCAATATAATATAAAAATACTAAAAAATGTAACGGGTTTTTTTGTTGATAGACAATTCACTTTGCTTCTGGTTGATTATAATTAGCATGGTATGCAATGATCATGTCTTTGTTTTTTTATATGAGAAAATTTTACTTTCCAAAAAATATATTTTCTGGGTTATGAGTTCAGATAAATAAATAAAACTTTAACTATTCTAAACTTCTATAAGAGATACATGTACTGACTCGAACTTGAAATTTATTATGCAAATCATAAACTCCATGCTATTACACCATGCATCCTTGTGACACATTGATTATATCACAGGAAAGAAAGGAGAAAAAACTTAAATCCACACAAAAGGTTGCCTTGAATGGAGTAAATATAAGAATACTGCTAAAAAGCTCATATGAATTCTTATCCTTGCAACTTCATGGTATTTAGATCACTAGGAAATAATTGCTCTCGAAGCCGTAATCTCAGCATTAACAATTGAATTTTAGATATGAAATTGGGAAATAAGTTTACCAATCTCTATTGTTTTTGATAATGTTAAACAAAGTGTTTTTAAAGAGTATATTTTAATAATAATAAAATTATATATCGAGAGGATTTTTTTTTTATGATTTTGATATTAACACATTAAAATCTTTTAAAACCACCTTATAAAATATTAATTTAATTTTTTTAAATAAAAAACAATTTAAAAAATTAATGCTACTGAAAATTACAGGAAACTAACTAGTCTTAAAAATAAAATCGGAGAATAATAAGGGATAAGCCTTCTGCTTGTTTTTTTTAAGTAAAAAATGAGAGGTTCAAACTCAATGTTATTTCAGAGAGGATACTAATGTTAGTTAAGCCAGGTAAGGAATGAAAATTATTGCTTGAGTACAAAAAATAAATAAA
Source organism: Salix viminalis (assembly GCA_029228465.1). NCBI lineage: Eukaryota > Viridiplantae > Streptophyta > Magnoliopsida > Malpighiales > Salicaceae > Salix > Salix viminalis. Next base: position 2,068,642 of record CM055429.1, on the reverse strand, counting down.
AATAACTTCAGTTATTTTTATTTTTTATTTCTTACGGTGTGTGCTGGTCAGCCCAGCCCATATCAAGCAGATGTCAATTTTCAAAGCCCGGAAAATATCTGAGCTTCAAAAATATTTATCCGGGCCTGACATATATTTCCAACCCACCCAGCAGATAATAATACCCGTGGGAAATGATTTCTTTGCATTCGAAAAAACAATTAAGCGGTTATTTTTTAAAGTAATTTTGTTTGAAAATATTTTGAAAATATAAAAAATAATTAATTTAAAAAAAGAAAAAAATATTTTTTTAAAATAATTTAAATATGATAACAAAACTACGATCATCATTCATCTGATAGTGATCGTCTCAAGATAAATATAAACTAGCCAATGAGTTGCATAAATATGAACTCACCTGACCAATGGTATGCCATTCGACTATTGGGCCCTTTAAAAAAGAAACCCAAGCCTTTCAATATGGGCGTCCAGTTTAACTTTTTTTCCGGGCTAGTAATATACCTGGCACGGCATCAAATATCCTCCTTCTCTTTCTCCTCCTTCTTCATATCGCTTCTTCCCATTGAAGCCAAAATCGAAATTAAAATCAAATTAGGGTTTTTGATTCTCAAAGTTTAAGCTACAATGTCTTATAACGACACAGGAATCGATGACAATGGAGGAGAAGATTACACTTCTCAGACTGATCGTGTCTCCCGTCACAAGGTACCGCATTTCTTTGTTTCTCTACAGAATTTTAGACTTTAACATCACCAGAAGTACACTCCTTATCCCACAGAAAGTTCATTTCCATTTTTATGCTAGACGTACAGCTCTCGGGAATCTGAACATGATAGGTCAAGGACTCGTGGCAGGGGAAAGGATCATGACCGCTATCGTGGCGGGTATAAAGATGGGAGTGTGAGGGATGATGGAAGAAGAGATAAATTCGGTGATTTTGACCGACTTGAAAGGAGTAGCCGTGGTCGTAATTATCATAGGTTATAATTTTCTCATTTATTTATTTTCTGCAATTGAAGTTCATTACCGTGGTATTTTATGGTTTTCGGATATGTTTTATTGATTTTCGAGCTTCTTAAATGTGAAATTATTTTTAGTTATCCATTTTAGGTGTGATTGTTGGTGCTGGGGAGTGGAAATAATATTGTGATTATGAATGTTATTGTTCTTTTGTAGGCAACGTGATTATGATGGTGATAGAGGAAGAAGGAATGGAAACAGATCAAGTTCTTATTCTCAGGGTAGATTTCAGAATCGATCTAGGTCACGCTCTCGTTCCCGATCTCCGTCTAAAAGGTATGTGATCTCTTAATGTTAGCATTTATATATATATATATTGATAAAGTTTACGTTATAGGGTTTTAATTTCTCCTTCTTATCCTTCTCTCTTTGGAGGAATGCCTTATATAGGCATACATTAAAGAATTCCTATTCTACTGGGATACATTAATGTGTATCTGTTAAGGACTCCTAAATCTAGTGCATATCCTTTTTATATATGGAAGGATCTATTACAGCTAATTACACGTTAACACACACACACTTTTTTTTTGTGAGATTGAACCTTGTAATGAAATGTAACAGATAGATTGCCTGCTTTTAGACTGGTTAGCTAGTCCTTTGATTTATCTCAACGCAAGTGGGGGCAATCTTGGCATCTCAGGACATTAATTATCCAAGTTTGAAAACCCGTTATGAGTTTGTTATTGTCCAGTAAAATCAAAGTTTCTCATGGCACTGACTATTAGAGAAACATAACTGCAATTTGTGTTGCTGTTGGGGATTAGAAATGCACTTGTTTAACTTTCACACAACAAACCATTACAGTTATATTGTGATTACCTTTCTAATCTGCTTTTTCTACCAGATGAAGTTCTCCGTGAACTACTTCTGATTATCATCATAATCTTATTAATTTATTGTTATTTACTTTCCTTTCTTCCCTGTTCCTCTGAATAATTACCTTTTCTTGATTATCTTATGCTTGTATTGAAAATTAATCTAATTTCTCTGAAATGTCAAAATTAAAATAATATTTCTGAAAGATTAAATTGTATCATCATGACCTTCTTAAGATTAATTTTGTTGTCAGCAAGCGGAAAAGTGGTTTTGACATGGCTCCATCTGAGGTTGGCATGCTTCCTGGTGCTTCCGTGGCAGGTTTGGATCTAGTCTCTGCCTTGTATATGCATAGGTTCTACCATTCGAGTACAGGATTTTCTTATAGTATAACATTTTCAGTCTTCTATTGACGCTACATTCTATTTAACTTATAATTTTTTTTTGAAAGACACTTATTTCCTTTCCTTTTAGTTTTTATCTATTGTTTACTACTGAAACTGAGAAGCATCGTTCTGTTTTTTGGTTGTTGTCTGTTGTTTGTTTGTGTTTGTGTTTATCATTTGGGTAAGAAGGCAATGTTGGGCTACATGTCCCATCATCCTACCCATCGGAGGGACCACTGTAGATTAAATGTTCAACGGAGAAACAATGCATCAATTAGCTGGATCTTGTTCGTCCTCACCTGACAAGAGTGCCATTTGGTAGACTTACAAATATTTCCCTAGCATCTCCAGTGATGGAATTCATTTCTTTATTATTTGTGTCATATACTTTAGGTATGAAATAGGCTTCTTTATCTAGCTTTATGATGATGTTGATAATTCTGAGCTTCCATATGTCTGATGTTAATAAATTTATTAGCAGGGATATTTTTTTGACCAATATATATATATATATTTATATATGTATATACACTTATACATATATATAAGTAGTTAGCATATTGTCTTCCTTTTTTAGCTCCAGGACTTACCCCTCTATAATTATATGTTTCTTTTAGTTAATGATGCTGGACAACTGCCAAGTCTTCCTCAAACAATGCCAGGAGTGGTACAGAACACTTTACAATTTGGAACAACACAGGTGCAACATTTCTTTCAGAATATCAAATTTCTTGCATTTTCTTTTGATAGATGTATTCGATTTGTGCATATAATTCTCTCTTATTTCATGTTACAGTTTGGGGGTTTTCCATTAATGCCTGCCCAGGCCATGACCCAGCAGGTGGATATATGATGATGCTTATTGATATTAGTTGTAAAAAGTATGTATCTATGGATTCACCATGATCTTATTCTCTATGTTTCTTTTTATCAGGCAACAAGGCATGCACGGCGTGTATATGTTGGTGGTCTCCCTCCCTTAGCTAATGAACAGGTTCAACCTCAGTTTTTGGTTTCCTGTTTGTGTGATTAAATACTTTAAAATTTTTACTATTATGGACTCAATTTTTTTTGAGTAACATCCTTCAATATTTTAAAACTTGTTTCTTCTCACATTATCTTTTTCACACCATCTTTATTTCCTATGGGAAACTGCAATTTTTTTTATTGTTCTTGGAATTCTTATGGTATTATATTGTGAGTGCATTCTAGGACTCTTGATTTTTAAAATCTAGTAAAGATCATTGTATTAGGAATTGTAAGATGAATGCTATAAAAGGCTTTTGTAGCATTCAAAGTGCTATTTATCTTCCAAGCAGTATTATTTTGTTACAATTAAGTTTAATAGTTGATCATTGAAGACATTTATCTTTTATTAGCTCTGTCACATGAGTTCTTTCAGATATTTTTGTAGATGCAGCTACCTGTCAGGGTCTAACTTGCTAACTGTTATGTATTGAGGGGATACAATTTTATAATTAATTAAGGTTGTCCATTCATGATGTTCTATGACTGGCTACAGTCAAGGTATTGAATTTATCACTTTGAATCGTTTGAACATCTCCTTTCTTGCATCTTACTAATATTTAGGGTGATTTCCTTGCAATATTGGAGCATTATATGGTTTCTTATGTTTTGAAACAGACAATCGCTGCATTCTTTAGCCATATTATGGCTTCCATCGGAGGAAATGCAGCTGGTCCAGGTAGGTCATCTTGTTGATGTCTCTACTAGAGTTCTTTTGGATGTATTTCAAACATTCTATTTAATTGTGGTGCACAATCCAATCTTCTCTCTAGCAGGTGATGCTGTGGTGAATGTATACATAAATCATGAGAAGAAATTCGCATTCGTGGAGATGAGAACTGTTGAAGAAGCAAGCAATGCAATGGCTTTAGATGGAATTATTTTTGAGGCAAAATCATCTTTTCATTATTTCTTCACATTTAGCAAAGGAGCAATATGTTATATTTTGGATTATTATGTAATCTTTAGCATTTGGATGTAGATTAGTTTTCTAAAACTTTACTTGCCAAACTTTTTCTTGTTGACTGTCATTAACTTCTGTTACTTGGGAGACTTTGGGCTACAGCTAGCTGTAGTAATAGCAGGAGATGGTTAGTAGGTCATAACATATCATCTTATTCATCAGGAAAATGTGTGTATAGAAGTATAATGGCTCTCTGTGCATCCTTTGTCAACAATTAACTTTTCATAAACCTGGTGTGCTATTTGGCAAGAATGAACTATTCACGAATCTTTGATTAGGATACTGAGTGATTTTGGTGGTTTGTTTATCCTCATGCTATGGGGCTTTAATTTTAAGATGTTTATGGCAAGAGTTGGGTAAAAGATTCCTATACACTTCAATATTTTTTTCTTTCATTTTTATGGATGTGAATATCATAAAGTGCATTTAAATTGGCTCATGCTCTATGTGCCTGTACTAAGTATTTGCTTGACATGCATATTTGGTATCTCTAGGGGGTTGCTGTAAGAGTTCGGAGGCCTACTGACTACAATCCATCATTGGCTGCGACACTGGGTCCTAGTCAACCAAGTCCTCTCCTTAACTTAGCTGCTGTTGGTCTCGTACCAGGGTAAGCAAGTGCTTCCTTTTTATTAATTTGAATATTGGTTAAACATGTCTTTCCATTATTCTGGCGTCAACGATTATTTAATTTCAGTTGGAGGCTGTCTTACTAATTGTGATTTGTTATTGTTGATATACTACACTACTCTGTCCATTTGCATCAGCCGAGATGGATTTCACATTCGGTTGAAGGATCTTCCTTCAGTTGTGGTTTGCTTATTCATAATCTGATTTTCAGTACAATTAGCGGAGCAGAAGGACCTGATCGTGTCTTTGTGGGTGGATTGCCGTATTACTTTACTGAGTTACAGATAAGAGAGTTGCTAGAATCTTTTGGGTATGAAACTCTACCATATTTGTCTTTCATTTACAATTTTCTTGCCACAGCTGTTTTCTGTGTTTTTGGCTCTTCATATTCATTAATCTAATTATAAGTAGTTTGAATGGTATATAGATGTTTTAACTGTTGCAATGGTATGCTCTTGATTTACACACAGACCTCTCCGTGGTTTTGACCTCGTGAAGGACAGAGACACTGGGAACTCGAAAGGATATGGTTTCTGTGTCTATCAGGCGAGTGAATTGAAGCATTATATTCATTTGATATGTGTGTCTCAACAGCTAAACAAGTTATGTTTTGATCTTAAAAGTTTCCAGGCTACTGAAAGTCAACATAAGCTTTTCGTGTCTTGGGTTGGATTTAGAATTGACTGTTTATTTTAGACCAAATGTATAGTTACTAGTGTATAATATTGAGGCGTCCTTTTTTATTTTATATCTAAATGGTGAGTAATTTTCAAGTACTCCAGGATCCTGCGGTGACTGATATTGCATGTGCTGCTCTAAATGGCTTGAAAATGGGAGATAAAACTCTAACTGTCCGTCGTGCTACTGAAAGGTTAGTCTTTTTCGTCTTATTGTGTTGCTGATTTCCATATGTAAACAATGATGATAAATTCTAGACTTGGGACTTCTAGCTTCCAAAATCACAAGTGACATGAGATTCACTAATGTTGAAAGTATGAACTGGGAACAGAAATGCTCCTGCACGCATACACACAAGTATGCATGTTTATACTAGTACAAATGTTGAAATTTGTGCTTTGACAGAGAGAACAGGAGGTGTTTCATGTTTTTCTGCCTTCACATTGCTCTTCAATCAGATTGATTGGTGTCTGGAGTTTGGCCTGGTGAATAAATTTTAGTGTCTTGTGGGTTGTGTGAAACATCAGTCTAGGAATTATTCTATTTCTTTTAGTGATAGAAACAATCCTCTTGCAATTATTCAGATAAATTTGATTAGTTTCAAGGCAGTATGAGATTATTGTTTCTCTGTCAGTAATAGCAATTATATTCTTATTTGCCCTTTATATCTATATTTTCAGTGAAAAGGCAAGAAATTATTGCTTTCTCTGGCCTTGATTTTCTCCTCACCTCTCTAAGCTTTATTTAATCCCTATATACACCAGAGGCAAAGTAAGTCACTGAAGATAAAATGAAGCTCAAGGACAATCCAGACATGACTGCTATATGAGATATGCATAAATTAGCAGATCCACACACACACACACACACACACACACACACACGTATATATATGGTATCTAGATCCAGATCCAGTTGGTTGAAGACCCTTCTAGAGACCCTATGACAAAAACTAATCTTCTCTGAGGTGCCATTGCTCTTCTTTTCTATCCATTCAATCTCACTACCATCACAAACCTAATTGGTAGGATTGTGTGGACCTGTGGAGGGTCCAAAGTTGATGATGTAGCTGACTGTTGCCTCTACATTGCATCAGTTGTCTAAGGCTATAAGCAAAGGGTGAACCTTTTGACTAGCCCCTCTAATTGATCAAGTTCACTGGTTATAAGTGAATATATTATCCCACTCTATGACTGAGACAAAAGACATGTACATGCTAGTGTTAAGAGAGGTGGGGGTAAGGGGCTTGGCATTAATTAAACCGTGGACTTCTTTATTTAAGTTGGAAGTTCTTACATTTTGAAAATCCATATGTTGAAGTCAGTTAACCTGACTGATTGTGATTTGTAGATGTAAGTTGAAGAAGGCAATAAATCAATGCATTTCAGTTGATCATATTCCTTCGTATTCTTTGCTGTTTTTCATGTATTGTGGGTGATGTGAAAACTAGCCACAATCAAGAATGAAATGAAAGAATGTGTTGTGTTCGTTTAACTCGAGAAGAAAAAAATAAAGCATGGAGGGACTTGTACAATTGGTTTCAGAAAAACTTTATTTTCTTGTTCTGCCTAAATGCTGTTTGTTCCATAGCTATGAGAATGTGCATGTGCCTTCAGATGATACTTTGCATTAATGTTTGAATTCATGACTCTGCACACTTTAGTTGATGCATGTTTCCTGAAACAGTGGTGGGCAGTCCAAGTCAGAACAGGAAAATATATTGGCTCAAGCTCAACAGCATATAGCTATCCAGGTAAAAGAAAAGTCCTGTTATATTTTTTTCAGTTTCTTTTAAATCTATGGTATAGGCTCACATATGGTTTTTGGTTGCAGAAAATGGCCTTGCAAGCTGGTGTTATGAATCTTCCTGGAGTAGGGATACCATTGCCAGAATCTGCATACACTCCATCTAAAGTTTTATGCTTGACTGAGGTGCCATACAGCCCTTTTCTAGTTCTTGGTTTAATTTTCTGCTCTACTGCTATTACCACTAGCACTACCTGCTGATTAAAGAACGGGGAGAATGAGAGGAAATAATTAGAGTTCCAAAATGCTTAGAAGGGAAGCTTGTTTGTGTGTACCCTGATGATTTCCCTTTACTTGTCCCTGTCCCTTCGTCCCCAAACGAAGTATGCCATGAAATTCCAAATGTTTATTTTAATATATGATGATTGCATATTGCAACTGCGAGCTTAAATCCTATCTGTTTTTACTTAACAGTTTTGTTTCACTATCAGCTTTTTTTTATCACTGGTTTAATGGATTTATGCTGAATGAATGACTGATAAATCTAATTCTCTTCTTACCCCTTTCTGATTAAGGCTATTACGATGGAAGTACTAGCAGATGATGAAGAGTATGAAGAGATATTAGAAGATATGCGGGAAGAATGTTGTAAATTTGGTGTGTTCATAAAGATATAATTATATTCTACCTCCTCCTTGCTCTTTCTTTTTGCCTGTGGGGTGTGCATGAGTGTATCTATTTATTCTTTTCTTTGTTGAGAATCTGATCTAGAACTATTTGTAGGATGCAAATTCTTAATCTGCTGTTGTTTTTCATTGCTTTCTTTTTTTGGATAAAAAATTTCTTTATTGACAAACTATACGTCGCATTACAGGGACCTTGTTTCTAATATGTAGCTCTTTGGTACATGCAGTTTATTACTGCTTATAATATTTGTTTGGTTGTGTGATTAGGAACCTTGATCAATGTTGTTATTCCTCGCCCAAGTCAGGCTGAAGACAAAATGTCTGGCGCTGGAAAGGTATGTGGTTTCCTTGTGCTGCACCTTTTTTTAAACTGTGTATTTAGTTTTGAGCTCTGTGACTTCATGAGTATCCTGATACTTGTGAAAGTATCTGCATTCATTCCTCCAATTTTGTACTTGCTGCCCAGTTTGAAAACAAAGGGAACTATTCACATGTAGTTAGTTTGTATCAGAGTATCTGAGATATCTTGTAGTAATAGCACCGTATACTCTTATTTCTTGCAGGTGTTCTTGGAATATTCTGATATCACCAGTTGTGCAAATGCAAGAAATGCACTAAATGGGAGGAAATTTGGAGGAAATACCGTGAATGCGTTTTATTATCCAGAAGAGAAGTATTCTAATGGAGACTATGGTGCATGAGAAACTCAGGAACACGAATCCCTCTCTCAAGTGCTGTATTTCAGTTTATATTATATTATATTATATTATATTATCGAACCATTTATTGTCAACTGTTAAGCAGCAGCTACTTCCTGCGCAGATATCTCAGGGATGTAAATATAATTTTGTGTAAACTGTCAGCAACAAAAAGCATAATCTGTTAGCTAAGGCGGCTTGTTCCTTGTTCATTCCCTTCCTTACCCTGTGCTCCATTGTTTTGAGCAACTTTTGGATTGATAGTATTTATGCCATCTTTGGTGTTGGACCCCCGAAAACAGATACTGGCAGTGGGTGTTTAAGGGGCTGGTTGAGCAGCGGGAACTCTTGTTTATTGATGAAACGCAATATTGTTAAAAGACTTTTTTTACCTTGCAATTTCTTAGATTCCAAGCAACTCTGGTGTTTTTGTATGGCGAGAAATCCCAAATTAAAGAAATAATGGTGTTTGCTATGTGTGATCGTATTCCTCTCTTCCATCGTCTTCTTCTGATGTTCTCTAGCAGGGTCCTCTGAACTTGCAAATATAATAAATTCACAAAAATATAGCAATAGATAAAATGTATTATTATTATTATTATTATTATTATGGATTAGCTTTTGGCATTTCTGTCGAAAATACTTATGGTAAAAAAATTAATAAAAAAACATTTATAAGTTGATGCTTCAGTATGTTCTAGGCTTGATGCCCGTGGTTCACTGCGGCCGAATAAAAAAGGCAACTATGATTTCATTAAAAAATAGGATAAAATAACATGCAAAATACGTATGCATAATATTAAGCTCTTCTTATAAAGAGCACTTTTCCATAAATCCTAGCAGTATATGTGGCTATTTCTATCAATCCTACTCTAACCCCCCCTCTTATGCTTTCTGATAAAAGAAACCTACATGCAAGACAGGATAAGCTCCTAAGAATGAACACCAACACCAGCTGTACAAGCTGGAAGAGCATGCTTTTGTCATGAAATGTTACTCTCTTACCTCTTTAACGAAAGTGTCATTGTGAAGGCCCATTTGGATAACCATGGTGACCTCACAAATAATAGAGAGCACACACAAAAGACCAAAGACAGTTTAGATCTTGTGACGCAAAATAATGTTGAAATGTAAAAAATTTCACTTGTGACTCGTGTATTTGCTATGGTATGATACGACTTCCTTGTATGGCTCAATAATTATATATATATATATATATATATATAGATAGATAATCAACTTAAAAATCAACCTATTTTAACCCGGTCAACCTGATAAATAATTAGTGATCTAATCAAAATCAAGTATGATATATATAACGATATCATTTTAAGTTTTTAAATAAAATAACAATATTTTAAATTGATCAAAATTAATCTGCCTAACTTATGACTAAAGAGTTAAACCAGGTAATAAATATGACTATGTTTAAAAACTTTAATTTTAATCATAAGCACTTGGTTGACGACTAAGTATTTGAGAATATGGTAGGTTATGCTCTTATGTGTATTTTAAAAGTGCATTTCTTTGAAAAATATTAAATCAATATTTTTTAGTTTTATTTTAATAGTATTAATGTATCGATATTAAAATTAAAAAAAATACTTCTAAAAATTTTTAATCATAAGCACTTGGTTGACGACTAAGTATTTGAGAATATGGTAGGTTATGCTCTTATGTGTATTTTAAAAGTGCATTTCTTTGAAAAATATTAAATCAATATTTTTTAGTTTTATTTTAATAGTATTAATGTATCGATATTAAAATTAAAAAAAAATACTTCTAAAATGTAGCATACATCACATCACTAAATAAACTAATTCTGTTGATAATAAACTTATTCAAATCTAAGTGAATTTACATTATGTTTGTTTTTATGTTTTTTTTTAAAAAATAAGAAGTATTTTTTATATATATATTGTTTTAAAATTCTAATATGAAAAATTATTTTTAAAAATTAAATAATAATATTTTAATATATTTGTAAAAACAATCATGAATACCATCAAACAGTAACCATGGTTCGAAAACTGTTTCTTTTAGACACAATCCATCAAGGCATGTCAGAAACGTGGCAGAGACATGGCAATCGTTTTTTTAACCACTGGCCATCATTTTGCTGACTCATTTCTAAGTCATAGTCAACTCACCTCCTATTATGGATAAGACTGAAAGACCGATTCCCTTGTATCGTAAGTTTTTTATACTGATTCCCTGTACAAAGAAAGGCAGCATCACCATCACCATCACATGCTCTTCCTAAATTAAATCATTAAATGTTTTTAGAGCTATATTTAATGAAAACTTATCCTATTTATATCTTATGATGTCTAGATTTTTCTAACCACGAAATAATGCGTCATCCAAGCCTGGATCCGCGAGTTTGGATAATGTTGCCACGCTTTGCCAAACACTTTATATAGAAGAGGGCATCACTCCTTTTGCTCCATACCATTCTTCTTCAGATTCCCATCACTGTTTATTGATCGTCTCTGTTATTTTTCTGCTTCCAGTCTCATTGATTGAAGATTTCTGTGTGTTTTGGAGTGTTAGAAAGGATTCCTAGAGAGAGAGAGAGAGAGAGATGTTGGCGATTTTCAACAAAGGGTTAGTGAATCCACCCCAGGAGCTGTACAGTCCGGCTTCATTATGTTCATCGAGAAAACCGAAGCTTCCTGGAGAGATTGTGAAGGATTTCGTGTCTTCCAATCCTTCTAAAGCTTTCACAATGAGCTTCGGAGATGCTGCATTGCTTGCTTGCATTTCACAGGGAAATTCTTATCCCAGAAACCAGAGGTACATTTCATTCAGTTTTTCACTCTCTGTTTTTGTTCCATGTTAGGGTTAAGCATCGCCCATGTGAACCGATCTTGAATATTCTGATATGATGGAGTTGCAGGCTGTTCTGTGGATTGGATGGAATATACTGCATTTTCTTGGGGAGCTTGAACAACCTGTGCAGCCTCAACAAACAATACGGGCTATCAAAGAACACCAACGAGGCCATGTTTATTATCGAAGCATACCGGACCCTCCGTGACCGCGGCCCGTACCCGGCTCACAAGGTTCTCCAGGATATGGATGGCAGGTTCGGGTTCGTGGTCTACGATAGCAAGGCTGGGCAGGTCTTTGCTGCACTGGTATGCCACTCTAGAAAACCCTGAAGATGGGATGAAACATGTTTGAATTCTCGGTGGAAATGGGAAATGATTTTTTTTTTTTTTCCTGTAATGCAGGGTGCAAATGAAGGTGATGAGCTGTTCTGGGGGGTGGCGGCTGATGGTTCAGTGGTAATTTCGGACAACTTGGAGGTGATAAAAGGAAGCTGTGCTAAATCATTTGCTCCATTTCCATCAGCTTGCATGTTCCACAGTGAACAGGGCTTGATGAGTTTCGAGCATCCGAGTAGAAAAATGAAAGCATTTCCGAGGATTGATAGCGAGGGAACAATGTGCGGGGCTAACTTCAAGGTTGATGTTCATTCCAGGATTGGCAGTATGCCACGTGTTGGTAGTGAAGCCAACTGGGCTTTGGGAGGTTCACAAGCCTAAGTCCTAACTAATCAAGTCTCCAGGGGATGACGTGATGGCCGGTGATTCCTTTTTACTCTGTTTTTATTTATTTATTTATTTATTTTAATTTTCAGTTTTCTGTGTTTTATTTCCACCTTCCTGTATATATTCCCTTTCCTTGATTTGGTTCCATGATCGACTTATATCGGAAGAATTATTAGTGCCCTGTGAATCTCCCTCCTTCGCGGCTTTTGCTGGATCCAGTTTTTCTTGTTTTTGTTATCCGTTTCCTGTGGGAAGAATCAATATGAAATTCAGGGTTTTCAATTTCGTTTTGTTTTTGTTTTGACCGAAATATTCCGTATTAATTAAAAAAACAAGACAAAACAATATTGTTTTTATCTCAGTTTCAATTCCAACCCATTCCGGATTTTTCAGCCAAATATCAGCCGAAATATTTCAGTTTTGTTCTACATGTTCTGTTTCGGCCACATAGTATTTTTTTTAAATAATAAATAATTTACAATATTAATCATATCTCTTAATCCAACCGTTAAATTAAGATTAAATTTTATAAGGAGTCTATTGATATATTTATATATATTATGTTAAAATTTCAGAGCAATCAAAGAATATAATAACATTTAGGAATTGATAATAATATTCTCATAATATTATACATGTTCATAATTTTATTCAGAAAAATTATTTTATTATGTTTTTGTAGATTAAATTGTACAATTCAAAATAATTTTATTTTTGGATTTGAATTAAAAAAAAATTAAATATATATATAAACTACTATTCCAGAACAACACTTCAAAACTGAAATATTCTTTTCTAATTAAAAAAACAAAACACAAAACACAACGGATATGAAATTGACAAGATGAACCTCTCTCCCCCTCTCCCCCAGTAAGCAAAAGATAAATAAAAAAAAACAGCGATCGGCTTGTTAGTTTCTGTCCGTACATAGAAAATACACCGCTGAAGTGCAAGTAGAATTACGATACTTCTTTTGCTCTCATCTAAGCATTATCGACAAATCTTAATCTACCCAAGAGCAATCTCATCTTTAGATTGGTTTTTTTAATGGATTCCAGGTAGAAAAGGTAGGTACAGGATTAAAATTGTCATTGATGGCCTCAGCCCATCAGCAGCAGCATTTAAATACCCTAGGTCGCGATTCTAACATAGTAGATCATGTTCTGGAGGTAGATTAACAATGAATGCCAAGGATACAAACTAAAATTATTTTAATTCATTCATTTGAAATGCCTAACTTTCACGATACAGTTTAGTTTCATGGATCATGGTAAAAAGAGTTCACAATCTGACAACTGAAAAGCAACAAAGCTGAAAGTCTAGTCATCACAGCAATGCCCTGGAAAAGATGTTTTCAAACCTCCTCCTCGATCCAGGGATCATTTTGCAGGAACCATCTGGCCTTGCTCCTGGGGATGGAGTGATTACTGAAGCACGGCAGCAAGTCAATGAAAGCTGCTGGAAGGTGAGACAAAAGATATTCCATGAGGGTTTAGTTAAACAAGGGCTTCCAGTATAAAAATTTGCTTGGTCTAGTGAAAGACTAGATATGTTAACACGTTTTGCTTCATGGATGGACAGCCCCTCACATCATAGAATTGGACAAGGAGGTATAACTGTTCAATGCATGTCCACGAATATCTGCAACAAGTGTGAGCATCAATGAGCATGCCAGGATTCAAAGCACCGATGATTATTAGATTATGCATTAAACCTGAACTGTCCAGCAAATGACGAGATGGATCGAGTCAAACCAGTTCACCACTCATGAGTCAAGTGACTGGTTGGACAAGAAAAACAATTTAAAGCTAGAATCAGATCTCATAGTCCGTATGTTATACATCCGCATAAGTGGTCACAAGTATTAAAAATTACTGCTTTGGAAAAACAATCCCATTAGAAGATAAATAGTAAATACTAACAAATGCATTTTTATATAAAATAAAGGCGGCAGCCCAATTGTAGGAGAATCCCAAACTTGGATAGGGCTAAAGATGACGATTTAGTTCAATCTAACCTAAACTGAGTTTGGGAGTTTTGTCAATTTGACTGTTTGAATAAGCATTGATTAAAGAGTATTTTTAGAGCGTTAAAAGCAAAACAAAATTAAGGAACATTATTCAAAATGTTAGTGGTCACTAAAAACACAACAAAATTGGCATACATAGCTGACCTCTAAATCAGGCAATGGGGCATAAGTTTTCTTCTCTGATTTGTCGAATACTGTAATGCCTGTTATTTTCTGGACTCCAAGCTTAGTAGCAATAAGGTTCTGCAGAAATAAAAGCAGCAAGAAAGAACATAAATACCAGTCTACCACTCGTAACAATGAAAAAAGTAATTTCAGTCCTGTTTGGTAAATATTGTGTGAATTCTTTTTACAGCAGATGCAGTGTTGTCAAAGGCATATGGCACTAAAAGACGCCAAGCCTGTAAAATACCCAAGGCTCGAGGCACACGCCTAGGCGCTCACCTGAATAAACCAAGGCGATATGCTATAGATTATAAAAAATATACGTATATAAACCTAAAATATATATCTTTCCAATCATGATTGGATCATTAGAAAATACAATATAAAATACCATAACATCGTTTTATAAAATTATATTTTTCACCCTTGAAACAAAACAAGATAATTTATAGTAATAGATTAAAAAACAAACTTAAATACCATTATCATTATTCATCAATCTTCAAAAAATCTTCATTCAAGCTTTCTTGTTTTGTACTTGTGTTGTTGCTCTTTGACTCTAGTAAACACAAATTGTGGCTGGTGTTGAGGAATTTTCTTCAAATGTCCTTCCTTGAATGTATGTCTCCCACTTTAATGATTTTTTTATTCTTTTTTTTACCCTGATCCTTGTTTTTTTTTTACAAAAATATCCTTAAGTTGTTTCTTGAGGTAAATTAAAAAATTGACAAATAGGTGAAAACATAAATCAGTTTAAGAAAAAAAAATCCAACAGAAAAATAAGTATTTCAATCAAGAACTCGCTTTAATGCCTGGCACCCACTCACAAGTGCTCGCCTAGGCAACGCTTCATTGAAATTCATTGCCTGAAGCTAATAAAGGTGTTGTGGCCCCGCCTCACCTGGAGCGCCGAGGCAAGTGCCTCGTGACAACACTGAGCAGAAGTGACATTAATATAATGCACTGCAAAGGTTCCTTGATCAAAGATGTGCAGAATAAACTAAAAGAAATAAATGGAAAAGGGGCCACAATCCATCACCAGAAACTAAATCAGAGCAGAGTTTACAGGTCAGAATTATTCTACATACCAGGTAAAAATCTGTGCTACCAAATGCTTCCAACTGGGATAATTCCTGAGAACAGGTGCCAAATCCCCGGATCAGTAATAAAAAAATCAGTTATCATAACATAGAAATTTCTTTACAGCTATCCTAGTTCCTAAAACTATTTTATCAACTCATATCAAGAAATTTATCCTAACACCACCTTAAAATTCAAAATAAACATGGCTGGAGCAAGCTGGTGTTTGCTTGCACTGAATAATAAAATAAATTGCTGTGCTGTCATATATATATATATATATATATATATATATATATATATATATATATATATATATATATATATATATATATCATGATGATTCAACTAGTTGTCATGACAAACAGCAATACTTGGTAGGTGAGTTTCGTTTGATCAATAGACATCTTAAGCCAAAAATTGTATCTAAACAGAACATCGCACTGAAAATAAGGTCAGCTGTGGTAAAGGAGACACTTTAAAGCCCAAACTGAAGCATTACCAATGTTTGGAGACCATTGATCATAACAGCTTTCTCATCAAGAGTATCATCTTGTGACAACCAAACTTCAAAAGGGCCCAATTCTCTATCCGTCTGGTTTGTGAGGTTCAAGTGTACCTGAAGAAAACTGACTGCTTTAGTTTCCAAGTCAAACTATTTAAACAGTTGAAAAGTTCATAAAAAGCAACATTTGGAAAATGAAAGTTGGTACAAGAAACTTATATGGTGAACTAAAAAGTGCATGCCAAAAAGGATGATTTCTAGCTGACAAAAAAAAAAAAACTAAGAAAAATAGAAAAAACAGAACTAGAATTACCATAAAATGGTCTATCCAAGTTGATGGCAGATGGAACCTCAGCAACATGTAACTCAATCTCCTTAGGTGTGATGGGCTGCAGAAGATAATTCCCAGATGTCAATTAAATACTAAAGCAATATGAATATGCATGTTTTCTATACACAGCAGACACAAGGACAGCATGTTTGAATGCACATATGTGAATAGAACCCCAAAATAAGCAATTTTTAACATATTTCTATTGATAACCATATCACAATGTGCAAGTAAAATTAATACAGCAGGGTGTAATAAAATCTTGAAAATAACTAAATTTCTTGAAGAAAGTTCCTTTAGCAAGTGATGGCATGTCCACATAGAAATAAAGCGTATTAATTTTTTCAGTACCAATGCAGCACACTTACAGTCCCAAGTATTTGCTGTGTCTGTAGGCGACCAGGTTCACCTAAATTTGTGCGCCATGTTATCTGAAGCTTACCAAGAACATTACTCTGTGCAGAACCAAGCGAGGACAATGACAGCTGGTAAAGATAGTTGCGAATTCCTCCACCAGATTGAACAAGGACAGGTGGCTTTAATATTTCCCTGTCAGCAGTGTATGATAAATAGTAGAAAAAAACTAAAGCTTGATGAGATCAGTTTCACTCAAGCTTCTGAAAAGTTCACTAGTAAATGCAATCACACAAAGGAAAATTAAATGAAGCATAGTTGAGGGAAAGTCATCCCAAATAACACATCTGTTACACACCTGGATGGAGAATTATCCTCAGATTTGTGTTCGTCAGCTTTTAGAATTTTTGCACTCCAATTTGGAGCTGGCTCAAACTCAACTTGGTCCATGTAAAGGTTTGTTTTTGTGTGATTCTCAATGCATGCCTCTAAATATGTAGTTTCCTGAGATACAAGAAGCAGCACTTATAACAAGAATAAACAGACATGAATGCATACCCCCCAAACATACTTGCAAAACTTGATCATTGTAGATACAAGATATCCAAATGATGCCAAAATAATTCAGAAAGTATTCAAAATCTTTGAAGAATAATTATTGATAATAGAATTGTTAAGCAAGGAAGACTAGTGAGTTTGATCTGTATCAATAAACACATGTACAAACTGGTGCCAGAGTGGTAAATTGACCATAGGTTAAGACTCGAGAATAGCATAACTGAACAGTTTCAAGTAAAAATATAAGATTGCATAATTGAGGTCTCTGCATCACAATGAAGCTAACTTTAGCTTGCTATGATCCAGGATTAACATGTATAAAGCCATCTTGGCACTTAAAATAGCTCTATTTCACCAGAGCTACCTCAAACATACATCATCCACATACTAACCCCCATATTTGATATTTTCTTTTCAAAAATAAGTAAAGAAAGAAAAAACTAAAAATTTCTCCAGTGTTGCAATTTAATAAAGAATTTATAATTCTGAAACTACTTGTCTGTTTTCATTCCATTTGCTCCAATATTCATTAACAAATCCAAAAGTATCACATATTTATTGGGACGGGATCTTAACTTACAGCAGAAAAAAGCAGGACATACCTTGACTACTCGGACCTGCCAGAAAACAGCACAATGACAAATGTATTAAAATCAAAATTCAAAAAAACAAATTAACCTCAACACAGCAACCCTACTTCTAGCACTAACCATGTGCAAACATTTATATGAAATGATTTTGTTCACACGTTCACAGAACAAGAAACATACCTTAGTCCTAACCGAAAGCGGATTTGCAACAATAAACTTGAAAAACTGCGGCAGATATTTCCTTTCACCATCACCATCACTATACAATGCAGTACAAACCAACCTACAAATCACAACAAACACCACACAACCATTAAAAAGATCCACAGTCAATTATCGCGCGCGCGCGCATTACACACTCGCGTTCAGTAAAATTAAAAAACAAACTCACGTATGAGCTCCGAGTTCTTTCACATCATGTTCAACAATAAAATCGTAACGACCACATGCTCGAATCGATTCAACAGGTGTTTTTGAGGTATCTAGCAGTAATATCCTTTGTCTCTCCGTTTGCATTTCAGCCTGCGTTATTAAAAAGCACGAAATTACAGTAATATCATAAATAATTAACAGATAAATTAAAGTTAATCACACTACGCCCAAACCTACCTTAATTACAATATCTCTAACTTCAAAATTAGAACTGTTATTAATACTAATGTAACTGCAAAACGTCTCTCCCAAATAAATCGCCCTACGCAAAATAAAATAAAAAGAGTTAGTTTTAGAGAGAGAAAGACAAATTTTAGAGAGACAAGGGGAGGATTGTAACCCGAAGGATTGAGGGAGGACGAGAAGGCCAGTGAGACCGAAGGAATCGAAAGGGGTTTGGAGGAGGAATCGAGAGCGGTAACTGAGATCGGAGGAGTCGATAGGATTGGTGAGGTGAGTGTCGATGAGTGAAGGGAGGTGAGTGGCGGCGAGAGGATCGTCGAAGATGTCTTCACCGAGAATGAGATCGGAGGGGTCTAGAAGGAGAGGAGTGTCGACGTGGAAAGATGGACGGCATAGTCGCATTACACGGAAGGCTAGTGATTGGGTAGCTGGTGGTGTGCTCATGATTTGGAGATTTTTTTTGTTTGCACTGGATTAATTATTTTGTTTGAGAATATTTTCCCAACAAGGAAGGAAAGAGGGAGGGAGGAAATGGAAAGAAAAGCAACAACTACAGAAGGAGAAGCAGGTTGAACAGGAAAACTGGAAATCAGATTTGGCATTATCTATTACGGTGTCGTTTTCAGTTCGATATGGTATCGAGCAGATCAGCACATGGTGCTTCTTATTATTAGTATTAAGATTAATTAAGAAAACAATTTCCGGGTTATAATAATAATCCAAAATTTATATTTAAAAAATATACAAATATAGTCTTCCGTTTTTTATTTTCTTTAGTCACCGAATTGTTTTATTTTAATTTTATTATTTGATTTTGTGTTGATTAGGGATTTTCATTGTATCAAATAATTATCCTAATATCAGGTTGGTGATTGATTTTGCGAGAAATTGCTGGGATTCTTTAATTTTTTAAAAACAATTAAGAGTAAAGGGATTAAAATTGAAGAATGAGGTAAGATTGAAGTCTAAAGGGAAGAATATCATAAGCCCGTCATGGGAACTGAGGCGATGAGAGAGAGAGGAGGAATAAAAAGAATGGGTTGCCACCACAGCAGCTTCAAGCCTCCTTTTGCACCGTGCGCCGCCGTATTAGGATGATGACACGGTGAAGATTCCAATGGAATCAAAATTAACATTGATTGAAGCTTAGAGGAATGCTCGTGTCGCCCAAAGGCTTGTGATTTTTTTTTCTTCTTGATTTTAACTTTCAATTTTGGATCTATTGAGAGTGAAGTTTTTTTCTATGAATTTAATCTCATAACTTAGATTATGAGTTTAACATCTTAATTCAAGTTGATTTAATTTAATTTTTAGGCTGCCTTTTTACAATTGATTTATATCTTAATTTTATTTTATTAATATCTAATTGATTTGAAATTGATTTTTTTTATTTTTTGTTTATTTTAATCTTCATAACTTGAGTTACTTGTTTGACATTTTTATTAAATATTTTTTAATATTTTCTTAATTTAATATATCTTCTTAATTTATTTGTTCAACATTTGATTAATTAGAAATTAACCTTGATAATTTATTTTGATTCTCTTTCTCTATGGCTATTACATATACCTAATTATCCAAATTAAAACCATAGAAGTCTCTACATCAAAATCAATACCATAAAAAAAAACTTCCATGCCGTCAAATCAACAATAGTACTATACAAACAGGCCTAGACGAACCCAAATGTAAGAGGCCGAAGCAGTCGGCAAATTCCCCTGCTAATGGTCTGTTGCCTGTGTAGCTAAAATTAGGCCCACCGTTCAGCCCACAACTAAAGGCGTGTTTAATATTGTTTCTTAAGAGTGCTTTTTAAAAAAAACTTATTTTTTATTTTTATTTAAATATAAAAAAAATTGGTATTTTTATATTATTTTCATGATGTCAAAAATTATTTTTATTATTTTAAAAAAATGAAAAAATATCATTTTGATATATTTATGAACAATTTGTTTTTTCAAAAACAATATCAACTATATTCTTAAACAACTACTATATGTCTCCTCATTTATTTGGGCTTTTAGGTGATCTTTTTTAAGACCTGGACCGGACCAAATACGGCCCAACTTAACGATTATCGATTCACTCGTACCCTCCAAGTGCATGTTGCTCTTGCTTGGAGTGAAGTTGAAGTGGTATATTTATATTCCACTGTTTTTTTTGTACACAATAATATTATTTAATTATGCCGTACATTTTTTTTCCTACTTTATAATATATTATTTTATAATTATTTATAAATAAATGAACGTGGACGCTTATTGTATAAACATGTTTTATTTTTAAATAATTTCATGTAAATTTTGATAGCTTTTGTTAAATTAATTGGTTTTCTTTGAGAATTATATAAAATGTTTTAAACTGGGTTTTAGTCAAAATTGGGAAAATTTTTAATTATCTTTCAAAATTTAATAAAAATTGCTAGGATAAATTTATATCTCTTAAAACAATAATTACCAGGAAAATCTCACCGAATGTTCTATTATTGCAAGTTGTTTTAAATTTAATCTGAATAATTATTTTCAATTATATATGGTGACGTGTATGAACTAACAACACGTATGAAAAAAAGTTGTATAAATGACTCTCGATAAAAATCTCCCTTTTAATATCATCACCATCACTGTTGAGCATGATATTTCATATTGAAGACTACTCATTTGCTGTTGCTAAAGCTGAGTTGTTTTAACTGTATGTTGACTATCTCAAGATTATGTCAGTTTAGTAATATGTTTGATTTGATTTTTTAAAATATTTTTGTTGATAAATATTTTTTTATATATAATGATATAAAAATACTAAAAAAAGTAATTTAAAATAAAAATAATTTTTTTTCAATTTTTTTTTTTAAATATATTGTTAAACAGATACTTAGTAACCAAACTTTTTATTTTTCTTTAGTAATTATATTATCCAGACTAATTTGTATATATTTTTATTATTTTAGAGATTTTAAAATTATATAACCAAGTAAATCTAAAATCGAAATAGTGAAAAACACGTTCAAAATATCATCAACTAGCTACCATCGTGATTATTTACTGGTCAAACTTGTAATAAAAGCTAAACCAACGACTTTTGCAAGCACGGGAGTCTTTGTTTGCCTCGCACGATGATGGGCAAATGCATTGCACCAATCTCTCTTCTTGTCCGTGGAAAAAACGACACGCTTGTTTGAGTTTCCTTGACTTTTACACGCATCAAGAATTTTGTGTCAAATTTTTGTCTGCTTGAAATTTTTGCTGGTGGTAGAAATCAACGGTGCAGAAGCTAGCCACAACGTTCGATATTATGGCATGAATGGTTTTTTAAAATAACTTTTTTTTTCCAATTTTTCTATATATTTAAATTATTGTGATATGTTTATATTAATATATATATTTTTTAAATCAAATAAAAAAACAATCACTAATACAATACCAAATAACCCTAACCTCGTGTTGACTGCACAAACTATATAAACAAACTAATCTTTAATACTTCACTTCTCTATAACAAATTAAGTGTTTATTATTACGGGTTTTTTCGGCCATGATATTCAAACTTGATTAAAAAAATGTGAAAAAAAAACAATTCTTCAAGTAATTAGTATTGTTAATCTTTGATTATATCTCTGCACAAATTTGTTTTAATTCTAATGCATTTCTTTTCATCATGAATTGTGTTCCAAAAGTATTTTTTTTTTATTTTAATCAAGTTTTTTTAGTGTTTTTAGATTATTTTGATGTGATGATATCAAAAATGCTTTTTAAAGAATAAAACAAATATCATTATGATACTTTTCTGAATGAAAAATATTTTGAAAAATAATCATAACTATACTCTTCAATAGATACTAAGTTGAGCACACAAATAAAGATTTTGTATGTTTTTGTGTTTTAAAAGTGTCATTGAAAAACATATAATTTTTTTTTATTTAAATGATTTTTTAGTGTTTTTAGATAATTTTAATATACTAATATAAAAATATTTTATAAAAAATAAGAAATAATTATTATTATAATGTATTTTAAAACAAAAATAATTTAAAAAAACAATCATTATTATATTTTGAAAAAACAAAACTGACGGGATAAAAAAGTGAAAAAATCTAAGCATAAACCAGCACATATTTCCAATTCCAATCAAATAAAAAAAAAAAAAGTGCTGACAATAAAAAAACACTATCCCCTTCGTCTCTCAAATCAAATCAAGAGAGAGAAAAACCCACTACCGAAAACACCCAATAACACAAAAAAGGCCTTGCTTTTGACATAAGCAAGAACGAAAAGCCTCTCCTTTCTCTCTGTTTTTTTCTATCAAACAAGGAGAGAAAGGAAGCACCTGATGGAATCTCATTCCCTCACTCCTTGTCCCTCTTCTTTGAAACAAAAACCCTAAAAAACAAAAAATCCAAAAAAATAAAAACCAAAAATCCGTCACTAGCCCCACCCTCTCTCTCTCTCCCACTCCAAACAGTCAGTCATACCTGTCGCCTTCAGTTGTGACTTTTGCACCACTCACAACATTCACTTCTCTTTTTCTCTATATAAATATTCGGTTTTTAATTTTGAAAAATGACCTCTTCTTCTTCCATTAAGGAGACGACGGAGGAGGAGCAGATTGTGTCGGATATTGTGCCAGCTGACGGTGGTGTTGGTGGAGAGGAGAAGACCGAGCCTGTCAGTAGTGGTGGAGAGGAAGAGAGTGGTTGTGAGAAACTTGAAGGTTCAATGGAAGAGGACTCAGTGAGTCCGGCTACTGTGTTTTGTATTAGGCTGAAACAGCCACGGTCGAACTTGCAGCATAAAATGAGCGTGCCTGAGCTCTGTCGCAAATTTAGGTCAGTTTTTGATTGAGATTTGAGTGAATTTTGGTTGTTTGATTATTAAAGTTGTGTTTTTCTTGTGAAACCCGATTTAGGTTTGGCGTTCTTCTTTTTTTTCTGGACCGTAGGCGTAGTCGGGGCGTCATCTAAAAGTGGGTTTTGAGTCTCTTTTAGACAGTTGGAGTGAACTGTGATTGTTTTTGGGGTTCTTTTAAGGTGATATTTGAGATAAGACAGTGTTATTGGTTCTTCAATTGAATTTTGAACGAGTCCTGGTTGTGAATAGAGGTTGTTTAAATGTTTATGGTTGTGGAGTTGAGTTTCTGTTGCACAAATTTCAATGTATTGTGATTGTCGTTAAGTTTCTTATAGATAGTCTATGAAATAATGCAAGTGTTTTATTTGATTCTTTAAGCGAGTTGTGTTTGTATATGGAAGTTGTTCAGTCTCTAAACTTCGGGGGTTTTAAGTGAAATTTTATTAGGGTTAAGTGTTTTTACTGTGTTGATTGGAGTGCAGGCTCTTCTTTCTGTGAAATTCGAGTATTTTCTTCTCCAATTTGAGCTTGTCAGTTAAAACTATTGGTTATGGTTCTTTTACTTATCAAAATGTGTTTTTTTGAGTAGTTTTATGGAAGTTGAGTTTCTTATTTGTTTTAATCTTTAGACACCTGGAGTCCTTCAAGTGGGATTTATGCTTTGATTTTGATGCTCTGTAGTTTAGTGGAGGAGAGTTTAAGACGAGTGAGAAATCAAGTTTGGAAAAATATGATAGAGAGAATTAGGATTGATTGGTGGATATGTACAGGATACAATGAAGGCGGTGAAGTGATATCAATGAAGAAGTATACGATAAGTTATTTGCTATATACAATTTAGAAGCTTGCTTTTGTGTTTTGATTACTTATTGAAAATCACCATCCTCACACTTGTACCAGGGTGATAAATCTTTCTATTTCTGCAACTCCTAGTGTTGACCTATTATGAGAATGACATTTTTTGGCAGAAAAATATATGAATTCCTACCATACAAATCTGCCATGGGAGGCCAAAATAGAACAGAAGGTAGTGCAATGGGAAATTGTAGAATTTAACTTGCAGATTTTGTTATACATGCTTTCTAGTTGCTACCGTGTTTTCTCACCCTTACATTCTCTGGTCATTCTCATCTATTTTACACTCGAAACTTGATGCTATAACAATGAGCGTCACAAACTTGTAGCTACATGCAGTTGATTTGTGTCATGGGTATTGTTAAAACATGATACTCCTAATTTAGGTTTTGAGACTCTATTGACAGCTGTCTAAAGTAAATCAACTCCATTCTACCATTTTACTGATATTTTCCAAATTCTTAATTTAATGTATGTTTTTCCAGTGCTGTTGCTTGGTGTGGTAAGCTGAACGCGTTAGCTTGTGCATCAGAAACTTGTGCAAGAATTCCCAGGTCAGTGAATTTCTGGGTTTATAACATGTTTCAGTTTGATAGGGGAGAGCATTTTCTATACATTGTTGCAAATTGGGCTTTCCTGTAAATATGCTAATGTGCTTGAGAACAGATGTTGAAACATGATTGATATTTGCTATGGTGAACTATTCAGGGTTCTTCAAATTAAAATATAAGATTGTACCCAAGATGGACTCACATTTTTTCAATTTATATTTTAATATCATCATTTGCTATTTTTTTTTAGCTCCAATGCAAACCCACCATTCTGGATCCCCATACACGTGGTTATCCCTGAGAGACCAACTGAATGCACAGTTTTCAATGTCATAGCAGGTATTTTGAGTCACCTTGCACTGTTTACCATGTCTTCCATCTGTAATTAGTTAAGTATGCTGAGTGTATTTCATTCATCTATTATATGTTAGATCTTTCGCTGATATATTGGTTCACTCTTTCTATTGGGCTCTAATTTCCCAATTATGAGTTAATGCTACGGATCCCTTTGCAGATTCTCCTCGTGATTCTGTTCAATTTATTGAATGGTCCCCTACTTCCTGCCCTCGTGCATTATTAATAGCTAATTTCCATGGGAGGATAACTATCTGGACTCAACCTTCTCAAGTAAGCTAACTTGATGGATTTTGTAAGCCAGATATAAAATAACTAGATGCCCCTTTCCACTCACAAATTCTTAACTACTAAGTTTTTCATGGTTTGCTCAATTGGTTTGGGGGCTGGCCCTGTATTGGTTTTTACTCTTTTCTATCTTTCTGTGTTTATGCATACCACTTGCTTATAATTTTAAATTCTCTTGTCACTTACATCTTATCTGGTCATGCAGGGTCCATCTAATTTGGTACGGGATGCTAGCTGCTGGCAGCGTGAGCATGAATGGCGACAGGATATTGCAGTTGTTACTAAATGGCTATCTGGGGTCTCTCCGGTATGCATTTATTATGTTTTTGTTATCTGATTCTTAATTATCCATGTATTTTGCTTTGCACATAGATGGTGGTAGTCTGGTATCCATCTATATTTTTCACTTTTCTTGCTTATCTCTTTTTTTTTAAGTTGTGTTGGTATTTGGTTATACTTCCTCTGTAGTCTGACTTCTCTTAAAAAAATCAGTATAGGTGGCTTTCATCAAAGTCCAGTACTCCCCAAAACACAAAGTCAGCTTTTGAGGAAAAATTCCTTTCTCAGCATTCTCAAACTTCAGGTTTGTTTTCATTATTTCTCTTTATAAGCATTTGTAGAAGCACAAGCAGGAGCTTTCACTCCAGTTCCATTTTTAGCTTGTAAGGGCTATGCCTTCTGACTAGTCGACTTAACATCCAATGAATTTTATCATTAGGCTGTTGCTCTGAGAAGATTAGTTCAGGTTATTTTCTGAATAGCTGTAAATCTAGAATGGTAATTTGTTGTAGTTTCCGCTATGGTTTTATTCATTATTGGCTGCAGTTTCAGCTAAGGTTTTATTCATTACTGTATCAACTTCTAACTACTATATTGTGACTGTTTTTAGAAAGATGCAATGAATGGCAGGCACACAAACTCTTAATTTAAGAATTTTTAATATCTGCTGTTGTTTCTCCTAATTACAAGAACGAACTGGTGCTTTTAACCAAGTATTGACCACTGCTGCTAGTGCTAAGTATTCCAATGATGGTGATACTTTTGGTCTTCTCTTCTTTCTGCTTTTGAAGTACCTCCACTTGACATATTAAAACAGCACCATGACCATCACTAACATGCTTCTGTTTTTCTTCCAGCTAGATGGCCAAATTTCCTGTGTGTTTGTTCAGTTTTCTCATCGGGTTCTGTTCAACTTCATTGGTCCCAGTGGCCCCCTAGCCAGAATAATACATCACCAAAGTGGTTTAACACTAGCAAAGGACTCTTGGGTGCCGGCCCTAGTGGGATTATGGCTGCTGATGCTATTATAACGGATAGTGGTGCAATGCATGTTGCAGGTGTTCCGATTGTAAACCCTTCAACTGTTGTTGTCTGGGAGGTTACCCCTGGCCCTGGAAATGGATTTCAGGTGACTCCTATGGTGAGTGCTAGCAATGGGGTCCCGCCTTCACTCAAGCCACCCAATTGGTCAGGTTTTGCTCCTTTGGCCTCATATTTATTCAGCTGGCAAGAGTATCTGATGTCTGAAGCAAAGCAAGGGAAAAAGCATCTGAATAAAGATTTTGCCGACACTGTCTCACTTCATTGTTCGCCAGTTTCAAATTTTTCTGCATATGTGAGTCCTGAGGCTGCAGCTCAATCTGCAGCAACTACCACTTGGGGTTCTGGAGTCAGTGCTGTTGCTTTTGATCCGACTCGTGGCGGCTCTGTGATTGCAGTTGTTATAGTTGAGGGTACCTATCAGTATTCTGAATTGAAATTTTATTTTTTGCCTTTTCTGTATTTTTCCCATAACAAATCCTCTTTCAGTGTGTTTTTATATAGTTTGTGTGGTTATACTTGTGCAACAGTGTCCTGGGCTCTCTTTCTCCCTCTACTCAAATTAATACTCATACTTGTACAGAGATGTGAAGCTAAACTTTCATGTTTGAGTCAGCTGAAGATCCGTTTCTATGCCTGCTGCTATCTGGATTCAATATAATAATAACTGGTTTTATGTCTGCAGGACAATATATGTCCCCTTATGATCCTGATGAGGGGCCTTTAATCACGGGATGGAGGGTGCAACGCTGGGAATCATCCCTTCAACCTGTTGTTCTTCATCCAATATTTGGAAATCCCACTTCTGGTTTTGGTGGGCTGGCACCCATGCAAACTGTATGGGTGTCCAAAGTGGATACAAGCATACCACCAACTAATGATTTTAAAAATCACCAAGCAGCTCCTGCAGTACCAATCTCAGATGCAAGAAAGACATCTGATTCTGGTTCTGAGAAGGTGAAAAGAGTCACCTTTGATCCCTCTGATCTGCCTAGTGATGTTAGAACTCTTGCTCGTATTGTTTATTCTGCTCATGGTGGCGAGATTGCTGTTGCTTTTCTGCGGGGTGGAGTTCACATTTTCTCTGGGCCAAACTTCACACTTGTTGACAACTACCAGATTAATGTTGGATCTGCAATTGCCACTCCTGCCTTCTCTTCCACAAGCTGCTGCTCAGCTTCAGTTTGGCATGACATTAGTAAGGATCGCACTGTATTGAAGCTAATTCGTGTTCTTCCTCCTTCTGTTCCAAGTAGTCAGGTGAAGGCTAACTCAGCAATCTGGGAGCGTGCTATTGCTGAAAGGTACTTAGTAAGAGTCATTTGTTTGGGAATTACTTTGGAAATCCACATGTTAGTGGCTATGGGCATTTCCTTTGGTTAGTAATCAGATGAAGGTTGGATGTGCAGATAATCTTAACATTCTGCTTGGTCATGCTGATATTGTGTTTTGTGAGAGCAGGTTTTGGTGGAGCCTTTTGGTTGGAGTTGATTGGTGGGATGCTGTTGGCTGTACACAGAGTGCTGCTGAGGATGGCATTGGTAAGAACAATTCCTTCCTAAGGATTCTTGTTCTAGATTTCTTTGCAAAATATCATGAATCCATGGTAAGATCATCTGTTGATGGATGGTTCTTCGTTTGTTTTCAGTTTCACTTAACAGTGTCATTGCAGTCTTGGATGCTGATTTTCATTCTCTTCCCTCTACACAGCACAGGCAGCAGTATGGTCCTGTATGTTTTTCTGCTCTATTACCTTCGCATCATTTTTCTTTTGAGATAGTCTGCATTATGATTTTTGGAATTACAATAAGGAATGAATGCATCTAATTTTTTTTTAATTGGGTTCATTTCTCTGAAATTTTCCTTCTCAAAATTCTTTTTGTTTTTTGTTTGGAAATAGGATGTGCCATGGTCCCCCCAACCCAAAAACAATTCCTAATTTCTGACATTTAGAATATTCTATTGATGCTAGCCCTGGTCTTGTAGAATATTCGACTTGATCTGAACATAGAATGGGTGATGGAATTTGAGGGGTCAGGTACTTAGAAATTCACTGGGTCTTCCATGAATCCTCAAGGAAGATGAAACCGGAAATATGAAAAATTGTTAATACAGAATTTGCGTTCACTGATCATCTTCTTTCAACCAAATAAACTCTGCTTATTGAGGCACATTACATAAGGGATGACATGTAACGTGCCTCATAAGCACCCATGGTTTATCGTGGCACATTATAACCCAAAAGTTACATGCATCACAATCAAATTAAGAAATAAGATAAAATAGCACACTTTAATTCTCATTCTCATCCCACTTGATTAAGCTATGACATTCCTTTTCCTTTAATTTCGTTGTGACAATTCAAAGATCCTGGTACTGCCTGTCCCAGTTTATAGAATGCATTTGGTTGGGTAAGTAGACTTGTTTTTTAATGATGCAGAGTCTGGACAGAATAAAATGTAGGCTACTGGAAGGTACAAATGCTCAGGAGGTTAGGGCAATGGTTCTTGACATGCAAGCTAGGTTGCTGCTTGACATGCTCGGCAAAGGCATTGAGTCAGCTTTGATAAATCCTTCAGCATTAGTTCCTGAACCCTGGCAGGCTTCTGGCGAGACATTATCTGGCATTGATCCTGAATCAATGACTGTTGAGCCTAACCTTGTTCCGAGTATTCAGGTTTGTTCTTATCTCTCTATTATCTCTTGTTAAATTTTGGGTCTCGTTGAAGTTTTTAGTACTGAAGATCTACTGCTACCTGCAATACATGGCTTACTCATAACCTGATTGCCTGTGATATGATTCTTATTTTCTTACATGCTACATATAAATCTGATACATTAAATATAAGATGATGGTTGCATGGCTTGGGGCTCTACCTTGGCTTTTTATGGACTGGAAACTGATGCCTGACCAAACAATATATGAGTGGCAGTTTAGGCTTGTCAGTCTGCTGTATCCAAGCACTCAGACTGAGCTGTTTGAATATTCCCTGCCTTCATTCAGCTCAAACATCTGCCTGTTTTGATGCAGGTTTATGATTTGTTAATTTTCTTTAACTGTGGTAATTTCATGCAGGCTTATGTTGATGCAGTTCTTGATCTAGCTTCACATTTTATCACACGTCTACGGCGTTATGCAAGTTTCTGTCGCACACTGGCCAGTCATGCCGTTACAGCAGGCACAGGCACTAACCGCAATACAGTGACTAGTCCTACTCAGAGTTCAGCATCTCCTGCACCAAATCAGGGTTAGTATGCAGTGTCAAGTGTTCATCTTTATAAAGGAGAAAGATAAAACTCCTTTATTCCATAAATATTTTTTACTAAATTCTTGTGGTGTCTGACTTCCAAAAAGCTTGTGGAGTCCTGCAATATGATCTTTACTCTTAAGAGGTTACTGCCAGAGTCTCTGGGAAAACTCCATAAAAATTCTTATATTTTCTCTCCCTCTCCCTGTTATTATGTTTAACACACCGTCTTCTAATGCATTTTCTCAAGGTGGTCAAAGTGGGGGTACGAGTTCTACTGGAAGCACTCAGATGCAAGCTTGGGTACAAGGTGCCATTGCTAAGATTAGTAGCACAACTGATGGAGTGTCCACTGCAACTCAAAACCCCATTAGTGGTCCATCTTCTTTCATGCCAATAAGCATCAATACTGGAACGTTTCCTGGAACACCAGCAGTGAGGCTCATCGGTGACTGCCATTTCCTTCACAGATTATGCCAGCTTCTGCTTTTCTGTTTCTTCTTTCGGCGGCGAACTCAACTACCTCGTTTTGCCGGAGGTACACAGAGAAATCCCACTGATACAAATGTGCAAAAACCTCAGTCTGGTGCTCCTAGCAAGGTGGAGGAGATCAACTCTGTCTCTTCAAAGCCAGCACCAGCTGTGGTTAGGTCAGATGAAGGCCAGGCAGTTCGAGGTAGCCAAGCAGTGCCTGGAGCTAAAGCAGTCGAAGAGGGGCCTGCTGGCAGGCACAGAGTAGGCAGTGGCAATGCCGGCCAAGGATACAGTTCTGAGGAGGTAGTAACTAGTGCTCTGTAATTTCTTCTAGTCTTCACATGTTATGAAGAATCTTCATCAGGATTTTGGTTTCTTACCTAGCTAAATATATTTTTTCTGATCTATAAACCAAGAACGAAATCGCTTGACTTTCAAGTCAATTGCTCAGTGTTTGGGCATACGAAAAGTTTTTGATAATTCTCTCGGTTAAGGAAACAATCAATCAATCAGCAGTGGTGCCCTAGATTAAGATAAAGGCTCGTTTTTTGCTGCTCTGCAGGTGAAGGTCCTTTTGCTCATACTCATGGATCTGTGTAAGCGAACAGCAGCTCTGGGACACCCATTGCCACTTTCTCAAGTTGGAAGCAGCAATATCCAGGTGCGATTGCATTATATTGACGGCAATTATACTGTATTGCCAGAGGTTGTAGAAGCATCTCTTGGCCCGCACATGCAGGTATCTATGCCGATGATCTACTCCTGTAAATGAACCTTTGGTTGTTTGGAAGTAGCTTTCTTTTCTTTCTTTTTTCTTTTTCGATACAGATAACCCTCCACTTTTCTTTCTGTATTCCTTTGACAAATGACTGTTATGTTAACTTTATGTTACATTTTATTATGGGATCCACAGAACATGCCACGACCCAGAGGTGCAGATGCTGCTGGTCTGTTACTCAGAGAGTTAGAACTACACCCACCATCTGAAGAGTGGCACAGGCGGAATATGTTTGGTGGACCCTGGTCTGATCCAGAGGATATGGGTTCAGACGATACTTCTAAGCCTAACTCCACAGATGCACTTGATTTTAGCTCACTGGAAAATTGTGATGTTTATTACGGAGCTCATGGCCTTTGGCCAAAGAAGCGCAGACTGTCTGAAAGAGATGCAGCTGTTGGCTTGAACACCTCTGCTGGCCTGGGAGCATATCTTGGCATAATGGGTTCTCGTAGAGATGTTGTTACTGCAGTGTGGAAGACTGGTCTTGAAGGTGTTTGGTACAAGGTCACTCCATTTTTCTTCTCCCTGTCTTATTTGATTTTTTTCTCTTCAGGATCTTGTCATTTATTTTTATTTTTGTTATTCAGCCATCTTTTCTGTAGGGTTACTGAAAGAAAAAAGAAAATCCAATTTTATGCTATTGGTAAGTTTGTGTCATGTATCTAAAAGAAGGTACTTGACATAATTAAGCCATGAAGTGAATTTAGTGGTACGTGAATTATATTCCCCTGTTATCCCCTATCCACTGCCACATCCAACACAAGATGCTTAAAACCCAATTCCCTTTAATACCTACTTAGTTTTAATCTAGTCCTGTACAAGTATGCCCAAGAGTTTTCACAGGACATGGATGGTCCCAAGAAGGGATTCCTTGAGTTATGGATCTCTTTCCGTGGTAACCATGAGGTGGAAGGCATGTAGTTTGGCTGTGAATGCACAATGCAATTGAATTTCTGTCCTGGTGCATTTTTGTGTTTCCCTAGGAAATCAACGGTCGTCTCTCATGCATCTTCCTTTTTTGTTATCTGTGATGTTGTACCATTATTGGTCATGTGTAGTCCATTAACCACTCTAATATGGATATTACTTTAGAGGTCATGGTATTAATGATATCACTGGAGATATATAATGGTGTTGGGTTGATATCAGGAGCTGAAAACATGCCAGAGATATACTCCTTGGGCTCCACTCCCCAACTCTCATAAGAGTAGGATCAACCATGATTACTCATGCATCCTATTTTATGTGAGTGGAGCAGTTTTCTGTGAGTGCTCAATTATATTTCCTTGGACACGAGGATGAATGGTCAAGAGGTGATTTACTAGGGTCTGGTTCTCGTGGTTCATAATATGGAAATGGTCTGACATTGTTTTCAACAATTTAATTGTGCCAATAGGGAATGAAACATATGAACTGCTTTGTTTATGAAAAGATATTTTTCTCTTGCATAATATGTTTCCATCAGAGATACGATTCTGCAAAGGAATAACCTCACTCGTAAATATTCTCTCCCTTGCCATATAACCATTCTGTGTGTTTTTTGTTCCAAATCCTCTTCCCTCTTTGTATGCGTGTACATGCCTGTTATTTATTATATTTATCATTATTGCTGTCAATGCAGTGCATAAGATGTTTGCGGCAGACTTCGGCTTTGGCTTCCACTGGTGCTGCAAATCCACCAAATCAAAATGAAAGAGAGGCTTGGTGGATCAGCCGTTGGGCCTATGGCTGTCCGATGTGCGGCGGAACATGGGTTCGAGTTGTATAGATGAGACTGCAGTTACAAATGTTAATTAGATGCAGCTTTCCATTTTCAAGACAGTCGACTCAAGGTGGTGCGGGCACAGCTGTAATTTTAACTAGATGCGGCTTTCCACTTTCATGACAAACTATTCAAGGCAAGCGCATGCAGTAGCTGATGCTTGAAGAAAGCACTCTTTGATGGTTGTATATGAAAATGTTCCATTTTGTAGTTGCTGCTTGTTGGAGCTTGGAAGTAGAGAGGGGACGTTAGCCTTACAGAAGTGCAAAGCCGTCCGTTGATCCAAGATGGAGGCAAACTTACTACTCATCCGTCCTATGAATCGGTCGTCTGGTGTTTATGGGCCGTTTGTAACGGCGTTTATCGGACAATGTTCAGGAGAGCTCCCAGCATTTCACATATAACATTTGTTTTTCCCTTTAGTGTAAGTAACGTTATTACCTGTACATTATAGATAATGAAAAATTGAACATGATAGCAGGTGCGAGTGTAATAGATCCATGTCTGTTTGAGACAAACATTAATCATTTAGTCTGATGCCCTAGTTTTTGAAGTTGCAGCCTCCAGTAAAGAGTTCAATCTTGTTAACCAAACAGTAATCGTCACATTCTGCATAATTTGAGCTTGTTATTTTCAATTAATTATCAAATGTTTTCATTGGCTGAGCATATGATATGTTGTGGTACAAGAAATGAGACCCAAGAGGTTTTTTATAGGGACGGCAATGGAATGGATCTGGCTAGAGCTGTATTTTGCTCCATCAGAATCTCACCCGAAATATTTACATTCATTAATTACACTGTCCCTCACTTGGTTGGATCGACTCTTCACCCGTGGGTATTTAAATAGTGCCTGACCCTTTTTTTTTAATCATTTTCACAAAAAAAATAAGTTTTTAAATAAATACTCGTTCATGAATCATGAAATCATCAAAACAATGAAAACCTTCATGAATTCTACATCAACCATAAAAAAAATTATAGAATCCTTCCTTGAACCATGTTTATAAAATCCTTCGTGAATCCTTTTAAATAAAAATTTATGAAACTTCATGAACCATTCTCATGAATAATTTTTTAATTAAAATTACCTGATTTAACCATATTTTTTTAACAAATCTTTTTCAATTTGAAATGTTAAAAGGTGCTTTTATTTATAAAATAATGTTTGAATAATCCCAAGATACTACAACTATTTTATTAAATAACGTGATACATTTAGAGCTTGTTTGATATTACGGTGACAATTACTTTTCAAGGTGTTTTTTTCTTGATAATGCTTTAAACTAATATTCTTTTTTTTTTTAACTCATCAAATACGCCATTAGTTTTTATAAAAGGAATTCTCATATTTAAACCACAATAATCAAGAATAAGTTATAAGAAGAACAAGCTTTTATCCACTTCTCTTTCTTACTCCTCTCTTTCCCTTGTTTGTCATAATTTTTTTCTCTTGGGAGAGCTTTGCCACCCTTAAGGGGACCTATCCGGCTCGAATCCGGATTAGTCGGCAGTGGCCGGATTACCGGATGGTTTATATAAAAAAAAATAATTTTTTTCTCTCTCAATTCTATTTTCTTTCTCACTTCCCTCACTTGATTTCTCTATATCTAATGTTTAATAGGTCTATCTATGATAAATTTACAAATTTTCCCTTTAGTTTTCATTGGTTTTTCTAACTCTCTCAAGCTTCTCAATTCTTTTTCTTAATGTTGCATGCCTACGTGCAACAAAATATGTGAACCCTTTTAAAGCACTCTCATGGATCCTTTCTATAAAAATTTGTTTTGGCACACGAGCCCACAATACAATTCAAAAAGTTAAATTTATTCACGCGAATAAATCATACCCATTAAAATCTTTAAATCACATTAAAATCTCATAATGCAACTTATCTAAGATAAGAAGTATTACAAGTGTTAATGTTTTCTCTTTACGCATCCGGTCCATTACCTTTGAATCTCTGATAAAACTAGTATACTTAGTTTTTCCAACAACCCCAAATCAAACAACTAAGTGGCAACTCCAATGACTCCTCAACACCGTGGTCTATGTGCGACATCTAAAACTATTATTTACTTAATTATATCTTAATAAAAAATAGATAATCACAAAATTAAGTATCAACCCATTATAGATAATTTGTTTAATACCGTGATAACCCATACAAAATCAAACAAAAAAAAACCACAAGTCTCAATTTCCAACCAATCCAATATTGAAATATTAAATTGAAAAAAAAAATATAACCCATGAAACCAATGAACCAGGTAAAGCCACCAAACCCACGAATCACTTTATGAACTCCAGAAAATTTAATAACATGATTTGTTTTTAAATCTTTTTAGCTATATGATAAACAAGACATTATCATAAAATTGAGTTCAATTAAACAAAACATAAAGAAAAATGTTACCTTGCTAAATCTTTTTTAAAAATATCTTACACTACAATATCAAATACAAAAGAAACTTAACTATATCAAACAAAGAAAAATTATATAGAGTTTTGACACGAAATTACAGTTTCGGTCACAATAGCACCCATCATATTTTTTCCATGGTGAAAATTCCGTTTCATATAAAATCAAGCTTTCTTGTACAAGTGTCAATGACTAATCTTGGAATTCTTGTGCTGAGCTAATCAATCATGATTGTCTAATTACCTTCCAATGTGAGATTTGAAAATTTTGGGTTTGCCGAGTTATCTCATCTTTGAATATGTTTGCTAATGCATAAATCATTGAATTTTATAGGAAATGAAGTGTTTGTTTGATAATATAATTGAAGTTGATTTTTCGTTTAGAAATACATCAAAATATATTTTATACCATATTTTTAATAATTTTTTTGCAAATATAATTACTTTTTTTATATAAATTTAGAGTCATTCTCTAATTTATATTTCAATCATATTTTTTTTATTCAAATGAACATAAATACCCATATATAGAAAATTGAAACCCGTCTTGATTTATTTAAGCTAAATATGAACAAAAATTGAATTTTTAATATCACATGAAATTGTTATATATATATATATATATATATATATCAAGTCGAGTTAAAGTTTTCTATATGAAAAGTATTTTTGTCTATTTGAGTCATAATATTTGTCAAAAGATAGATTGAAAAGGACTTGAAACATGATAATAAATTAGAAGTAATTACTCTTAAGAATATATTATATATTATATTTAAATTTTAAAAATAAATTGAACTAATTCCTTTTTTTATTATTAATTTAACCTGGCATAGACCGGACGGAAGACAAAAAAGAGAAATAATAGTGACGGAAATGATGAAGATCCAAGAGATTAACTAATGTTTTTTTCCAGATGTTTTTTATATATATTAATACATAAAAATACTTTAAAATATTAATTTAATATTTTTTTTTTAAAATCAAACACGATTTAGAAACGCACTTAAAATTTCTTTCAAATGAAAAGAAACGGTGCATTCGTGAAAGACATAACCAATAATTAGGTACATATCACATCAGCCATCGGTTCAAGTTTGGAAAAGTTATAGAACCTTTAAATTTTGTTTACTTTTAAGCCATTTAAGATTTCTAAGGGTCAAAGTTCAAACTAGCATTAAAATTTTGTTGCTTTTTTCATGATTGGTTTAATATAGTGTTGATTTTATTAATATAAAATATATTTACTGTTAATAAAAGGTTTTTTTTATTTAAGTATTATTTATATTTGATTAATGAATATAATATTTAATTAATAAACTAGAGTGAAAATAAAGTTCATCAAGCAAGAATACCGTGAAAAGAAATTATAAAGTTGTTATAATTATGAGATTGATATTGTATCAAAACATA
Source organism: Salix viminalis (assembly GCA_029228465.1). Classification (NCBI taxonomy): domain Eukaryota; kingdom Viridiplantae; phylum Streptophyta; class Magnoliopsida; order Malpighiales; family Salicaceae; genus Salix; species Salix viminalis. The sequence goes on along the minus strand of CM055429.1, from coordinate 2,031,895 downwards.
GAACTAATAAGTAGGTGATTGTCAAATGACAAAAAAATACTGAGCTGATCTACATGAAAATTTTATATGGAGATATCATCTATATTTATAAAAACTCTCACATGATAGCCGTGTAAGCAAATATCGAGTATAATATAAACTATATAAAAAATATTTGAATAATCAATGCAGAATCTATCATCGTAGATGAATTAGAAAAAAAAATTCATATTCTTAAATAGTAATGATTGTGATGAGGACAAAAATAATTTAACAAAGTAGACATACTTCATGTTATAATGTCTAAATCAAAATATTATTGATGAATGAATAACAATTACACTGAGAAATTGGTCATTGGAATATTAAATCAAACTATTTGTGATTTTTTTTTTTATATTTAGAGATCATGGCAGATTGCTAAATATTGTAATTGATCTTCATATATAAACAAATCAATTATTGACTTGATAAATTTTTTTAATTTATTTAGTTATATTTTATTTATGATTATAATTTATATTCGAGTTAACTTATCATATAACATAATGAGTCTCGCAAGTAAAAACTAGTGATTAAAAGTTAAAATAAAATGATTAATCAAGTGTGACTTGATTGCAAGTAAATTTTAGAATTTAAGGATAAGAATATAATTAATACAGATAATTAAAACTCTAGATCTGGAAAAACAATTCAAACGATATCAAGGACTGGCAAGAGGATATGTATCTTTTATATGGATAAGATGTTACCGAGTCAACATTTTGATATCATAGTCATTGTTCTTTAAGAAAAAAACAACTTTGGATGCATAATAAGGCAACACTTGACATTATGGTCCAACTACTCTTTATAAAGGTGATTTTATTTTTAAAAAAATCTTTAAATCAATACAATTTAAGAATCCTTAAATCCACCCAAAAAGACCATATTGTAAAAATCTAAGATCTCCATCACTAACCCTCTACATCATTAGTTGTGGAAATTAAGAATTGACATGAATGTATGATCATTCAACACTAAAAAAAACCTCTATATTTCCTAGAGATTTTGGAGCATTATAAACTACAATACTCGATAATTATGGTTATCAATTGATTTGAAAATCTCATTTGTTGAAAGCATTGGTTTGTTTGCTACAATAAATACACACACACAAATAGGTTTTTTTTATGTCTTTAATTAGTTGTTCTAGCTTTATAACACGACAATAGCAGAGTTGGAACTCCAAGATAAGTATAGAATTTCTTCACTCGATATAATGGTTTCTTTATATCAAATTCTATACATTGAAATTAATTTTTTCTTCATAATTTTACACATTTAATTTTTTTTAAAATATTTTTAATTTTAAATAATATTTTTTTAAATAATTATTAATGATATCGATACATAAAAATAATTTAAAAATATCAATTTTTTAATTTAATATAAAAAATACAAATAAAAATAAAACTTTTTTAATTTTTTTTAAAATATTTTTAAAACACAGCAACAAAATAACCGGAGTTTTGACAAGAAACTCATGGTGCCATTTTTCTTTTCTTTTTGTGATGATGGTTCTGTATGAAAGAATTAAATGAAGAAATGGAATCTATAGATTATATTAATATATGAATTTCAACTATGAAAGAGACCTTTTACTTTTCTCAAGACTCAAAATTTATATTAATGTTTGACCATATATGTTTTTTTTTTTTGGTATAAACCACGCGGTGTCCTAGACATTGGTCCAGACTAATCCACGTTCGCACCGGGTGGGCCCCGAAGAGGTGAAAGTGCTCCCCAAATGACCAGCTCCATACAAGAGGAGGGATTGAACTCCTGACCTCTTTTAAGGGACGAGAGCGCCCTCACCACTCACGCCAGGACCCTTTGGGTTTGACCATATATGTTTATTATATATTTCTAAGGCCACGAATGATGTCATCAAATTCTATAGCTGCAATAATTTCCCTTCCAGATGGATTTTGTTAATATTAATTCCGTACAGCACATAAAAAACAAACCCACTTGCCGTCTAGAAAAATAAAATAAAATAAAATAAAGCACACCAATAATTTAATTAGTCACAGGCTCACAGCCAGGACCTCGAGTTCTTTGCCAGCTAAGCGCATCCGCGATTCTCTGCATATAAAATTATAGACCGTAGAAAAGTCAACTCACGTGGTGGAGAGGAAAGCATTGAAATTATTTGCAGGAGTAAAATCAAAAACGGCTACTAGGTTAATAATAACCGGATGTTTTCTGTTAGTTTCAGACAATGTTATCCTGCATTAACTTCTTTTTTTCTTTTTCTAAACTTAAATCTCAGATTTAATTTCATTGATTTATAAGCTAGATTTAAAGAAATATTAAAAAAAAAATCTCCTTAATTACAAAACTATAACCTGTTGTGATTATAATATTGAAAGTCTTTATATTATAAAATAGTAAAAGAAATTCTTGTATTTCTTGACTCTTAACTTTTTTACTTTCTAGAAGGTTTATTTTTCTTTTTTCTTTTTTAAATATGAATTTTGACGTCAATAACTCTTGCAAATATATATTTTGTTTTAATTGATGTATAGGTTTCTATAAAGATATTTTTAAAATGATCTAAATTAATAAATAGTGTTATAGTGTCGGTGATTTTCAAAAATATTTTTAATTTTTTTTAATATCGTCGTATTAAAATTATATAAAAAATATTAATTTAATGTATTTTTAAATTAAATATGTTTTTAAAATACAATTATGAAAGAAAAAATAAAGATAATAAATTGGGAAAATAAGATAACCACTCGGCCAAGGTTGAAATTGAATGGTCCCAGTCTGAAAACAACGAAAAGGAGGAGGAAAATAAGAGCGAAGGAAGACGACCTGCAAGAAACGGCTTGCCGGTGACCGGTTCCACACGTCGCGGGCCCATGAAGGAGAAAAACACTTAGAGCAAACAGAGCTCACCATCGCCAGCTAATTTATTTTCCCATTAAAACAACGACATTAAAAGTCGAACACCCAAAACATTAAAAAAATAATGATTCAAAACCTCAACAGCATTCACAAAGAAAATTAAAAACCCAATATTTTGGTTGGAATATAGTTCATGCTCTCTCTATTTCTCTCTTATAATTGTTGTTCATATAAAAACTTCACAACTTGGAGACTTGTTGACCAGCATCTATTACGCTGCTAATCAGGTAATAACTTCTTAATTACCATCTTAATCTGTTTCTGTTTTGCAGTGGTGGGTTCTTAATTGTACACAACAGAAAAGTTCAAGTTTATAGATCTCTTGGTGGCAGTTGATTTTTTTTAAAGCTAAAAAAAGTGGGGTTAAAGTTTGATTACACAAAAGTATGAAACTTTCAAAAGGGTAGCTGTCTTTTTTGTTCTTTTCTTTTTAGAGCTGATTTGTGATCAACGAAAGGCTAATTTGAGCTAATTGGATATCAAAGTAGTTTTATGTGATCAAGAAGTTGTAATTTGAGAATGTAGTTTAATTGGTGTCAGAAAGTTTTAGTTTCATCATTTATTGAAAAATCAAGGATTTCAGTAAAGATTCGATTTTTATGTTGCTATGTTTTTCTATCTTGGAAAGGAAAATAACTATGTGATCTAGAAGATAGAGGTCATAAATTGCAGCAGAGAGATATGAGGTGTAGCTGTTTTGGAGGACCAAGTGCAGATAAAAAAAAAGGGAGTGCTGCGGAGTCTCTCCATGGTATAGATGGTGAGAAATTTGCTAACTATTTCAACATGATTAATGAACTACTGGAGAAGCTGATGCAAATTCAGATACCCTGTGATTTTTGTTGTGTTAGTTATACTAATCCTCGATTGACAAAAAAACCCAACTATATGCATCAGAGTTTCAATCACAATCATTTATTATCTTGCTGCTCTCTCAGCACTGCAACAATTTTTGCTGGCGGCTTTGAGTAAGAATGATATTATGACAGCTCAGATTTTTGCATGAAGTTCGTGACCTAATGCTAGTTCGATTAGAAAATACAACATGTACATTCTGCTCAATTGCATTAAGTGCAAGTTTCGGGGAGGAATGATATTATGAACTTAGATTTTCAGAGCATAAATGTGTAATCTACTCGCCTAACTTTTAGTTTATCCATTGGTTTTCAGTCAAGATTAATGACTATCACTGATGCTTGTGAGCCTGTCATTTGTGACTTTTGCATTTTACATATATACTGGCTTGTGATTGATTCTTTGGATGCTCTGGGATTTAGACATTCTGTCAGTCAAGTCATATTTTAAGCAACAACGCATTTCAGACAGAATGTGAAACTCTCTCGTGTATTGTTGCAGTTTCGGTGCACTTGACATGTGTTCTGATGTAACAGATGCATGGACTGTATTGATAATTTTGTAGTTCCTCTACGATCTAGTACAGACATAATGAAGGCCATCTTTTCTACAGTTATGTTACAGATTAGTCACTCTAGATCATACTTTCTCAGCACTATCATTGTGGTTTTTGTAATTCTAGCTGTCCAATTTCAGCCACTCAATTGTGATAATGCAATCACAATTCAAATTGATTTCCCCCCCTATCTTTTCTCATGCACATTATAATGTGATTTTCTCCTTGTAACTTCTTCTTTTTGTTGTTTCTCCTTTTTGTGTTGCTAGATGATTTGCTTCAGGATATTAACCATATATCTTACAATGAATTAAGATCAGCAACAGATAACTTCGCTTCAAGCAATATTATAGGACGGGGAGGTTTTGGCATTGTTTACAAGGTAGTCAGAAAATTTCAGATGGTGTTTAGTGATAACATTCTGCCAGATTAATTAGCCTGTTAATTTTGTGGAAAGTGTCAAACTTGGTACTGTTAGCCTTTGAATGCATTCAATAATGAAATAAATAGCTTTCTTTTCTTTCCAGTTTGTTTCCCATATAAATTTCATGGTCATTACTCATTCATTGTTGTCATAACTTGTAAACTCAGGCCATTTGAACGTAGTGAAGGAAATAATCATGGTCTGGTTCAAAACTTATTGCACCAAAATATGAAGCATGCAACAATCTAAATTGCTTCTTTTATAATCTATTCGGATTCTTACAGTATTTGAAGTTATATGATCCTGTTGACATCAAATTACATCCTATGATTTTTGTCCACAACAAAATTCTTTTCTGTAATTATCATACAAGCACTGGGGATATTCTGAGCTTCTCCTATTGCTATTTCTCATGAGTTCACTCAAGCTCATTTGTTTCAAGTTTTTTTGAAGAGCTTAAAACAACAATTTTTTAAGCCCCTTCTTTGCTTTCCAGAACTAATGTTTAACTCAATTGTCTTAGTTATCGTTCTCTCGTGACTGGATATGTTTTGGGACATCCCACTGGATTGAAGATGCAATCATCATTTTGACCATTTTATGCTTTATAATGACTTTCTACTTATTTTCTATTTGGAAACATTGGCAGGGAATCCTCAGGAGCAGAATACAAGTTGCTGTAAAGACACTTTCTGCTCAATCAAAGCAAGGCGTGCGGGAATTTTTGAATGAAATCAAAACTATATCAAACCTTAAGCATCCAAATCTTGTTGAGTTGGTAGGGTGCTGTGTTCAAGGAGCACACCGGATTCTAGTGTATGAATATTTAGAGAATAACAGTCTTGATCATGCATTGTTAGGTGAATTTAACAGAAGTTTTATTGTGACAGCTCAACTCTAGTTATTTTCTATCATGCCAGACAGAAATGTGTAATATTTTTTTATCCATCTCTATACTTTCAGGTTCAAGAAGTACAAATATTAGACTAGACTGGGGAAGGAGATCTGCTATTTGCTTGGGTATTGCCAGGGGCCTTGCTTTTCCTTCATGAAGAACTGGTACCGCATATCGTGCATAGAGACATCAAGGCTAGCAATGTACTTCTTGACAAAGACCTCAACCCAAAAATTGGAGACTTTGGGTTGGCTAAACTGTTCCCAGATAATGTCACCCACATTAGCACAAGAATAGCAGGAACAACGTATGTTGATGTTCTTTTGACAGTATTTTACTTTAAGCAGATGCTTTAGACAAATCTCTGAGCTGCAGTGAAGAACTGCTAAATCCTCATAACCAACAAGTTGTTGTATTAAGTTAGCATTGCACAATCTTTAAAAAGGATTTTTCCTCCCTCCTATAATGACAGCTAAGGGAACCACATATAATAAGTTCTATGTTGTAAGGGAAACCAAATAGCTATTACATTGCTCTGTTTTTGTTTTGCAGTGGTTATTTGGCACCAGAATATGCATTGGGTGGTCAGTTAACCATGAAGGCTGATGTTTACAGCTTTGGGGTTCTTATCCTCGAAATAATTAGTGGCAGAAATAGTACAAAGCCAAGCTGGGGAGGGATGGATAAGTTACTCCTAGAATGGGTATGTTGATTTTCCTTTTGCAATTTTCAATAGACGTCCTGGTAGCTGTGGATTTATTTTGCCTATTATGTGGGAGATCCTCTTTTTCGTCGTCGTCATAATTGGCATGCATTCATCTTGTGACTTCCACCCCACCCCAACCAACATAAAGAAGGAACCGGTCATCTGTCCTTTGTTTTGGTTTCTCCTGGTGATTGTTCAGAAAGTAGTGTATTTTCCTCATTAATAAACAGGGAACAGATTTTTAACTTCAGAAATTTTGCATTTCTTCTTCGAATAATCAATAAGCCTTTCTGTTAGTTTAGAAAGGTTCTTAACGCGATTTGGAGTTCTGGGGTGGCAACAGCAATAAGCAATGAAACAGGAAGAAAACTTAGATTAAATGAACCCTCATTCAGACAACCAATGCCTTGATACCTGGTACTTCAAATTTTGCTCACTGGATGTGATTCTGTTCACTAGCAAATCTTATATTGTTTAATAACTCTTGCCCACTTCTATAGGCATGGCAGCTTCACGAAGAAGGGAGACCCCTGGAACTCGTGGATCGAGAGATGGGAGAATTTCCCGAGGAAGAAGTCATAAGGTACATTAAAGTTGCCTTTTTCTGCACCCAATCAGCAGCAAACCGAAGGCCAATCATGAGCCAGGTTGTTGAAATGCTTTCGAAGCAGATCCGGCTAAACGATGAGCTACTCACTGCTCCAGGTTTCTTCCGAGATTCAGAAGGCACTAGCGGTGGACCTTCCTCCATGAAAAAATTATCCGCCGAATCTACTAGCTACCAGATGAGCTCCGTTCCGGTAACGATCACCGAGGTGACTCCCCGATGAAGGATAACCTTGCATTTGCTATCTAGCATCAAGCTCCGGGAAAGAAATGTCGGAGGTGGAGACAAAGAAGTAGTTGTTAGGGAACAACACGTATTTCATTACTGCTATCATTAGTTAGATATACGTAGGAAGAGATCACAGTTTATGCCCTTTTGAAGTGGCAAATCTATAATGCTGTAGCTAACGTGTTCAACATACAACTATGTGTTGCGATTTTGATGTTTTATTTCTTGACATGAGAGTGATAAGAGTTTCTTATCTAATAATAATAAAAAAAAAACCCTGAAAAATAGCTCAGATCCCCTGTCTGTGTGATTATAGGAGGATGAGCCCGTTCGCAGACTCATTTGACTGCCATTTTACTGATTTGTTTTCCATAGATAAAACCATAATCATTAGATATGATATGGAAATTCGCCTGAAAGAAATAACTGTATTATAAGATAAAAAGTTTGTGTCTATGACGGTTGTGACAGATGTGTAAAAAGCATGACATCACGCACACGCAACCGGGTCAACCTGTTAGTTCCCTTTCCAGGCGAGGCTCACGTTCCACGTGGGTTTGGTAACTTTTTAGAGCCACGTGTACTTTTGGAACCATCTTGAGAGAAACTTCGATTTATATATATCGGTGCGGGTGGTTTATCATTTAATTGTCACAGCCTCAACCTCCCCTTGTCGTTTACCATTTATGCACGCTGTTGTGATATTTGGACACCAAAATCCCTTGGTTTTTCCAGTTCTTCGTTGCTCGCCTTGTCAGTTGTCACTTTCTCCTTTAGAAGAGCCGAGCCGAGCCGAGCCTGGTGGTCATTTATCACGATCCATTGCAAAGTCAAGATTCAACATTTCGATTGTCCAGTCTCATACCAAACAGTTGAAGACTTGATTCAAAAGAGGTTTTTTTTTTAATCTTACTTTAAATTATTATTTTTTTTTATTTTAGATTATTTTTCATGTGTTGATATCAAAAAATAATTTTTAAATTAATAAAAATATATTATTTTGATGCATTCAATATATTTTTGAGTAAAAAACATTTCCAAACAATCACTAAACCTATATTTTGAGACTTGTTTGTCATTGCATTTCAAAAGTATTTTTGAAAAAAAAAATATATTTTTTTACTGTTAATTAGATTTTTTTGATATTTTTATATCATTTTCATATACTGATATCAAAAATAATTTTTAAAAAAAAATAAAAAATATCATTTTAATTCATATATGAACAAAAAAAACATTAAAAAATAACTTCAACCTATCAAACTCACAAACAGCCCGAGTTTTGGATGCCATTTTTTACGATAAAAATAGCATTGGTCCACACATTATTTTTGACATTATATTTCAAAAATATTTTTTAAAAATATTTTTCTTTTTCTTTTAAATTAATTCTTTTTAGCATTTTTAAATTACTTTCGTGTAATAATATGTCAAGAATAAAAAATATAATTTTAATACATTTATAAATAAAAAAAACACATTAAAAAACAACTTCAGCCATACTATAAAACACAGGCACTACATAACTTGATCCAATAATTAAATATTGGAATGGAGCAACAATTAAAGACCATATCTAACTGTTTCCAAACTAGATTGGAGGATATCTTTGGATCAGATAAAAAAAGCATGACGAGCAGCAGCAGCAGCTAGAGCCAGAGCAATTTGTGTTCCAAGTTTTTTACAATAGTGAATCTTCTGTTGCTTTCCCACAAGCCTATGAATATGAAGAGAGAGAGAGGAAGCAGTGTAGAAGACTCTGATTTCCATACGACAACGTAAAAGCAAAACCAATTTCAAATCTCCGTCCATACAAATATAGTATATATGCCCCCATAAAAAAAGAGCAAATAACAGAACCAACATGCCTAGTCATATTATGTGATCAAAGACAGGGGAGACATCAAACTACAAAATAAAAAGCTTGATAAAGATGGTACAAAAAGTATAGAGTTTAACAACCGTAAAGGGAGAGAAAAGGATGAGGGATTAGGCAGCTGGAGTTGGCTCTGGTTCTGCATCTGGCTGGGCAGTGGCAGTGGCAGTGGCTACATCTTTGGGTGAGTTGGAGGCGCCATTTTCAGGGGCATCCTTTGCAGGGGCATCTTTGGCAGGGGCAGCAGCCTCTGCCTTTGCGCCTGACACGGTTGCACCTGATGCTGCGTCTTTTCCGGTCTTGGCATCTTTTCCGGTTTTGGCATCTTTTCCATCCTTCCCATCCTTTGGCATCCTTTGGAGGAGGTGGGGGTGGGATCATATGAGGTGGGGGTGTATGTTTCAGCTTAACAAGTATCTGTCGCAACCTTGAAAGATCAGTGGGTTTTCCAGGTTTCGGACCCTGGATAACAGTAACTGATGGCTTCTTATCTTGATCCTTCTCTTTCTTGCCTCTCCTCTTCTCAATATTTGGAACTTCACGAGGAATGAGCTCTGCTATTGCTTTCCAGTACTGTTTGTCTGCTTCTTTGTGGAATTTCTCTTGATTGGCCAAGTACAGCTATTCCGTACATATACTCATCATCAAAACGTGGCAAATGGTATATTATGCTAAAAGATCTAGCAAATTCAAAACTCTTGGAAAAATTACCTTCTCTCTTTCTCTGTTAGTAGCTATGTTGGTCTCAATATTGAGCTTCCTCTTCTCATAGAAACCTCGTATATACTCGTCCGCATCTTCAATTATCTGTTTCCTCATCTCCTTCTCTCTCATCTCCTTTTCCTCAAGATGCAAGGCATTTTGACTGCCCAACCCAGACAGATCATAAATTTGATAAGCAGAAAAGTTTAAGATAATTGTGAATATGTTATTTTATGCACAGGATCTGTTCCTATTGGAATAGCAAATTACCAGACATTTTTTACTGCCAAGCCCAAACAGATGATAAATTTGATGAGAAGAAAATTTCAAGAGAATTGTGAATGTACATGCTGATATTATTTTATGAATAGAGATCAGTTACAGAATATTAAGAGTTTTGACAAGACGAGCATCATAACAGCAACTTCAGAGACAAGTGAAAATTTATATGCTTCTGAAAATCATTCAGAATTTCTTACTTAATGGCAAATTCATAGCAGGCTTCCTACAATACTTCAATAGTACAGAGATTGAATCCATCTTGGCTGGATAAATGCAAAGAAACATGTTTGATACCTGGAATTGGGTAGAAACAACAAACAACGAGAAACAAGCAAAGATTTCTTTTCATCATCAAATCATTGTTCCACTATAAATAACTTGTCAAGGAAGATAGCATACCATCTGGTAATTTGTAGTTTACAGCCACACTTCAGCCCATATAGCAGAGTTAAAAACCACATAGAGACAGCAATGTCCTAAGAAGTATACAAACAAAATCCTAAAGCAAGGAAATCATCCAACTTGGATAATCGCAGCTACTGAAATAAATAGATTTCTTTTCTTTCCAGTTTGTTTCCCATATAAATTTCATGGTCATTACTAATTCATTGTTGTCATAACTTGTAAGCTCAGGCCATTGGCGAAAATTGATGAAGTTAATGGTTGATCACATTTCAATAATAAAAAAGATTGATATTGATGTTCTTGAGTTCTATTCAATGAGAGGGTCTACTGAGGTTTTTTGAATTTTAATCTTTTTTGAAAAGGTAGAATGAGGTCGAGAGAGGAAATATTTTGTTGAGTTTGATTTGTATTTTGGACAATTGTATTGGTTTTTTTGAACTGACAATTTGTTATTTTAGGTTCTAAAGGTGAATATAATGTGTTTTAAAGTGAAAGTTAGTTAAAAAATGAGTTTTCAAACAAAAAAAACTGTTTTCTTGCTAAATTTCCTGGCACTGTTGTAATGGTTAGATTATGGGTATGGATGACACATCATTTGTTTTTAGCTTAGGTTTTGTTTCAAAGGCATGTTGAGCTATGTGGGTTGTGCTCCTATGTTGTATTTTTTTTAAGAAAATAATTGTTGATGTTGAGTTTTTTTATTGGATTTTTTTTTATAATTTTTAACAAGCAAAGATTTCTTTTCATCATCAAATCATCATTCCACTATAAATAACTTGTCAAGGAAGATAGCATCTGCTAATTTGTAGTTGACAGCCACACTTCAGCCCATATAGCATAGTTAAAAACCACATAGACACAGCAATGTCCTAAGAAGTATACAAACAAAATCCTAAATCAAGGAAATCATCCAACTTGTATAATCCCAGCTACTTCCATTACAGAATCAACAAAATAGGCGTCTCAATAAATGCACAGGTTAAGATAAAAAAAGTTGGACTAATTGCCAATGAACCATCAACTTACAATTCAAATATATAATATAACCACGACTCAATTCCAATTGATTCCATTAGCAACCCTCTCATAATTCAGTCCCTGATAGCACTGAGGCACTTGCTGCTCAAAGACAATCTCTCTCAACTCAAATCCTAAAACTACTGATCAAAATTTAAAAAATCTCAGGCATTGAACTGGAGTGTCAGTCACACAAGACATAGTTGAAAGCAGAGATTGGATCACCGAAATTGTTACCTTAATCTTCCTATACTGCCGCCACTAGCTAATAACATCTAAAAGATAGCGTTAAATTAAGCTCCTAACTATCAACTAACCTATAAATTACTCTCTTGAAAACAAATCAGTCAATTCACAGTCACATGCTGCCATAAATATATCACCAAACCCACTTAAATAGGCCCCAAAACAAGCTCACACATCAGAATGAAACAACTGAATGATCGGAAATGGTAAGTCGATGCTCAACAGAAATAGATTCGAGGAGCATTCCTCTCCATAACTCAACTGAACTCACGCGACATCAAGATCAGCACCGCAATCTACTTCCATAAACTCTAATAAGTACATAAACTTGTGCAGATCGCATTAAATTAAGTTTTAAATCATCAATTAACACTAAATTCTAAAGCTAATCACTTGCTATAAACAGATCAAATCAATTTACTTCTGCTATAGAGAAACCAGCAGATCTAAAAACTAAATGAAATAATGAAAAACAAATCTCACCGACGCCACTCGCGAAGAGCAAAACCTTCCTCGGGCTCCATGTCAGTAGGTGGAGGAAGGATCGGTCCATCACTCACAAAAACGTCGTCGTCCGCTCCATTATATCCATTACCATTCCCGTTCTCTACATGCACCGATCCGAACGGACTCTGATGAGAGAAATCCGGATCCGCATCAGATCCAAACCCGAACACATCTGGAGAACCACTCACGTGATCGACGGAGACATCGCCGGGGAAATCACCGGGAGCGGCGGCGGTGGAGTAAGAGGCGAAATTGGAGTAGCTCTCGTTGTCTACTTCGTCGAAAGAAGTGTGACTCGAAGGTTCAATGACTTCAAATGCATCAAAGGCAGCCATTTAAACTGAATGACTGTTTCTCTCTCTAAAAAGGCAGGAGATATATTCTCTCTCTCTAGAAATTGCTATGAACAGCAGGTTTGTTCCTTTGGTTCGATTTTTGTTTCTCTCTCTATCCCTCTCTCTCTGGTGGCCTTAGCCTTGGACAAGCAAACTGGATGGGGTAGCTTTGAAGGGAAGGGCTGTTTGCTTTGCCTTTTTAGACCTCTTATATACGGACTGACTTGACTGGAGACATCAAAGAAAGGAGACGAAACGAGACGAAACGATTTTACTTTTACTTTTTACTGACTCTTATTGTTATTGTAAAAATATTTTTAATTTATAAATATATTAAAATACTTTTTAAAAAAAAATTATATCAATACATAATATTATTTTAAAAAAAATACATAATAATTGGATACTCTTTAACAATTATTTTGCACCATTTTAACTGAAAATATTATTAGAATTAAATAGCTTTACTGCTCGATTTATAATTTGTTTCGTTACAAAAAATAAAACACTAATGTTAAACAAATTACTTGTAGTGATTCTTTTTATAAATTAATTCAATATAGCTTATCCGATTTTTTTTTAAATTATTATATAAATTCAATAAACTAGAAAATTAAGAATCATATTGAAGCCTTACAGATTGCAACGATTTTCCAACGTGCTATAGCTTCTCCGAAATTTTTTTTGTTTAAACGAGAAGAACAGATTTTGAGAAGCTGCATGTTTATCCTCTATCCATTGATTCACAGAGCAAGAAAATTACGGCTTCGAGCATGGAGCTTCGTATGCATTCATATTAAGGGTGGCCAAAACAGTTTCCACGATCATCAGGATACAGAGAAACAAATGGACGAGAAAGAAAATTTTCCACCCCATTTAAACATTTGCCAGGTTAAAACTCAGGATCCAACTTGACCCGGTAAGGTGGAGGAGGGCCAACATAAACTGGGTGGTTAGATTTTACATCTACAGTGTCAATGGCGGGGAGGAGCCGAGACTCTGAGCAACTATCCAGAGATCACTCCCCGTCATCAAGTTTTGACTCGGGTTAAACATGTAAACATCATAAACAGGCCGGACCAAGGCGGTGGCGGCATTGACCGCACAACAATAATCGGAGGTGCTTTGCCCTGCCTTTCTTGATGCACGTGACTTCGGTGCATTCCTGAGTAGCAGCGGGTACTCGATACAAATGTGGATCCGGAGATACACGCAGAAATCACGAATATTTGAACATCATCACAGAACTGCAGTCACTTGGAAAAAAATCTGCAAAAGATCGGTCAGGTGGGGGAGCTCTTCTTGGCTTCATTTTACACGCAGCCAACGATTCAACCGGTGGCTCGAGATCAAACAATCCACGATTCTGTTCAACAAAGTGGGGGAAAAAGGAATTACTTCATGGTCTTCAAGGAACAGGAGAAGCATTCTTGTGATATCTAGCAGAAGAGGACATGCGCTGCAGAACTCGTGGGAACTCTTGCTTTAGACGTTTATTTGGCATCCCTTGCGTTAACCTATTACATTATAAAAAAAAATCATAAACAGGGAATAAAATACAAGCTCCGCGTGGAGACGATTTTTGGACTAGTAAATCACAAACTCGTTATTCAACAATGGCATGGAAAGGCGAGCAAAGCATGGAACTTTATGGACAAGGCTGTAATACAAACCTGGGGGAACCCTGACGTTTCGGTGTGTATTGACCAAACATTGTTCTTAGACTTCCGAGGGCCTTTTCAGCAGCCTGGGGAAAAGAATGTTTGGATGCTCAAACAGATAAAATCAAGGTATATAAAGATTCAAGGAGAAATATTAGGCCACAAAAAATGATTCTGTATATGGAACAATGCGTACCTGCATCTTAGCTTCATCCCATGTCGACCCAATCCCCTTCCCCAGAACTTGTCCATCTATTTCAACCTAAGGTGTGATGGAAAAAAAGTTGTAGCTTATCAGAGCTGAGTTGGAAAATGACTGATAAAGATGAGGGCTGAAAGTCGTATAACAAGCACGCATACAAAAACTCAAAGTTGTTTTCTTGTACTGCTCAAACAAGAAACGACCCCTGCTGTTTCAGTTGGCTTAAATTCTCCGTACACACTTCAATAGCTTAGCATCTCACTTCTTTGTTCATACACAAGTAAATATCAACCCTTCTATCCATGACCAAGGGATAACCACACAAACCAATGTGCAAAATGAAGTCTGGGACAGCATTAAATTTCATAATGTCGAGCCAAGATGAACAGGATTCTGGTTCAAATTCTTACCCATAAGTTTATCCTATTAAATGCAGGACCCCTAATTGAGTTAGTTTCCTTGAGATGAAAAATGGTATTCTATAAAAACTGTCTGCATCTTAATTGGATGGAACTGTCAAAAGATCAAGCGAATAATTAAAGTGCAAATATGGATATAAAAAGGAAAAGATAACTTCTTGATGCGGACGAAAAAAGAATAAGACATTTTAGTAATTTTCAGGCTTGCTAAAAGTTATTGAATGAATTTCCAGCAATTTGCTTTAGTTTGTGACTCAATCTCCCTTGGGTGTGATTCCTAAGTGTGGAGCTTAGGTTTTTCTATCCTCTAGGTGAGAAACCTTATCAGTGCGACTCTGATAGTTTCTACAATTTCCATTATACAAACCCCCACCAATCTAACCTTAAACACTCACCAATATAACCCCAAACAGCCCCTGAAAGCCAGATCCAGAACAGCCCCTAAGCTGTCTTGCATCACTTCTCAAACTTCAAAGTAAAATGTGTGTTCAAATACAAACCTGTGCATGTACTTCCTCTCCCAGTATTGAATTAGCTGAAAGTGGAGTCTGTGCCAGAAAATTCACCCCAAGGCCCTCCGTCATGCACTGCAGACATTAAATGTCAATCCATGACATTTCAGTGATAAAAAAAATCTTAATAGCCATTGATACATAGTAGATGCATGACTAACTCCTTGGAACTTACAAATTCTTTGAGTGCAGTGACAGAACTTGTTGATTTCTTAGAGCCTTCCAGCTTTGGATCCAGGAGTCTGGACTCTGAAGTAGCTGAATATGCAACAATCTCATCTTTTGGTTGATTCCCAAAAGAATTCATATCACCCAAGAAACCATTATCATTTGCACTAGGATATCTACTTGAATCCCCAAGCATGGGCCCAGAATCAGGCTTTACACGTGACATATAAATGCCTGCAGAAATACTGTCATCAGCTTCACTAAGCAAAGATGTTTCTGCAAGAGTAATTTCCACCGTAAAGGATGTTGGAGCATCAAATTTTAAGAGCATTGCCCATGCAAAGTAATGTTCGAGACACATGCTATGTTAATATTAACAAAATACATCATATGGCATGTTTCAAGACAATAGCGCACTGGCATAGAATCAGCTCAACTTGGCTTCTGATTTAGACCATATGCTCAGAGCAAATTCAATCCCAATGTACTGAATAGCTACAGTCTAGATTCCATGCTGTAAGAATCAGTTACGATATATCAAATAAATTATGTACAGAGCTCAGCAGACAGTTGTATGATACACAGGACAGGCACAGCACAGACAATGCACAAATGACAAGACATGGTAAAAATCAGACAGTTGATTCAATCAATGACCTTGTGTACTAATAATAATAAATATCATGGTATGGAACCTTACCAGCTAATTTCTTAATAGAACCCTCAGCTGCCTGGCGTTGGGCTTCCCTTCTTGTTTTACCAGTTCCTTCACCAACTTTCTCTCCTACAAACCATGTCTGGGAAAATAAACAAGGACAGGAGGGGGGTTAAGCAGCCATACCATTTCTCTATTCAGGTAAAATCAGGTCCCTTTGGACTCCCAATTTTTTTTTAGCATAAGAAACAGGATGATAGCAGTTATGAACTATAAAAGAACATATTAGAAATTACAGTTTCATACAGCTCTCTAATAAACCACAAGGAGTTTGTAAATCCTTTAATATTCTCATTCTTCAAGGCAGTAGGCCCATTGGCTTCCATATAAGGTGACCGTGTCCTTCTCATATTAGAAAAGAGTTATCAGTTGGCTAAGCTTGGTGAGTAATATGTAGTAACTAGGCTATAAAACAATGTCATCATAATTCTATCTCCATTTGGTCATTTACTTTGACTGGAATGTAAACTGTTTAATATTTGCTTCGGTGCCAAATAGCTACAATATAGTCATCAGGGATCAGAATGCTGGTTGTGTATCAATTTAAAATAGCATTGTCCTGGAATTTCTTCAAGTTCTTTCATAAGCTAGTAAATGTTGTGAAAGAAAAAGGTTAAAATATACATGGATCCCACCATATAAACAATGTATTCCATGCAGTTAAGAAACTGAATTACTATGCAGATCCCATATTTTAAAAGAGAAAGATCAATTACTTTTAAATGAACAAACACAAATTTCATATTACTGATAATAAATAAATAAAATTAAATTTTAAGCCAGACAGTTGAGAAAACCTCAATGGAAAACTGCAGATCTCTAGTAGCAACCAAAGCAGGCCTGAATTCCACCTGTAGATTTCCATTAAATTGAGTTAAATTTAAGAGAGTAAGGGAAGAAAAGAACTTAAATGGAACATAAGGGTTAAGGTGCATGAATTGTTCAGTCTGACTTTTGCTCCAAAATACACTCTTTTCCCCTTACCTTGGTTCCACACTTCATCGCAATTTCCTGTAACACTTCAACCGGAGTTTCTGTGCTTGAAAAAGCTCGTTCAGATTCCAAGTCAAGATCCCTGTTACTGGACGATCTATTCAATGGAGTCTCCTCCCCTTGAAAACAAAAACCCAAAATTTATCAGTGAAGTGATAACATGGAGCACAATGCACAAAGTAAACCCAAAATTTATCGGTGCAGTGATAACATGGAGTGTAATGCACAAAGTAACTAAATCCATAAGGCAACTTGACCAAAAGCATCACAAGCAATATTGTGAAAGTCATTGCAACTTTCACAAAAATCTAATGGAGTTTGCATGTCAAGTGTGTTAATGCGGGAGATTTCTCAGGGGAAAAAAAGCTATAGGAGATTCAAGTTAATGATAGCTTTTGTCCAACCCAACTCTTGCTGATGGGCGGAGTGAGGTTGATACTATATGCAATATTTGTTCCAAGCAAAAATATATCATCACTCACCTTGGAAGGAATGATAATTAGATGTTGAATGGTTTGGCCTCATCCGATCATCTCTATATGGTGCCTGCAAATAAATGATAGTGCAAGTTTAATATACTCCGTCAGTTACAGGTAAAAGTGGACAGTGCCAAGAAAAGTTACCTCTTTTGGCAGTCTTTGGTTCTCATGAATCATCCTATCAGATGGATTATTACTCTCAACTTTAGGGAAAAAGGATGGATGGTGAGTTCGGTGCTTTTCAATATTCATTCGATCTGAATCCTGAGGAAATTCCCTGGGTGTTCGGTTCAGTTGCCTTGGGCTCATCTCTTCCTCCATTGGAACCCAGCTTCCAACAGATTGAGCACGTGGAGCTGAAACTTGTGTTGAAGGTCTTGCAGGAAATGGAGATTCACTCGGTGCATTGTCTCTTGAATCATGCCCGTGTTGTAATATAAGAAGCCGCCTCCTTGTATCAGGATCTAATTCAGATTCAGGTACTTCACCCTCTTCTCGAGCAGGAGAACTTTGTAAGCTTGGTTCTGGAGGGACAACCTGGCCCAATTGTTTAACTAATGGAGCCACCTGAGGAAACTGTGAGTTGGGAAATGGCTTCATTGATGGTTGTGATGCTGGCATTGGAGGCTGTGATGCTGTCATTGGAGGTTGTGATGCTGGCATTGGTTGTTGTGATGCCAGCATTAACGGTTGTGATGTTGGCATTGAGCTTGAAGAAGATGCCATTGTGTACTGGAGAGACTGAAGAAGCCTTGGATCTAAGCTACTGACTGTTGAAGGAATTGTTGAGAGGATAGCTGAAGAAACTGAAACTGCTTCCTGTTTATAGAAAGAAACCAATTTCAACTTGACACAGAAGACAACATAGGCACTCAGGAAGATCAAGAAGTATAGAACAAATATATCACAACTTTAACACTCCCATAGCCCTTTGTAAACCAAATAAACATACATCAAAATACACACATCTAAATACCTTTAGCTGTCTTTCAACCTCAGCATCTGCCATGCCATCAAAAGAAAGTTGATCTCTATTTCCATTAACAGCAGAAGCATCATCCTAAATGCCACAAGATTTAATTACTTTAAAAAAAAGGAGCAACTGTCTGCTAGGTGATTGTATATGTATATGCATAAGCAGAGTGTAACAACACATTCTGACATTGTGAATTCAAATACAAAAAAAAAAGGACTAACCTCTGAAACTAAGTAGTTGCTCACATCAGGAGGAGAAGGAATATTATCGGTATCATCTTCATATGCAACCTCAGGTATCTTCTGCAGAAGGCCCTCGTCAAATTCTCTGTAAACATACTCCAAGGTCATGCTATACCCAAACAGTGTCACAAGCATAAACACAATTGACTCAAAATTAACTGGTAAGAACACAAGTAAAATGGTTAAGTATAAAGGATTGCCCAAGTAGATATATGCCCCTTGTATTTTGTATTCTTACTTGAAGAAACCACCTCTGACATTGCAAGCAACATTTCTCGCAACGCACAATACTGGAACAGCATTATTTACCTATGACATAAGACTTATGATGATTACAACTTGATTAGAGAAAGAAAATGGACATATGCATGTGTTGTGTGTCTGGGTGTTTTGAGTAAGGATTGTGTGCAAGTGTTGCTGCAATATTGAAGTTTCCACCGAGAAAAGTGCTTGTAGTTTATACTTCAGCTTGAGGAGCATAGTATGGAGCAAATGCAGGAACAACATGCACGCGAGATTGATCCCTCTCATCCCACACTTTCAAGCGATCATCTATCACCAATGCCATCTTAGGATGGCATATTCCATCTTGAAAGACATTGAACAGGGACTTCCTTAAGCCTGTTGTAATTACAAGCACATATGAAATAAACATTAGCAGAAAATGAGCATGCTTGCTCACGCATTTGTAAGACTTTCAACAGTAAGCAAAAAGGTCAAATCACAAACTACATCCTTGGCTCCATAACCAGCTAAAAGAGTAGCAGTCATCAGCAAGCTGGATGCCACTTACCAGACTTGACGCACACAATCCTATCTAGCAATTCTTTTGAGTTTATCAAGTTTGACTCTGGATCCAAAAGCCTCCACATTTCTAAAGCATAATCTCTTTCAGCCATTGTGCAAACATAAACCTCAAAGCGCTTGCGCCCTCTTGCAGTCAAGTAGCTTCTCAGATCCTCCCACGCAGGTCTCAACCTCACAAGCACACTTGTATCACGTATCTACATAATAAAAAAGATCCTTTGATTCTTGAACCATAATCAATACGCATGTTCAGGACAAATTAAATATTATCAAGCATTGTAGTAGTCTATATATTCCTCGTACCAGAGATAAAATAAATCTAAACTCATTTTTCTATCAAACAAAGATCATTACATATCAACTATTTGGCGAATAGGAACTCGACAAGTGATAATTTTTCTAGGCAGTGGTATAGTTTGAAAAAACAGCAGTACAGGGGACATCAAAACCAGGTTGATATCACTCTAGAATTCATGAAGTACACACCTGTGGATTGATACGAGTCAAAATAATGTTCTTCTCTTGCAGCCGTATCAAGGGGCGAACCATAGGTTGATGGTTGTCAGACAGGGCCGGAACAACCTCAGACTGTGTTTTGATCACCTTTCCGTTTTCAACAACCTGATCATTTTCCACGTATTGCTTCAAAATGTTCTTGTCATCCTGATACCTCTTGACCTCTGACAGCATACCAAGAATGCGCTGCGGGTCCACCTCGGTGCTTATTTTCCGCTGCAAAGCATCAATTCTATCTTCAAATGAGCGCATTGTATTTGCAACTATGAGAGTTTCATCAAGATCAAATACAATGCCCAGGCATCTGAGGTTCAGCATGACAAGACAAGAGTCATAAAGTCCTGGTGCAACACTGAATCCCCAGAAACATGGATACTGTCTTTCATTACTCCTAGAGGGCATTGCAACCAAATGGAGCTCCTCCCCTCCCAGATGCATTACTGCAGTCTGAAAATAATATCACCATCAATATCCAAAATGAAAGAGGAGCATGAAAATGATAATAACAATAAAAAAAAGATACCAACATAAATCTGCTGAGGTGCATGATACATAAACATGTACAATGAGAAGGAACAATAATCATAGTGAACTAGAGAAAGCCTTCAATAAGATAAAGCAACATAACTAACAAATTATCCAATATTGCAGAGTAAGACAACAAGAGAAAGCCTTCAATAAGATAAACCAAGAGAAAGCCTTCAATAAGATAAACCAACATAACTAGCAAATAAGCCTCTACTTACTTTTGTTGAAGTTCCTCAGCCATAAAGCCAGAGTAAGACACAAATATTGCAGTCTAACTATCCAAAATTAAGGTTTATATTCACTCAACATTCAATTTCAGCAAAATCCCAAAGTTGCCTCCTATAGAAGAAAAAATCCAATTCCATTTGAAGCAGCTATATCAGTAACACGTAATTCTCATGATGAAATTATCTTCAGCATTAAAATCCCATGACAGCACGTGATATTCACTTTCAAATTCCATGAAAGCACATATTCACTTCGAAGTCATTTGTTCATGCCATGTACAGGGAAAATACAACAAGTTCAGAAAGTTATCTTTATATCATGGCAAAATTGCAAGAAATTCAGTTCATAATTATCTGGGTCACATTAAATACTCAAAAAAGTTTCACTGAAAACTGTCTGAAAACAATCAAAATGGGTTCTGGATCCTTGTCCGAAGTTGTCCGGCTTTCCCTGTACAACAAACCCAATTAACTGAGTTACAGAGTTTGAAACTTTTTAGCTGGGTTTTATCCACCGATTTCAATTAAATCGTTCAATGGGTTTTCTTTAAATTGATTATTAAGTTCATTATTATTATTATTAACTGGCTGTACCTTGTTTTCTTGGATACAGGAAGAGTGCAAAAGATGAAGCGGCGATTCTTGCTGAGAGGAGGAGATCTTTGTTGTTGATGATGTTGACTCTTCCATTTTGAAGCAAACACCTACGGATGTAATTGTATGAAGCACTGCAAGTGGTGGACATCTCTCACTTGTTTGTGAGAAATGGCTTATTCTGATTTCCTTCACTATCTCATCAATCACTCTCTTCTTCTTGTTCTTGTTCTCTTCTTCTTGTTGTTGTTCTTGTGCATATATTTCTACTTGTCCCAGTAACTCATCTCCTTTATACACCACTGATTTATACATCTTTTTCCCACAAAATACTCTCGAAAAAAATTTCAATCTTTGCTTCAAAGTTTCAAGCTTTCGAATTTGAAGTCCATCAAAGATCATAAATTTCCATGAGAGAAAGTCATTAAATGATCTGAATCCGATTCTTTGAAATTGCAACAGGAAAAGGATCTCTTCTTGAGGGAAAATAAAAACAAAATTAGGGGGGAAATTTGTTGTTTTTGGTCAGATTTTTTAGATGAACAGATAGATAGATAGATAGATCTGTAAATTGATGATGATGATCCAAAAATCAAAACCCTAATAACTTCCTTTGATGATGAAGATCGATTGATTGACAAGATTACCAGTCTAAAAGTCAAGGTGGTGCAAGCTAGGGTTTGTTTGCTTCTTCTTTTTTGTTGAAGATGGTGAAAGTCTGCAGAGGAAAGAGAGAAACCCTAAATCCAGATAGCGAAAGGTCAAAAATGGTACTCCAACGCCTTGATTGGTTTGGTTTGGTTTGGAATTAAAATATATAATATAAATAAATACAGGATGAAGATAACGGTGTAATATATGCAAATAAATAAATGAAGTAGCACTTTACTTTTTTTATTCTAATTTCTTGCGTTTTAGGTTACTAAGCTATTTAATCAGCAATTTGTTTCCGAGTTAAATAATTTTATAAAAAAAACTAAATACATATTTTTGGCCTAATAAATTTATGCTTGTATCATATCAAGCAAATTAAAAATTATTTGTATAAATAAAAAATTATTAAAAATAACTAAGATAAAACTAGATAGTTTAAAATATATATATATATATATATATATATATATAAAACAATTGCAATGATAATATTTATTTACTTATATATGGAGAATTTATTTATTAAGATTAATTTTTCATAGAAATTTGCTTGCGTGTTAAATAATTTTCTAAAAAAATTAAATATGTATATTTTTTTAATTGTATCTTATCTAAAAAAAAATTATAATTGTATGGTATTAAATGTGTGCATGTTTTTCGTGGTATTTTAAAAATGGTTTTGAAAAAAATAACTTATTTTGTTTTTGTTTTACATTAAAAATTTAATGTTTTAAAATTATTTTGATGTGTTGATATTAAAAATAATTTTTTAAAAAAATAAAAATATTATTTTGATATATTTATTAATAAAAAAATATTGAAAAGTAATATCAGTCACACTCTCAAACATATCATATGTAAGTTAAAAATTATTTGTGTAAATAAAAAAATATTAAAAATAGCTAAGATAACACTATAAAGTTTGAAAAAAAAATATATAAAACAATATTTTTAATATTTGCAGTACGAGATATTTATTTGGTTATATTTGCAGAATTTATTTATTAATGTTATTTGTTTATCTAATCAAAAGACAATAGAAATAGGCACATGAAATTGATTGAATACAATAAAAACTTATTATGCAACACTGCACATGTTAAAAATATTATCTAAAAATAAAAACATATATATATATATATATATATATATATATATATATATATATATAATTTATCTATATAAAAGATAAAAAAAATATATAGATTAATTAGAATAATCCCATCAAAAATTAAATACAAACAAAATAATTGAAAAAAAAATCTATATTGAAAAAAATCTAAATAATTGAAAAGAAAAACATATAGAATGGATAATAATTGAAGCATATCAAAAACATTATTTAAGAAAATATATTAAAAATATATCAATTAAAAAAGCAAGATTTTTTTTATACAAAAAAAAAGACATAGTCCTAGCGTTGTGGTTTAACTCGCTAAATCTATAATCTGGATCATACTTAATTGGGTTTGGTAATTTTTTTTTATCTTGAATTTATATTTAACTTAAATATGAAAGAAAAATAAATATAAAACAAAAAATGAATCAGAAAAGACTAAAGAGTCTAGCCTGCTTGAACCATTGTAAAGAAAAGTCCAAACTCGTGGGTGCGCTTTCGTCAACAATTTGTTTTCGAGTTAAATAATTTTCTAAAAAAACTAAATATACATATTTTTTACCTGAAATTTTATACTCATGTCATATCAACTAGATTAAAATTATTTATGGAAATAAAAATATATTAGAAACAACTAAGATAGAACTAGATAGTTTGAATATATATATATATATATATATATATATATATATATAAGACAAGATATATGATATTGCAATGCTAGATATTTATTCATTTATATTTGCAGAATTTATTTAATAAAATTACTTTTTTATTTAATCAAAAGATAATAGAAATAGACACATGAAATTGATTGAATAAAATAAAAAAAATTATTATGCAACACTGCACATATTTAAAATATCATCTCGAAAAACTTTTATCTCAAAAAAAAACACTATCTGTTTAAAATATATTAAAAAAAAACATTATATAGATGAATAGAAAAACACCTTCGGGAATTAAATACAAACAAAGTAATAATAAAAAATATATATTGAACAAATCTAAATAATTAAAAAATAAAAATCACATAGATTTGATATTAATTGAAACATGAATTAATAAATTATTTAAGAAAATACATTAAAAATATATCAATTAAAAAACAAAAAACTAGTCCTGACATTATTGCTTAACTCGTTAAACCTATTTATTTAGATCATATACTTAATCAAGTTGATTTATTTTTCTTGAGTTTATATTAAAAACAAAACAAAAAGGAATAAAAAAGTGTGTTGTGTGCTTAAAACGTTGCAAGGAAAAGTTCAAGCTTTGATTTATTAAAAGGGTGGATAGCCTATTAAGAAAAAAATAGACAAACGACACATCATTTAAGTGATTTGTTTTGTGCAAGCCTGTATTTCATCCATCATTATAATGGCAAAAAAATTAAGTCAATTTTCTTTTAAAAAATGGTTTTTAAGTCATTTTAATCCAAAAAAATGTCACCATCTTTCACTCTTTTCTCTCTAACCATAAACTGAAAATAATTAAATTAAATATCAAAATCTTTTATAAACTTTTATTATTTTCAAAGATAGAGGACCCAAGTGTATTTTCATGAAAATTATGGACACTTCCCATTTATGGCACCGTTTTCATTTCAATCTTTTTTTTAATTCCACCTTTTCTTAAAAATCCAAAGAAATTAGTCTTAAATCAGGATCAAATTGTCTAAAATATAAGTTTGAGGGATTAAACTAAAAAATAAACAAGGTTTGAGTCCACAATACAATTTTTGTTTTCTATTGTGGAAAGGCCATTTCTTTTAGATTTACTTGTAAATAAAATCAAGGGGGACAAATGAAATTCATGAGATCAATTTATAGCCCAATAAAATAAATAAATTATGAAACACAATTCTTAAAATAAAACCTATATTAGACAAAAGATTTTAAAGCTAACTAAAAAAAGGTGAGTTGTGAAAGGTGAAATTAAAAATAAATAAAAAAGGAAAACACGAAACATTATTCGAATAAAGTATTTCATATTCATGCTTTTTAATTTTATCAACGAGTAATATTGTGAAAAATATAAGTGACATTTAAAACATTTGGAAAATCCTTATAAAGGTTATTTAAATGATTTAATACTTATCTATCTACAAGTTTTGGTCCATCTTTGAGTTTGCCTTTATTATTGTTTGAGTTTAATTGTATTAATTATTAAGGTGGTATTGTGGGGTGCGTAGGTATAGACATTCCAAAAAATAAATTTGCGATGTTCTCTCAACGTTTTGGATAAACTCTAAAAGCTTACGTTGGGCTATGATCGATTTTTAAAAAATTGACTCCATTTTATTTGCTAAGGTTATGAAAACATTTTTAAAGTTGCAATAATCTCTGAGACTCGGTTTATTAGTTTAAATAAAAATAATTATCTTCATCATTTTAATAACATGATTATAAAAAAAAATAAAAAAAATACAATGACTAGTTAAAAAAAGAAATATTTTTCAATATTATTTAAACAATACCCTTTAATTATTTTTTTAAAAGCTGCAAGTATCTCATTTGACAAAGAAGAAAAAATTAAATAAGAATAAGATAAACTTATAAAAAACAATCAAATATGATCTGAGTCATGATACCAAGTTACCTTATAAAAGATAAATCCAAAAAATCTATTAAAAAAATTATTAATTATAATAAATAAATAAATAACAATCAAATATGATATAAAAACTTAATGAAATAAAATAACAAGGGATGCAAATAAAAAGATAAAAAAATCAATAAAACAACAACATCAACACGAATGAAGACCAAATAATAATAATAAAATAAAAATAAATTGAGATGTTTATTTGAAAAAATGCAAAGGCAAACATGAAATAGAGGGGATAGAGAGAAAAAGAGAAAAAAAAAGATTATCAATGCCAAACCCAAATTAGTTTACGCTTTAGGTTGGAGTTTGAAAAAATTAAAAAATATCTTTTTTAATTATATAGTAATATTTATAACGAATATATGATATACAAATAAATGACGTTTTAAGATGAATATTGAATCCTAGTGTAGTTTTGATTTGATTAAAAAAATATTAACATAAATAATAATAAATTCATTTTGAATATATAGAGATAGAATTTTAAAACTATAATAAAAATAAATATATAAGTAAACCATCATAATCAAAAGCCTCCCATCCATACACCTTGTGATCTACAGACGAGATCCAAAACACTGCCATCATTGCCAATCATACCCTTTAATCACTCCCCTACCCCACTAAACACCTAAAAAAAACCCATATATATAAATAAATAAATATATAAAAAATAAAAAAATCCATAAAAAATAAAGTTACGAGTTTAATCAATCCTAAGGACCCTTTCTCCTTCCGAGTGTCCTAAACCCACTCCTCTCCCCACCTCAACTGAGAGAGAGAGAATTTCAAATTTTATCTCTTTCCTAAAAGCCCTCATCTTTCCCTCTTTTTTACTAAATTGGCCCTCCTCTCTTCTTTTTTCATTGCTTCTCGGAGTGAAACAAACGAAATTTCGAAAAAAACATGTTCGTTAGAACGTACGGTCGGCGAAGCCGAGGTGGAGACGACGCCGTGCCTGACCATAATTACTCCTTCAGTGAGTCTCAAGAAAGCCAATCCAATCAAGATTTCTTCAGCAGTAACTTCCCTTTCTCTTCTCAAGAATCCACCTCTTATTCTCTCGATCTCGATCCCTATAGCTTCGATGAAAATCCCATTCGAAGCGGTGTCGTTCCAAGGAAATCGAAGAAGGCAAGGCATAGTAAGTCAAAGCTCGAGAGACCCAATAGTGGAAAGATTGGGAATTCAAATGTTTTGACTAGTTCGACGACATTAATGGAGGCGCAAGAGTTTGGTGAAATGATGGAGCATGTTGATGAGGTTAATTTTTCACTTGATGGGTTAAAGAAAGGACAGCCTTTAAGGATTAAGAGAGCTAGTTTGTTGTCTTTGTTAGGGATTTGTGGGACTCAACAACAGAGACGGATTTTGAGGACTCAAGGGTATGTGGGTTCTGTTTTTTAAAAATTTGTTTTGGGTTTTTAGTTTTTTTATGTTTAATGACTGGTTATGGAGTTTTTCGTGTTAGAAACCTGGGGGGTGTTTTTGGATTTGGTGTTGAATTTTGACCTTTTGAAGTCTTTGGGATGTTCTTGGAATTGAAAGTATAGTAAGTTCTCGAATTTAGTGAAAGGGATGGATTTGAATTTAGAAACATTGAATTTAAGAGTTATTGTTTTAGAAACGGTGGATATTTTTTGGTATGCTTTTGATGGGGAGAGGGTATTGGCATTTCAAAGATTGGTATGTGGTTGATGGGTTCTTGAGTTTGGATTTGAATTTTTGTATTGTAGTTTTAAGGGTACTGTGAGTTCTTGAATTTCCTTTTTACATGGGTGGTTTTGTAGAAATTCTTTTCGAGTTTTGGATTTCATATTCTTCTTGATGGCTTCTTGGAGAGTGTGCTCTTTTTTTTTGGATGGCTGTTTCAAGTTTTTGAAATTAAAGAAATGGGTTGTTTGCTGGGAGATCATTCTTTGGTTTTTGAATTTTATATTTTGTATACCATAGATTTTGAATCTTACAAAAGGGTATGTCATTTGTATTTTTGTAACGGTTTTATGTATTTTCTGTTTAAGCTTGGAAGTATCTAATTAAGGAATGATTGGTAGAGTTTTTCCGGAATTTGTGTTTAATGAATTACGGAATTCATTATGCATATCCAGAAGTACCAAGAACTTTTGAGAAGATAAAGCTATGATTTCTTCTTACTCTTTATTCCATTTGGTGAATGAAATACAACATGTTGGGTTGCCAATGTTTTGGTTTATGTACTCAAAATAATTCCTTTGTTTGTCTGCTATCTTGTATTGAGTATACTATTCTCATCTTGCTAACATCAAGTTATATGTCTCATTTCTGGTGCATGTTAAAATTCTAAAGTTTTGAGCTTTCAGGATGGCCAAGACAATAATTGATGCTATTTTGAGCCTCAGCTTGGATGATTCAACAAGCAATCTGGCTGCTGCTGCACTCTTCTATATTTTGACTAGCGATGTAAGCTATTTTATGTTTTCTACATTTTTCCCACACTCTTGTGATTGTGTACTTTGTTGAAACCTCAAAAAGGGGCCTCTGAAATCTATACCAAAGCAACTGGGAATGTAGCATTACCTCCTTTTGAGTTGTTAGATAAGGTACTGTTGTTTTTAGGTGTTTGGACATGGATGGAAGGCAATGGCTGGCATTAGTTTGTTTGAGAGACCTTGTAATAGCAAGTACAGCCTTTAATTTATATAATAAAATATTCACATGGAGTTCTATCCTTGTAAAAGTATAATCTTCAGTTTCTTTGTTTGAAAGTTGTAATGTTCTCAAATCATATGCTGGTGTTCTTATCCAGTTATATCTTGTTTGTTTATTTGATACTCTTGGCTGGAATTCATTTTTTCCATTTATCTTGTCCCTCATCAGAATGGTTTTGACAGCTTTAATTTCACTATTTCAGGGTCAAGATGAACACGTTTTAGAGTCACCAACTTCCATTTATTTTCTTAATAAATTGTTAAAACCCACTGTTTCCACTGCTACTGAAGATAAGGCTCGAAATATAGGCAGTAAGCTTTTAGCATTACGCAAAGAGTCTGACATCTTACGAGATACAAGTAAGCTGGCAGATTCTAGCTCTAATGCCATTGGTGCCAAGGTTCAAGAAATTCTTGTTCATTGCAAGGAAATGAAGTCACGTTGCGGTGATGATAGTAGAATGGTGAGGCCAGAATTGTCTCCAAAATGGATTGCATTGTTATCCATGGAGAAAGCTTGTTTATCTAAGATATCTTTTGAAGGTATTCTAGATATCACACCTCCCAACTCTATCTATAAGGAATTATTACCTTTCGTTTCTGTTACATATGGTTTATTCTTATCATAGGATGAATAGTAGTTTTGTTGATTAGGACAATGAATGCATTCCTGAATACCAGTTATTATAAAGCCAATATTGTAGGTGCAACTGCATTTATTCTTCCTTTTTCTTTTATTTTTGAGTGCTTCTGTCTTTTGGCTTATCTTGTTGAGGTAGATCAAACTTAAACCATTGTGTAATGGACATTATCTCTTAAATCATTTTTTTGTACGCTCTCTCTCTCTTTTGTTTTTCAAGTTTCACCTTTCTATTGTTGTTGGATTACATGTGATAAAGTTTTGTTTTTGAATATTTATTAATTACTTGAGTTAAAAAATGATTTAACTGGTATCATTTGCATATTGCTGTTTATTACAAACTTCTTGAACTTCCATATCCTATATGCATGTTTTCTATTAAGATTTATGATTTTTTGCTATGAAACATGGAGAATGCAAGTCATTCTGCATGCAACGTCTTGTCATGTCTTTTCATAAGCAATAGAACCTTGCATGCATGACCATGACCATGCATACTCACACACACATTTCTCTCTTGGTTTTCCTCCTTTCTTGCTTATTTATCTCCATGTGTGTTGCGTTCATTCAGATACATCTGGCATAGTAAGGAAGACAGGGGGCAACTTTAAGGAGAAGTTACGAGAGCTTGGAGGACTTGATGCTGTCTTTGAGGTCATCATGAATTGTCACTCTGTTATGGAGGTGCAAGCCTGATGTTTGTTTTTCTCTCTGTGTTATTGAATAGAATAGTGATATGTATTATTTGGAGATGGTAACTATTGAAAACATTTATTTGCAGAGGTGGAAAGAACATAATTCACCTTCCATTCAGGATGCAAACGATGACATGCATCTGTCGAGCCTGTTGCTACTTCTGAAATGTTTGAAAATTATGGAAAATGCTACATTCTTAAGTAAAGATAACCAGGTTCAATGAGATATGATTTTGTTCTGTTTATTCTTCATCTATGCAGTTATTAGAATTTAAAATGCTATCTGAAGCTAAATTATTGGATTTTAATGTTCAAATTTGTTCTTCAATGATACAGACTCATTTGCTTAGAATGAGGGGTAACTCAGATTCTCATGGGCATCGGCTATCTTTTACTAAAATCATTATCAGCAACATAAAAAATCTATCCAGTAAGACTGCTGTCTTTTTTATGTCTATTTCTGGTTCTTATACCTAGATTGCTTTAATCACGTCTGTGTTCTGATAATTGATGCATTGATTTCTAGGTCTTCATCTACTCAAGAGTTCTGCTGCTGCTTCCAGTGTTGGAAACCATTGTAGTCTTTCTGAAAGAAGTGATCATGCTTCTGATTCGGCCATAATTGATGACTCCAGAGGTATGTGGTAGCCTATATCACTGTAGTGTTTCTGTATGCCTGTTGCTCTCTTCTCCCTCCCTCCCTCCCTCCCTCCCTCCCTCCAATGATGTATCTTTGATTTGAATTATCAGTAGACAGCAATGGAGTTATATGTATCAGCTCTTCTCTGAATTACTGCAATGAAGCGAGGACCTCCTCTGAGAAAAGCTTAAATGTATCTCAGAATTCCATTGCCCGGTTGAGGCTTTCCGCCTCCAGTTCTGAAACTACCACACCATTTATTGAAAACACTTGTCAACTGAAGATGAGAATACATCCTTCCATGTCCAGCTCATGTAGCGAGACATTGAGGAGTTATGAGAGTAATGGGTCAAGGACCATATTTGGCCTTGTTGAGAAACCTAATCGCCGAAAAGATGCCAGGAGTGAGCTCTTAGATGGTAGCCAAGATCCTTATGCATTTGATGAAGATGATTTTCAGCTCTCAAAATGGGACTTGCTCTCTGGGAAACAGAAAATCTCTCGAACTCGTAACAGTAGGATAAACTCCAGAGAAGTTGAAAATGGGTATCAGTTTAAGCTATCGAGCCAGGAAGAATCAAGTAATGGTGAAAATTGGCTACAAAAATCAAGTAATACAGAACATTATCATTCACAGAAAAGCTCTCATTGCAGTGTTCCTGATGAAGAACATTCCAGCCTTCTGGCAGACTGCCTTCTTACTGCTATCAAGGTATTCCTCTGAACCATTTTGAGGATTTTCTTTTGTGTTCCATCCTTCTTTTCTGTTCTTGAAGTAAGAAAAGGAAGCTGCATAAGCTTTTTTCTTAAGAAAATTATTTTTTACATTTAAATTTAGCCTTTGTAGTTACTATCTTTACCTTGCAGGTGCTAATGAATTTAACAAATGACAATCCTATTGGCTGTCAACAAATTGCTGTTTGTGGAGGACTGGAGACTATGTCTACACTGATTGCTGGCCACTTCCCCTCATTCAGCTCATCAATATCCTTGGTTGGTGCGATGCAAGAGGACGGTTCAAACATTGAACTTAACAATCAGAATGATGTTCATCTCAATGATCAAGAGTTGGATTTTCTTGTTGCTATACTGGGCTTACTTGTGAACTTGGTAGAAAAGGACGGGGATAACAGGCCAGTTTTACCTGCCCAATAATCACTTCTGTCATGCATGTTATTTTCTTGCAATTGGTGCATGACATAGTAAAATGCTTCTTTTCTCTTGATTGCTTCTGTCAATTTAACTTATTGAAGCTTGATCTTTGTCCTAGTTGTATTGCGATCTACCTGCTGAGGCTTTCTTTCATGTTAACTATTATCTTTAAAAGCATTATATGGGTAGATTTATACATCCTAGAAATTTATGAAAATTTGATTTTAGATGGCAACTGCATGTATAGGATTGAACTTTGGTGCTGCTTGCCGACCATATTTTGGAATTATCTCCTGTTCTTGCATTTAAGCAACACCAATTACTCAAACCAACTTTCTCCTTGTATTACATAGATTCCTTGTGCTATTATCTGATGACATTCGAATTTGAGTGAAACCTTTCCAATTCTGTAGTTTTCATGCTAGACAATGTCATTGTTTTGAACACTCCAATGATCTCTTTTCAGATTTGCATTTAATGATTTAGCTATTGTCCTTGAATTTATGGACTGGCCTAGCCCCACTTGGAAATATTTTTGCTGTTCAGATCTCTCAATTTAGTAGTAGTCTGCTCGTTAGGATTTCCTTGTTTTGATCTTGAAGGTGGCATTTGGTTTATTTTTTCTTGTATATTCATAGTTCTCTGACAGAAAAAAACAAGTTTTTATGTTTATTGCCTATCAAAACTTATGGTTAAAGTCGACTGCAGATCAAGGCTTGCTGCAACAAGTGTTCCCCTTTCAATCTTGGAAGGGTCAGAAGATGAGAGTCGCAAGGATGTAATTCCACTACTGTGCTCCATCTTCCTAGCCAACCAAGGTGCAGGTGATGCAGCTGGAGAAGGAAATGTTGTGTCATGGGTAAGTACCCTTCATACTGTCTTGGAATCATATTTTACAAATGTATGTGGGGATGCATGTGAAAAATTGAGTAAATCAAATGTTACTGACATTTCCGAAACATGCATATTTCTGGATTGTACAGAACGATGAGGCAGCTGTATTACAAGGAGAGAAAGAAGCAGAGAAGATGATTGTCGAAGCTTACTCAGCACTGGTACTGGCATTCCTATCAACTGAAAGGTTTGTGCGCTCCATTCCTTCTTTTCTTACACATTTTTTTTCAGTGCATTGCTTCTCAAATTCTCCCTGTTCAATGACAGCAAGAGCATACGTGATTCCATTGCTGATTGCCTCCCGAATCGCAACCTGGCTATCCTTGTTCCTGTGCTGGAGAGATTTGTGGTATGCTTCTTTTTTGTCCTTAAGGGTATATTAAGTGAAGAGATTAGTTGCAACTTGCAACATATTGAAAACCCATACTTTCTCGGCATCAACCCTCTTTGAATTATTATTATTATTATTATGAGTGAAAAGAATGGTTGCACATTTTTCTCTCCAGGCCTTTCACTTGACATTAAACATGATATCACCGGAGACTCATAAAGCTGTGACCGAAGTGATCAAATCATGTAGAGTCCAGTGAAATACACTGGAGACTCATGAAGATATGAGCCAAGTGATTAATCATGTAGAAGAGCATGATGATAAAGCTCCAGAAATGATATCACCGGAGACTCATAAAGCTGTGATCGATGTGATCGAATCATGTAGAGTCCAATGAATACACTGGAGACTCATGAAGATATGAGCCAAGTGATTTAATCATGTAGAGCATGATGATAAAACTCCAGAAGTGCGAACTTTGTACAGCCTTTTTTCTTCCTGGTCAATTTCTTTTTGTCCACCATGGTTTTAGATTGTTGTAGCACACCATGGAACTGGCTACAAGCCTGCCTTATAGTCTGATTGATTAACCTTTTCCAGTTTTGCCCACTTTCTTTTCTTTTCTTCCTTTTCTTTTTCTCACAATCCATATTATTCTTTTTGTATGGTGCAGTCTCAGACGCTTGTATTCACGGTAATGAAAGCAAGATCATATTGTATTTGTGCATTACATTTACACCTATCTGATCTGTGTGCTCTCTCAAGATTCTTATTATATAAACATCTGATATTTGCCAAGGTGACTTTAGCAGGGGAAAAACAGTGCCATGTTTGGATGTGATCAAAATAGTTTTTGATATGACCCAGGTGGCCTAGGATTGAAGCTGCATTCATCATATATAGAGACAGCTTTCCGTTTCTTATCATTTCAACGTAATTATGGAATTCCATTTGAGAGAAAAGACAAGTCAGGGAGCAAGAAAATTAAATGTTTGAATGAAAAATGTGCAAAAAGCAAATAAATTTCACTCATGAAGGGGAAAATGAGAGAGCATTAACCAGAGATTTCTACCACTTTTTGAGTAACTAGCATGTGCACTGTTTTATGATAGCCATGTTACCCGAAACACCATACAATTATTAACCGGAGACGAATTTATTTTGAATTAACTTGATCGAACTTGTTTGTCAAGGAAGTCGATGATTAGCTGGTTTACCTGGTCAGGGAATTGCTCTTGAACGAAATGTGATCCTTCTGGCAAGGTCTTGATCTGTAGATCAGACATATATTCTCTTACTTTCCCACTTGCTAAGTAGTCCTCAATCCCTGGGAATTTAAGGAAATAGTCTTGTCCACCTATAATTAGCAAGCACTGGGGCTTTCACCACTGGGTTTCTGATGGTGAACTCTCTGTGCAGTCCCCTGCAAGAACCCAGATACATCATGCTATATTGGTACTTGGATTCAGATCATTTGAAGTAAATTTCTTGCCTAAAGTTTGGAAGAACAACTGGACAAAGAGGGTTTATTGGATATTTCAATGCAAATTCTTACTTGTAAGGGGACTCGCATTGGAGAATCAAATCCTGATTTTTCATATGCTTCTGCATAAATTGCAAGATCCTCACTGCTTAACCATGATGGTAGAGGGGTTGGATGGATCCACCAAATCCATAATCTCCTTATCTTTATCTGCTATAGGGATTTCATTTCTTGAAAAGAGAATGTAGATATTCCTCCACACAGTTTTAACATCAAATCTGCTAAAATCGGCCTCAGCACGCCCAGGCTCCTACCAGGGATGGAATTATAAACCAATTACCTCACACCAGGCTCATTGTTTTTAGCCAAAATGAACATCAAGTAAAGGATCTTGATGATTCTGTTTGACGATTAAAGTTTTATAACAACAGAGCCTAACATTCTATGATTACAAAGCAGATCAGAAAACTTAAGCACACATTATCCATTTGCAGCAGAATTCTCAGAAAGCAAAACAAGCAGAATGATTGCACATCTTTAACGACATTTCAACGCTTTTCCAATTTTTACAAAGAAAGCCTAAAGTCCCACTACAAGAAAATGAAGCAGAAAAAATCATGTACCTTCCACCTGTGGATGTAGAAACCTTCAGGAAGGTCCTTGTATCGTAGAGGCCTGGGAGGAAAGAAGGGCACACCCAAAGAAATTATTCCAGAAATTCTTGTTGGCTGGAGAAGAGAGAGAAGATAAACAGGCCAGGAACCAAAATCTTTTCCTACCAAGAAGGCCTGTGATCATCGTAACTTTGTTATCTTCAAGCACAGCTATGTATTTGCAATTGCACACGTAAATCAGTTGGTACCTGGTAGTGACACAAGAAATAATACATGGCCAAAGTTCGGCTAAAATTGATACAGTGTAAGATTGCTACCTTCTCAATTTGAAAATAATCAAGGATAGCAATGGTGTCCTCCACAAAGTCATCAAAGGATGCCTTTTCAAGATCTGGGTGATGCTCAGATAATCCATAACCTCTTAAATCTGGTGCGATCGCGTGATATCCACCATTAGCAACAGCAATCATTTGGTGTCTCCATGAATACCATATCTCTGGGAAACCATGAATGAAAACCACCACCGAAGAACCTACACATAAAAAGAAAAAAAAAGCTTTACAACTGCTAAAAGATTAAAAATAAATAAAATTGAAAGCAAAAGTGATAGTCGATCTAAACCAGTTCCAGTCTCAGCAATGTGAAGCTTCACTCCTCTTATGTTTACGTACTTGTGATGTATCTGGTCCATTGAGAAAGAGATAGAGTTGACTGGTCTGAAGCTTTCTGTACTAATAAAGTAGTCCATGA
The DNA here is from genome assembly GCA_029228465.1 of Salix viminalis. NCBI lineage: Eukaryota > Viridiplantae > Streptophyta > Magnoliopsida > Malpighiales > Salicaceae > Salix > Salix viminalis. The sequence continues at coordinate 1,996,014 of CM055429.1, read as the reverse complement.
AGGTGGGAAATGATTCAGTGAGACACAGCACAGTCTTCTTACTCTACCATAAAGGACAAGTGGAACTCCCACTGCATTTGCAATGTTTGGTCTTTCACTGACCACGACATATATTTTCGATTGTTGAAGAATAGGGGCCTTACATGATGTTGTTCTTGTGATTCGTGAAAGCTTTAAGGTACTTTTAATTTTGTCCCAAATGATTATCATACCATGGATTTGTTTTGCATATCCCAAATCCTTCATCTCAATCAATTAAAAAATTACTTATTTAATTTATTTATTTCCTTGATGCTAGATCTACGGCAAGTATATCATCTGCATGCAATATTAGAATGGTATAAGAGTTGTCAAAGCTATTCATATAGCAATAATGACATGCATGTAGTTTTATGAACAAATTCCCTCTTATATTTAAATTTAAGTGTAATGTGTTTGAAATGAAACACAAGAAAAATGTTTTTATTATTAAAAAGAGTCTATAGCCTTCCCCTAGAATGATATAATTAGTTATTATATGTATGTATATGTATATGTATATATAAATGTTTTGGCAAAGAAGATAGGCATGTCACCACCAATTTTTGTTGGCCAAATCACAGTGCTCTAAACTTTAAGTAGTGGTTTTGATATGAACTTTAACACAGAGGACGGATTTTGCATATACCACAAATTAGTCAGGAAAAACACCATCTCACTTCAAATCTAAAACCCTGATCATTTTATTAAAGAAAAAAACGTACTGCTATTCTCGGTTTCTCTCCACGCATCATCTGGATTGCAAAGATTCAATCTGTAGCCCGACCTGCCTCGGAAATCTCACCTGGTAAGCACTCTCTCTCTCGCCTCTCCAAGCCATTGCACAACTTGACTTTCTTGCTTCCTTCTCATGATTTGGATTTTCATAATCTTGCGCTGTATTTGAGCTCTAGGGTTTCACAAAAAAGGGAGGAGATTTTTTGTGATCTTAGGGTTTCAATCAGCTGTGGGATTAATTTGGGTCTATTTTTCTTTACTGGGTTCATAAAGATTATAGTGGGAATTATAACCTCATGAATGAAAATTATGAAAAGCAAAAAAACTTGGGATTCTTTTAGCATGGTTGCGTTTTGTAATTGAGAGAGCTAAGAAGATTTTCTTTTGATAACCAAATGATGCTGTTCTATTGCTTGCTTTTCTATATTTGATTGGTTAACTAGTTGGATTAACACTTGGAGACTTGATCAGGTGTTACTGGAAGTCTGTGTAGTGTATTGGGAGGAGAATGGCTGATTTAGAAAACCTGCTGCTTGAGGCAGCGGGAAGGACTGGGAAATCAGGAAGAAACAGGAATTCAATACCACCATCCAGGAGGCGAAAACGTGAGGGGTTCATATTCTGATGGTGGAAGTGATTCTAGAGATGATGATTCCGATGATGATCGAGGGTATGTGAATAGGAAGCCATCTGGGTCTCAGGTGCCTTTGAAGAAGAGGTTGGAGACTAATGAGAGGGATGATGAGGGTCAGGGTGAAGGTGATTATGATGGTGGTGGTTCAGATCGTGAGGGTGGAAGTAGTGATGAATCTGATATTGGTGATGATCTTTACAAAGATGAGGATGATAGGCAGAAGCTTGCTCAAATGAGTGAACTTGACAGGGAGTTGATATTGGCGGATCGAGCAGACAAGAAAGGGGATAAACATTTGACTGAGAAGATAAGATCAAAAAGGGATAATGATAAAGCCCACCCGATCTAGAAAAGAGACTCCCCCCCTCTTCCATCGTCTCGTGGAGTGCGTTCATCAGCTAGGTCTGCTGACAGGGCAGCTGCTAAAGATGATGCATTGAATGAATTGAGAGCTAAACGTTTAAAGCAGCAGGATCCTGAAGCACATCGCAAGTTGAGGGATGTGTCTAGAGGATCCACTGGCAGCCGGGGTTTTTCACAAGTCAAAAAGAATAATTTCACTTCAGCAAGTCTGAGTAGTTCCAGTAGTGAGAGTGGAAGTAGATCTCACAGTGAGGATGAAGGGTCAACAGGTGATGGTGGAATGGCAGACAGTGATGAGGATGTGGAACCCGGGTCCCAGGGACCAACTTATGAAGATATAAAAGAAATTACCATTCGGAGAACCAAACTTGCGAAATGGTTTATGGAGCCTTGGTTTGAAGAATTGATTATTGGTTGTTTTGTAAGGGTTGGGATTGGTAGGTCAAAGTCTGGGTCTGTGTACAGGCTCTGCATGGTCCGGAATGTTGATGCTGCTGAACCTGACAAGCCATACAAACTGGAGAACAAATCAACTTATAAGTATTTGAATGTTACTTGGGGTGCTGACACCTCTGCTGCCAGGTGGCAGATGGCTATGGTTTCAGATTCTGGACCAACCGAGGAAGAGTATAAACAGTGGGTTAGAGAGGTGGAGCGTGGTGGTGGCAGGCTGCCAAGCAAACAGGATATCTCGGAAAAGAAGGAGGCCATAAGAAAGTCAAACACATTTGTGTACTCGGCAGCCACTGTGAAGCAGATGTTGCAGGAGAAAAAATCTGCGTCATCAAGACCATTAAATGTCGCTGCTGAGAAGGACAGGTTGAGGAGGGAGTTGGAAATTGCACAGAGCAAGCATGACGAGGCAGAGGTGGAGAGGATTAATGCAAGAATTGAGGAACTGGAGGCTTCTCGGCATGCCAAGGTGAAAGATGCGAAGGCTGTTAGGTTGGCAGAAATGAACAGAAAGAACAGAGTTGAGAATTTTAGAAATGCATCTGAAATGAAGCCAATAAATACAGGTCTAAAAGCCGGGGAAGCCGGGTACGATCCGTTTTCAAGGAGATGGACAAGGTCAAAGAATTATTACGTTTCAAAACCTGCTGAAGTAGATGATCCTGTTGCAACTAAAAATAGCGAGGCAAATGACAAGGTGGCGATTGCAGCTAGTAATCAAGTTGTAGCAGGGGTGACGTCAGAGGCTGGTGTGGCTGCTACCGAAGCTGCCTTGGAAGCGGCAGCTGATGCTGGGAAGCTGGTTGATACCAGAGCTCCTGTGGATCAAGGCACCGAGTCAAATACAATGCACAGCTTTGAGCTTGAAATCTCGCTGACTGCACTGCAGAGGTTCGGCGGACCTCAGGACGCTCAGGCAGTGTTCATGGCTAGGAAACAGAGGATAGAAGCAACAGTTGGATGCCGAGTCCCGGAGAATGATGGGAGAAGACACGCACTGACCTTGACGGTTGGTGACTACAAGAGAAGAAGAGGGCTTCTCTGAAATGCAATGGTGCACCAAGCAGTATCTATTTATTAACCTCCTCAGGTTCACGTTTTTCAAAAAACCTGTCTTATGTGTTAGTAAGTAGCTTCTTGCAATTAGCTTAATCGTGAGACCATTCAGTTGACAAACAAACATTTGCTCTCTTTTACTTCAGAGTCGTTAGTAGTAGTGATTGGCCTTGTGTTTTGTACTTTTTGATGGCTCTAATGCAAGATTTTCTGAATGTAAGTGCATGAGACATCAAGATTAATGAAATTCAAGATTTGGCTGGCAGAAAATTTACTCAACTATTTTCCTGAGATTAACTCGTGTGTCCTTTCGATAGTGGTGGGATCTTTCCAGGTCTAACATTTCAGCATGGGTTCTGCATCCTCTGTAAAAATTATTGTGTATTTGCTCCATTGCCTCTTTCTTCCTTTTTGCTTTAATCTTTTTTATTTTATTTTTAATGTAAGAAAAATGAGATTATTGGGAGTCTGCAGGATTCCTCGCACTAATCCTTCATGGGTCCTTTGGATGCTTGTCCCAGTAGAATCATGGTCTTCCCCAGGCACAGGCTGCCCACTCGCCACCATTGCTACTCAGGGGTTTTCCTTGTGCTTAGGTATTCGCTTTGTAAAGTTAAAGTTCAGAAGAAAAAAAAACTACGAGCGAGGAAAATGTCAAAACTACTGGTTACTGTAACTGACGGAGGGATGAATTCAAAATCATCTTGCCAGCTAGGGGAACTATGAAAATTATTAATAAATTATTATACAACAGATTGTGTGGTAAATTGGATCATGAGTTTTTTTTTCCTTAAAAAAAATAGCATAACATGAATAAAACTATATCATATTATCATTACCCGACGTTGAATTACGAGTGTCTACATTAAATTTCACATCTCAATAATCTTTTATTTTTTATTGAATGGTTTTTTTCTCTCTATATTACAGTTTTATTTTACTGTGTTTTAAAAATATTTTTGAAAAAAATATTTTTTTTTAAATTAAATTTATTGGTGATTTTAAATTATTTTTATATGCTGATGTCAAAAATAATTTTTTTTAAAAAATTATTTTAATATATTTATAAATAAATAACATTTTTAAAAGCAAACTTTAACCATATTATAAACTACAAATAGACACTACAGCTATGTGTCATCCAATCAAATAGATATTTCCATTATTTATATATATATATATATATATATATATATATATATATATATATATATATATATATATATTTGTGGTTTTGTTTTTTAGAATTTATATGATTTTATGTGATTTTCGTTCTTATTTAAAACCAAAGTAAGTCAATACAGATAGGACCGGGTTCATAATTTTTCCCCCGAAAGTTTGAAATGATATTGTTTTGGATTTATGTAAATAAATCAGATCATCAGGGCTTAATTAACTTTTGCCTGAAGTTTGGTTATCTCTAAAGTTTGCTCAAATGCCAAATTGCAAGTAACCAGGGGTGTGATTGCAAGACTATTTAAATACTAGCAAGAAAAGACTTTGCCAGTTTGTCCACTGGCTGTTCTTTTCTTTTCTGAGTTCAAAACCACACTGCTAGTAGCGTACGATGGCAATCTCTGTCAAAAGATTATCCCATCTCATTTCCCTAAAGAGACTAACCAAACACTTTGGTGTCTCAAATTACTCAGCATCCTCCACTTCTCAAATTGGTATGCCTGTAAACATTCTTAAACCAGAGATTGATGATTCATCTCAAGTTAAACATTCTCTTGCATACAACCTGTTTGTTAAAATGTATGGAAAAGGACATTAACTAACTGACGCTTGCTTTTCTGTTCTTATGAAGAATATTCAAAATGGAACAATGGAGGTGGAACTTTCCACAAATCAGCTTGCATCGACCCAACAGTGTTAATTGAAATCGGCGCAGTAGTTCATTCAAAAGCTGTGCTCGGTCCTAATGTACATGTGGGATCAGGAACTGTTGTAGGACCTGAAGTTACTGTTGGTCACTCTACAAAGATAGGGTATAATGCATTTTGTTTATGCAAAAAAGGGTTTTCGTGGAATTTTTATTATGCGATTAATATTGTTGGTTTTTTTTTATATATATATATAATAACTCTATTTTTTTTATCAGGTATAATGTTGGTCTCATTAATTGTAGGATAGGGGATTCATGTGTAGTTCACCATGGAGTATGTATTGGTCAAGATGGTAAGGCTTGGTTGTTTTAAATTTAGAGTTCTAACATTACCTCTTTTTTTATTATTATTAATAACCGTTCTTATAACTTTTAAGTTCTTAGCACCTTATCTTTATACGTATTGTTGATAGTTATATATATATCTAACTGATTTATGATTAATTACATGTGTTAGGAAGAGCAACGCATTTGACCACTTAAATATACGGTCTTTTCTCATACATAGACCTGTGATTTGTAGGTGGTTTCACTTAAATCATATGTTTTTGACCTACAGGATTTGGGTTTTTTGTGGATGACAAAGGCAACATGATGAAGAAGCCTCAAGTTGGTGATATTTAATAGTTTTTGAGGACCATTTCAATTTTTGTCGCCTCTCTCTCTCACTCTCCCCTCCTCTCTGTATATGCACTAGAGCACACAAGCACACACCACCCCTGATCCCTGTGTATGGGCTCCCATTTTAGACATGCACCACTTATTTATACGTTCTTAATGGATATGAGCATTCTTTTCTTGTGTAATTCTTTTACATTTGAATTAAGGAGCATCATAATCAGTGACAGTGAAAAATCATAATATCACTCCTAGCAGCTCACACTCTACGATTTACTCTTTTTTTTGTTGCTACAATTGATCCTTATCACCCATTTACAGAAAATCCAAATGGGTGCCTCATATGTCTTGTTCAGTTCTGGATCGGCAAATGAACTATCCTATTTTATTTTTCAGCTGCTGAATGCTATCATAGGAAATCATGTGGAGATTGGGGCAAATACATGCATTGACAGAGGAAGGTGTGGTGGCTGTTGGGGCTAGATATTAACTCGTATTTATGTATGTTTAATAGTAAATGGGCTTGAATTCGGAACCTGTCCAAACTAGATGGCTAAGTACACCACCCATTTGGCTATGTGCAGTTGGAGAGACACTGTTATTGGGGACCATTCAAAGTTAGATAATTTAGTCCAAGTGAGCTTTTTATCTTCCATTTTGACCAGATGATATATCTCATTTAGTGGTATTTAATTGCTTTCTACCTGGCTTAGCAGATTGGTCATAATGTAGTTATTGGAAAGGGTTGCATGCTTTGTGGACAGGTTGGGATTGCAGGCTCAGTGACGTAAGTTGCTTCTAAAGAATATGTTTATGATGCTGTTTCTTTTGAAGTACTCCAAATTTCCTTTTTATGTGTTTTGAATTCAGTACGTAGATGATTGGGTAGGTTTAGAAGGCATCGGTTGTTTACATCTTTGTCTTGTTTGTTCTTGTTTAGCATGGGAGACTACGTCACTTTAGGAGGAAGGGTTGCAATTCGCGATCATGTATCCATTGCATCGAAGGTATTAAATCATGTATTTGGTCCTGAGCTACCGTGAGTTGATTCTTTCATTGGGTGATTGACACATCGACACTAGTAGTCCATGAAAAGTGAATCATGCAAAGAACTGATACTTTCTTTGTAGTTTTAAGGATAAAATACAAATTTCTTATGAGTTTCAAGCATCCAATTTGCATTCAACTCTCTTCATCTGGGGCCTCTGAAATATTTTTGTAGACAGATCTTTTGCCTGCAAACTCGTGTCTGTCTGTCACATGGTACTATCACAGTCTCCATTAGAGTATGCATAGATCATTAGATTGAATTGCATATAATGGCTGGGATCAGGCCTGGCCTTGGATGAGCTACTGTAACTGATATAAATTATGGTCTCTGTTATGGGATATCTGATTTGCTTGAGTTGCAGGTCCGGCTTGCTGCTAACAGCTGTGTGACCAAAGACATTACAGAGCCTGGGGATTATGGTGGCTTCCCTGCCGTAAGATTTATTCTTTTCTTTCTTTCTTGTATCTCATCCTTATGTGTGGCCAAATTTCTTGGTGTCAATTCATTCTTAATGACATCACAAATTCAAATTAATATGGAAATTGTTTTCCCTGTCTGATCTGTAGGTTCCAATTCATGAATGGCGAAGACAAGTTGCTTGTCGTTACCGGATTTCAAAGAAGGCTATTCTATAGAGCTGCTTGAAATTGAAATCATATATACAGCTAAAATGGTAGGACTCTTCCCCCAAATGATTGTAATCTGAGAATAAAGGTTTGTGAAACGTGATTTGAGGACTCTTACAAAACTTCTAGGACTTTGAAGTTATTTTTTAAAATATTTTTTGTTTAGAAATATATTAAAATGATATTATTTTATTTTTTAAAAATTATTTTTGATATCAGCATATAAAAAATGATTTGAAAATATCAAAAAAATAATTTAAAAATAAAAAAAATCTCTTTTTTTTTCTTTTCAAAACACAGTGTTAAAGAAAGAAAAGGAGGGCAAATAGAGAGAAACGAGAGGGGAGAGAACTTTGGCACCAAGCTACCGATCCACGATCCCGATTTAGCTGGGGTAAGCTATATGGATCCTTTTACGTCATTCCTGCAATCGTATACCAAATTCATAATGGATATTGTGATTTTGTATTTTAAAAATATATTTTCTTAAAAATAATAATTAATTTTTAGATTTTTTATACATTTATATCAAAAATGGATTTTAAGAAATTAAAAATATTATTTTAATTCATTTTAAAATAAAATAAAAAAAAACATTGTCGAAATATGAAACAAAAAAAAGAAAACCATCCAAAAAGAATATTGACCCGTGTTAACTTCTTAAACATATGATATGGGTCATCAAATTAGAAATATCAAAGCATGAAAAAATCATGAAACTCAATCCATAAAAATAAAATATTACCAAATAGAAAACAAAATACTCAAAAGGATTTTAAAAAATACAAATTAATAGAATGAGGGCTAGTAAAAACAAAAAGTTATGGATTAAAATTGATTTTTTTTTATTCCTTAAAACTAAAGGGAGCTAGTATCTATAATTTATAAGTATTGGATTTACAGTGAGTATTTTTCCCAAAAAATTTAAAATCACCCATTTTCTGCGTGTTTTAATAGAGTTGGCAAGGGAAAAAAAAACTAGTGAAAATACCACGTGGCAGGAATAGGATCGTTGATTCTCGGTGAGAGTATAGTGAACGATGAGGCCACGGTTCCTACCATAGCTGTCATATTCGATCTGGAACTGACCTATTAAACGATTGCATCATAAAATTATTGTATTAGTTCGAGTCAACTGTTTTTTTATTATTATTAAAATAGCAGTTTATTATTATTATTTTTTATTTGGTGTTAGGTGTAGATTCTTTATGTTCAAACCAATTAAATATTAAAAATTTATCCATCTCAGTCATTTTCTTGTCCAATTGGCAATTACTATTATCCAGACATCACATATTTTAAAAAACTGTTCCATAGGCACAACAGAACATCTGACTCTTTTTCAAGAGAACTGAGAAATCACTTAATGAACTATACTACAAATAACAAGTTTATTTTTAAAAATATTTTTTGAAAAAAAATAATTTAATTTTAATTTTTTTTTCGCTTCCAAATAAGTTTTTGTCTGTGTTTTTCAAGCCATTTTTATAAGTAAATGTCAAATATAATTTTTTTAAAATATTTTAATATCACCGCTTTAACTATACCATCAAAGAAGAATACATGAAAAAGAAAAGCCTTTTTCGCTCTCTAACTAAAAGGAATATATCAGTGTACTGCTGTTGATATCTTGGCTTGACTAGTTGAGTCTAGGCATGGCACCTAAGCTCAGGATTGGAATCTGCCCTGGATAAACAATTTTGAGAAATTTACAAAATACAGATTAAGAAATTCAGGCAACGTGGGACATTATTTGTATGATGTGGTGAGTGTAATTAGATAACGAGATCATTATATATGTGTGTGTGTGTGTGTGTCTTGTGACAGATGGTTCATTAACTTGCATGGTCTGGTTGTATGAAAATAAAAATAGTCCACCTTCTGCCCATTGCATTTGGTTTTTAAAGAGATGACCAGGTGACATTAATCTTGGAACTAATTAGAGTTTAAGAAGGATCCAGATCTAGACAAAATATTATTCTGAAAAATAGGGTTTTTTTTTTTATAATTTATGTGGGTATCCACGCCATATTGTTTTACACTCGACAAATCTTATGTGTCCTGAAAGTTAATGATCATGTAAGTTTTAAGTGATCATCATATTAATAATTATATGGTTTGAACCTGAAACTACAAGAGAACAAATCTCTTAATCTTATTCTTAAGCTATTACCACTGTATCATTTAGTAGATTGTTCGAAAAATAGGGTTTTTGAAGAATAACGTGAAGCGTGCATGAATGCCGGGAAAATAATAAGTGTAAACAGAAAACAAAATTGTTCAATAAAATTAATATGTATATAATAATAATAAAAAAGTAAAACAGTTAGGAAGCTTGAAAATAAATGAAACTCGTAGATAAATTAGAGAAATAACAAAACTAACTTGGACAGTATTCTTTGGATTTAATTTGTAGGTTTTCTGTGCTTTAATTGGTCACAGCTAAATCTTGATTCTCCTATAAGCAAGATCTATGATTTAAATTTTTATTTCATTTTTATATCGTTTTGGTGGGTTCATATTAAAAATAAATTTTAAAAACTAAAAATATTATTTTAATATATTTTTAAATATAAATTACTTTAAAAACAATTATTATAATATCAAAAGTGTATTGTAATCGCGGCACAATAGTGTAACACCATGTGCTCATCTTGATCAAACTATCACCATTGCATGTCGGTCGATCTGTGACTCGTTTAAGTTAATTAGATATAGTTGTTGAAATAAATGATATGAATTAAAATATGAAACTACAATTATTAAATATAAATTACTTTAATTATTGTTGTTGTTGTTTTTTAGACAATCAAGCAATAATAGAATGATTCCAAGATAAAGTTGCAAATTCTATTAGTTTATGTACATATATTATTTTTATAAATACATCACAAAAACATTTCTAGAAGGGGATGGCGTGGGTTTTAGTTTTTAATGTCAAATCAATAGAAATATTTTGGGCAAATTTTTTAATGTCAAATCAATAGAAATATTTTGGGCAAATTTTTAAAAAGTCAGGATGGTCTCAATTTACTCAAAAAAACAATTATATCAAGTGGGTCCTTCTGAGTTTCATGAATTCTTGATGAATTCTTTAAATCCATGGTCGATCATTTATTTTTATTTTTCATTTGAAGGATGTTATTTCGTAGGTAAATGAATATTTTTTTTATTCAAAATTTTTAATAGAAAATGAGTTAAACAAAATTATGACAATTTAATTTGAACGTAATAAATATCTATTAAATCTAGTTTGGATAAATATGATTTTTTTTACCGAATAGATAATGGATAAAGTATAAATATTATCAAACTCTATCAAAAACTCTTCTAAATCTAACCTAATAATGTATTTATATTATATGAATAACATTTATTATTTAACATGCATATATATATATATATATATATATTGTGTTTTTATTTATTAATAAATAATAAATATTTATTAAATATATATAATTATCCAATAAATAATAAATATCAATAAATTCGACCCGGAGCGCCCATTCTCTTCCCATGTTAGAAGTGATTAGGTTAATGATTAAGCAAATCTAAATCACACAAATATACATATACATACACACACTAAAATAATTAAAATAAAATCAGTAATCGAGTCTTTTGATGATGGTCGAAGATCGAAGGAATAAAAAATATATAAAAAAGATAGAGATATATTTTCTTTTAAAAAGAAAAAAAAAATATACATTTTGTTTTTACTACCATCATCTCTTATATTCCAACACAACCTAAGCTAAAGATAACAATGTTTGTTACAAGTTAAAGTCTATAAAAATCTAAAACATATAACTATGAGGGAGACAATTAAAATAATATTTTTTTTATTTATTAAAGTATACTTTGCCGATGTCTTTTAAATATAAAAATAATAATTAAAAAGGCATGGTGACACTAAATATGAAAATAAAAATAAAAAATTAATTAAAAAGAATATTTATTTTCTAAAAAAACTACCCAGTCAAAAACGTGTATTGTTAAATAAAAAAATGAAGACATGCCTTTTTTATTCCCACCATCCCCATCACTTATTTTTTTTTATATGCAAACAATGTGAAGTATAAAAATATTTCATTTTTAATTATCCAAGTCTTCGCTTGCCAAAAAAATTATTATAATCTTTTATATATGTGTGTGTAGTGTGTACCCCCTATAATATTGAATAAGAAAATATACTAGAAAAAAGTATTCTTAGTAAAAAAGAAGAAGAAATAATCATATCGAATAGAAAAAAACATAAGATTAAATAATATTTTTATATAAATAATTTTTTTCTTTGAAAAAACTTTAAATTAATATTTATATGTATTATGCTGGTGTACTGATATTAAAAATATTTTTTTTATTACTTTTAAATAAAAAAAATAATTTCTACTACCGTCTCAACCATATAAAAAGCCTCAAATGGAACAATGGCTCTGTTCCAAAATGTGAGCCAGCTTTCAAGTTCATGTTGAGCCAAACCAGAGCCAAGCTTCCATTTCTCTCTTTATATCTATCCTTCTCTCTTCACTTTATAGTGAAGTGAACTGGAGACTCCCACTTCGACTATCTTTTTGGTTTCCAATGCCAAAGCGCAGAACACAAAAATTATTTCTTTTTTTTTGATATTTTGCCGCCTCCATTAAAATCCTCTGCTCTCACTCACCTCCATCATTCCTTCTCTCTTTCTCTGCAACTCTCGGGCTCTTATTGACTCATAAATGAACCAAAAACCAACACCCAAAGCCACATTTTAGCCACCAATAAACACCATGTACAGCCAGATCACCAAGCTTGAAAAGAAATGTCTTGTCTGTGCTGAACAGTTGCGAGAAATGAAAAGATCAATCTTTGCCTTTCTCTTTTGCTTACCAACTTCATTCCTTGCTGTTATATTCTTTCTCCTCCTTCTCTGCAATGGTTTCGTTGTTTTCAACGTTCACCTTCCCTTTCCCTCCAAACCCCAGCCAGAACCCGCCAATTTCTCTAAGGCCAACCTTGCTGGAAATTCACTCAAAAAGCTCCCGTCTTCAGAGATGTATGCTGTTAAAGAAGATACCCCAGCAGTTATTTTAAAGACCCTTTCGCCTCTTTTGCAAAATCCAGCCATTTCAACGACACCGATTAATCATCATGTGGTTCCGACGCCAAAGAAGGCTCGTGAATACAAAGCTGTGAAGCGAATGCTGAGGTCTGGAGACAATTCAAAGCAGTTTTCGACAAGAATAAAAGACTTCCTAGGGAATCATGGTTGCAAGGTCAGGTTCTTTATGACATGGATTTCTTCTTTGAAGCCATTTGGCGATAGAGAGTTGTTTGCTATTGAGAGTTTGTTCAAGTCTCATCCATATGCCTGTTTGGTTATTGTTTCCAATTCCATGGATGCTGAAAGTGGGAGCCTTGTTTTAAAGCCATTTCTTGACCAAGGGGTTTAAATTGATTGCAATTAAGCCTGATTTTGATTATATATTTCAAGGACACTCATGCTGAGAAATGGTTTAAAGCATTAAAGAAAGGGATTGTCAGCCCTGGTGAAGTTTCTTTGGGTCAAAATATGTCTAATTTGCTCAGGCTTGCTTTGTTGTACAAGTTTGGTGGGATTTATATGGACACTGACGTGATAGTGCTGAAGACACTTACCACATTGAGAAATGTTATAGGGGCACAAAGTATTGATCTTGAAAATGGGAATTGGAGCAGATTGAATAATGCTGTGTTAGTTTTTGATAAGAAGCACCCATTACTCTTCAAATTCATTGAAGAATTTGCACTCACATTCGATGGAAACAAGTGGGGTCATAACGGTCCTTATCTGGTTTCAAGAGTTGTTTCAAGGGTCAACACCATGCCTGGGTTTAACTTCACTGTATTGCCTCCATCTGCATTTTATCCGGTGAATTGGAGTAGAATTAAGAGTATCTTTAAGGGGCCCAGAGGTAAGGTCCATTCAACATGGCTGCATAGAAAACTCGAGCAGATTAAAAGTGAAAGTTTTGCAGTTCACTTGTGGAACAGGCAGAGCAGAAAGATTAAGGCTGAAAGTGGGAGCATTATTAATCACATAATGCTGGATTGCTGTGTTTTCTGCAATTCCTCGAGCTCAAGTTTGTAGACTGCCATAGGAAAATTGATGATTGCTTTTGCGATCTGTGGTTGTGGACTGACTCCGTCCCTTACACCATTACAATGGTTTTCTTTCATATACCCCACCCATTGTTTTTCTTTCTTATTATTTGCTTCATGTATATCTTCTTGCATTTATATAATAAGGAGCAGAAATGGCTAGTTGGTGTTACTGTCTCTCTTATGAATAGTTTACTGGTTAATCATGGACCGATACAATTATTCAACTATATCTTAAAAAGTTAATTATTCTTTGAGAGTTAATGACCCTTTGATTCTCTTGTAATTCATCTCATATTCCCGGACAGCATAAAGAAAAACAACACGGTTAGAGCACCAAATGTCCACGCAATCCTCTCTAAATATGAAGCAAGGTCAGTTCATTTAGCCCCCAAGAAAGAGGTCGTGACGTGATGACAAATGATTTATTATCTCTACAGTAGATCTCGAGTTTGAGTCAAGACGTACAATCCTTGTAAGAGGCAGGAACAAATATGCAATCATGCTGAAGATCATGCCTATTAAAATAAGCTGCGAGAGTGATTTCCCAGCTTCCATTTTTTTTGTTTTGTTTGATTTCTTGTCACCATATGCTCTAATCTAGGCTGTAAAACTAGACATCGACAACATTATTTCCCTTCATTAGTCGATGGATAGAGCAATCCCACCCACTCCCTAATGTTTAATTCCCTCTGTCTCACCAGAATATAATTAGTTTTCCTTTTTTTACAACTATGGGGTCCATGCATGATTGGCAATCAAGTTCATGTAGATTTGATGGGTTCTGCACATGAAACTTCGGTGATCTATATCTGTCAAACTGGAGCTGGTTAGGTGATACACAAGCTGCTTGCTGCTGCTATCATGTGGAGCAGGATCTTCCTTGTAGGGTTGTGATTACTTGGTGGAGAGCTAAGCTTTTGACTAAATATTTTTAATGGCAATTAAGGACTGGAATTCTCCTGTCGAAATTACAGATGCGGTGTGTTGAAGAAGATGATAGTTTTTTCTTTATATTAAAATATAGTCACTAGGTGCAAATAGATTCAATAGACCATGTGAATGTTGCATGGAACCGGTCCCTGCTCTGCTGTACCCCAAATGTTTTGTATTATTTTCTGTTTCCACCCTTTTAAGATTAAGATTAAGAATTATTAATTAAGAAAAAACACTAAGTTTAGCATTTGGAAAGGACTCAAATCTCTATTCATTCCTTTTTTTCATGATGGAATCTCTAACTTGTTAGTTCAAAACCTAACCATTCTAACACTCAAATTTTAGTATCATTCTTTTTTTTTGTATCTTTTATACATGAGGGTATACTCTACGGTGTAGTTTATATCCTCAAATATTAATCTCAACAATTAACTCTTAACACTTAAAATGTAAAGTGAATAGAAATAGTTGGTAAAAAGTTTTTGATATTTTAGTCAAACCCTAACAAGTAATCATAAACTAGTTACAACATTTATTTTTTGCATTTTTAAAACTTGATAGGAAATATGATTTTTGTAATGAAAATATGCTCGGAATTATTTTAGGATTTTTCCGTTGGCACAAAAACAAAAAAAAATCTCATTGTGTTTTTTAAATTGAGATTTTTTTTTTGATAATTTAAGAGAAAATCAGGTATTTTGTATTGGGTTCGTATCTTATAGTATAAATTTGCGACCCAATATTGGAAAACATTGATGAAAAAACAAACAATAAAATCATAAATATTTTGGAATAACCCTTGAAAAAAATATTCAAATCTATAGCCTTATATTATGCAAATTGTTGGAAAAAATGCGATAAAATCATAAATATTTTGAATACCCATTTGTTTTTTAAATACTATTTTATATTATTCACTATTAATAATATTAATATTATATGGGTTAGGACCAGCCCATCCAAATGGGTTGGACCCAATCAAGTCGGGTTGCCTACCATGGCCCAATAGACCTGGCTCATTTTTTTTTTATTAGGCTAAACTTTATACAACCATTTGGGCTAGGCTAAAGCAAGTCTAGCTCATTGTCAAAGATGAATTAATTTGTTACATGCAATAGCCATTGTTTTATGCTAGAAAGAATCAGTAAAACTCAATCCGGGTTTTAATTTTTTCAAAAAAATATTATTTACAAAAATTAAAATGATTTTTTTTTAATTGATTCAAATCAATCGGGTTAACATATCAGACCTATGATTCAAAGTTTCAAACCTCTAGCCGGGCCAATTCAATAACTTTGGTCCAAATTACAAATTGACAACTGCTATAAAATAGCTTCCAACTATCAAAAGACTAGCCAGGATGTAGCAGCAGCAGCATCTTCATAGCCCAGATTCTCAATACTTCACTGGGATACAATCTTTTTTTCATCCGATATATAAGTTCCTGAGCAGGGATCAGGGTGATCTTTACGAGATCTTACATTGATAGAAGCAGAAGACAGGATGAATAATCTCAGTGATCTGGATTGATAATCAACTGTATATTAAGCTCCATTAATTTCAACCCGCACGTGTAAGAAAAACAACACTTTCACTGCAGAAAGTTTCTACTCTTCTGGTTCCATGGTTGTGTAGCTATTATCCACGGTAAAACAGTGTGTTGAAAAAGAATATTGCGATCAGCTTTATTGAACTTACATGGTGTGCAAATAATGGTTTTAGGCTAAACTAGTTTTTAGTATTACAAGCCTTTTGATGAAGTTTCGTGGGTGAAACAAGAATGGTACCCACTCATTCTTTCTGCACCAGTCTCTGAACTTCTACATCTCCCAATTCCACTTCACCACCTTTGCAACTCTCCCTCCATTTTGAAACATCATTTCAATTTGCTCCAATGACTTGCCTTTTGTTTCCGGGACACATGTATGGACAAAAGCAACGGAAAGAGCTGAAATAACTGAGAATACAAAGAAGGTTCCTCCAACTGTGATTGCAGCAGACACTGAGAGGAAGGACATGGAAACTGCACCACTACTGACCCGACTGCCCACCGCCCCGAGAGCCGATGCTTGAGCTCGAAGCCTTTGAGGGAAAATTTCGGATGACAAAACCCAACAAACAGGGCCAATACCTACAGAGAAGAATGCTACATTCGCACAGACTGATAAAAGTGCCAATTCAATCCCAAATTTTTCATCACTCATGAAAGATAGTGTAAGGCTCAGAGAAAGCAAGCTGACAGTCATTCCAATGGTGCTTATGTAAAGCAAAGGTTTTCGACCCACGTTGTCGATGAGAAATATAGCTATTAAGATAAAATATAGTTTTGGTAAACCCAACAGCAACTGTTGCAGCTAGTAGGTGAGTCTCGCTCTTGATCCCAGCATCCTTAAAAATCGTGGGACTATAGTAGACTGTTGCATCAATACCTGTAATTTGTTGGAAACACTGTATTCCACAACCAGTAATCAGCATCTTTCGAACTGCAGGTGAAGGTTTTAATAATTCTTGCCACACTGCTTTTGCTTCATGCTTCTCAGAATTAGCAAGGTCAGCAGCCAGCTGTATCTCAGCCAATCGTTCCTCCGCTTCTTTTTCACTATCATTCGTTTTTGACAGCACAGTTCTTGCTTCTTCGATTCTGTTCTGCCCCACCAACCACCTCGGGGACTCCGGGATCACAAACAGAGCAACTCCCATAAAGATCGAGGGAAGAATTCCTATGCCAAGCATAACCCTCCAGTTTATATGTACTGGTAGTCCTGAAAAAGCATAGTTGGAAATGTATCCAAGAAGGATTCCTAGATTTATGAAAATTTCAGGAAAGGAGGTGAGGGATCCTCTAACAGCAGAGGGTGATATCTCTGCAATGTACACTGGCGCTATCATGACCCCAAAGCCTATCCCCACGCCAGCCAAGATTCTTCCTGACATCAGAACTGTAAACGAAGGAGCAAGAGTCATTATAGCAGCCCCTGACTGAAAAACAAGTGTTGCAAAGGCTATCGTCCACTTGCGACCGATGGCATCTGACATTTTTCCTCCAGCTAAACTACCCAAAAGCGAAACTATGCTTAAAATTCCAACAAGAACTTCTTCTTGTACCTCGGATATCTTAAGATCTTCTTTGATGAATAAAATTGCTCCACTCATAACACCCACATCTGCAGTCACAAGGATGGATTACAAATTAGTACTTTGGACTACAGTCAAACAGATTCTCTTCTATAACAAGTAACAACATGATTCATGCATGTCGGTTGTGAATCTTGGATCGAATTAATAAACAAATACAGAGATTAAAGTGACCTCACTTGTGCATAAAGTCACGGCCTAAAACCATCACCCTTCATTTGGAGTGTAATATTAGATGTTCCAGGCTTTCAGCAACGTAAGTTATTTTCAAATATCTTAAGCAATGAACCACAAATTAAGAAATTTTGCAAGATGGTATTTTGCCAATAGGATCCCTTGAGGCAGCCAAGGGTTATTTTAATCACATCGAGAATCTTGAAGTATAACAATTTGCATCTAAAGGGATCATCAATGTGACCATAAACTAGGTAAGTAATCTGCACATAAGAATTAACAATCTCAATAATTTACTTACATCCCTCTCGTAAGATTTTTATTGCCCCCACAAATTTGCATTCCACCCTACAAATTTCTATCTTAAGCTTCTCACCAAACATTTTCCTATTAGTCCAGTAAAATTACATGTTCACTTACACAAATATCCTGTGTTTTACAGTGCTCGTATAGACAAACCTTAGAACCGCATTGAAATTACAACCAATGAAGTGCAGAATTTGATCTTGCATATGCTTTCAACTAATAAACAAATCAGAGAAAGATACAAAAGCTATGAAAACACAAATAAATTTTAGAAAAAAACAATATATGAAAAATGCTAAATTGGGTATCCAAAATTCAAGCATATCAAACAAAAGACCAAGAGATCAAATTAAAAAGAAAAGGATCAACATACTAACCATATCCCAAAAGTACAGAATTGAGAGAGGCAAAGATAGCACAGGCAAGAAGATAAATCCTCGTATCCCTTTTTTCAACATAAACACCCTCTTGATCTTGATGATTACTTGACAACACAGTATCTTCTTCTAACACATCAGATTCCATCCTCTTGTACTTGTTCTTCCCCCCCACAAGTCCATTCCCATTTTCTTGCACCCCCATCTCTCTCTATACTCACCTACACGTTAGTAACATTCAAAATGGTGTTTTAAAACGAAAAAAACTCGAAATGTTGTGGTTCTCTCTCTATATAGTTTGGACTCTCCCCTCCTCTGTATTTTCTTTACTCGTTAGTCAATGAGGATGCCGTGAGGGAGGGAGAACGCGTTGCGGGGGCTATAAACACGACTGTTGTGTCTTTGTTGTCTCTGAGGTTTACGGTTTTTTTCAGATCTGGCAAGGAAGAACCATGCTTGCGAAAACTAAGATGGCAAGATGAGGGTGGGTCCTATGTTTGTCTTGGTCGTACATCACTTTACGTGAGATGTCAAGGGTTTAATGCCATTTGTCATCCCCATATTTTGATACTTACTCCACATTGAGCCTTGTACTGTTAAAATATTTGTTAGAATCCTTAAGTTCTAATTTGTCCTCCCTTTTCACTCCATTTGATCTAGGCATTGCTTTTAATTCGAAATTGCTTTTGAAAGATGAAAAATAATTTAAGGAAAATATTTTTTCATTTTCCATAAACTGGTTATTAATGATTTTTTCCATATCAATTCCTTCCCATTAAGATTGTTTTTTTGTCGGGACAATAATCTTGATAATCATTGACCAGAAATTATAGTTTTATAAATTCATTATTGTATTTGTTTTTAAATATTTCTTACCTTCAAATTATTATTTTGAATTGTTTCAGTATATTGATGTAAAGAATAAATTAAAAAAATATTATTGTTACTTTATTATCAAGCGAAAATACACTTTAAAAATATCAGCTACTATGCAAGCTACTAAAATTTAAGGATTTGAATGTGCATTTTCATATAATAAGATTGAATGTGAAAAACTGTTATCAAATTGAGGGCCTTGTTTTGTCTCTTTTTTTTTCCTAGATTGCAAGCAACGTCAAGGCAGTCCAAAAATGACGGCGGGGTTGAGCTTTATTGGTCTTCTATTGTCTGAAAAGTCTACTTCTTGCGGTGAGCAGCCAGTGATATAAGGACACGTGGCCTCAATAGAGCGGTCCGGACTGGAAATTGACTGACCCAGCAGAGAGTTTCCATTATTCACCGTGTCCAGCGGCGGTGGGAGATTATTCTCCGTGGAAGACTTTTACGGGGGGAGGGCATGCATCATTTTGCTTATGAAGTTGCGAATTATTATATGCAATTTTTTTTTATGTGAGATAAAAGCATATTTTAAAAAAAAATATGCTTTTATGAATTTAGATGATTGATTAAAATTTTAGTTATTTTAAAAAGAAAAATATTAAAATAAATCAGTGTTTTATTGTTCTTATAATGTGAATTGACACAAAGTAATGATTTTTTACTTCCTAGATAAGAACCAATCCATTACATTTTTGTTTGGTGAGTTGAATTTTCACGGGTTTTTATTTATCATTGCTATATTGATTAGGATTAAAACGATGTACTTGCTTTTTTTTTAAAGCTAATAAGTTTTTCAATTTGACCAAACCTGTCAACTTGTAACCACACTACACCTAGCTAGGTCAACCATATATAGAAACATCATTGTTTTGATTAAAAAAAGTAACCCTATGAATTTTGATGCAATAACTCGAAAGATCAAACTCCTTTTTCAATTAGATGCCAAATCAAATCCAAAACAATTATAGTTTTTATATTTGAAATAATATACTAAGCTACAAAATTGAACTCAATTACAGCACGTGTAAAACTGAATTGAGGTGAAAGTCCTGATTATTTTATCTATAATTTAGAAATATTTTTTTTTGTTACAAAAAGACATATTTTTTATAATATAAAATAGAATCCATTAATTATTTCACGATAAACTCTTCTAATAAAATCATGTAACTAACCTCTCTGATTCGCTTTTACTTATATTTTTCTATGATTTGAAATTTAAATCAACGTGTTTAAGAGAAGCTCAAATATATGAATTAATTTAATATCGGGACTGAATTTAATTTCAAAGGTCATCTTCCCAGATTGTTGCAAATGCTAATTATTAAGACTTAAGAGGTCAAGGCCCGGTCCAAAATCTCTTTGATCCAACCGGTCCAGGCGCGGTCCTATTTATACACCTTCGCCATCCTTGGCGACATCTCTTCACTCCATCACTCTTTTCCGAACCCCCCCCCGCCATTAGCGTACTCTACACCTAGTAATCTTCTCGAATTCAAGCACCTCACCAAAAAATCATGACCGTAGAGACTCTGCCGTACCAAAACGGCGTCGTCTCCAACGGAGATCTAGCCTCCACAAATTCAAACTCTACAAAGAAATCCAAAGAGAGCGACCGACGTCGTCGCAGGCGCAAGCAGAAGAAGAACAAGTCTCAGGTTACCGATGCTTCCGCCAGCGGACACGACAGCGACACCGCCAATGATGATGGTGGTGATGCCAAGGAGAACGCCGATCCTCAACAGGTTCGTAGTTTAGTTCTAGGGTTTTTCTTTTATTTGAATAAATGAATAATTTGAGGTAATTTAGTTGATTTTTGTTGTCTGAATTGGTTGTTTTTCTGTATAAATTTGTGAAATTAGGGTTTGCATTCAGTACTTGAGATGAGACGTTAGGGATTTGCATTTGGTATTTTAGTTGATTTGAAGCTAGGGTTTTATATCCTATGCTGGCATAATGTACCGATGATACTGTTCTCTTTGTATTAGTCTTTTTGAGCATGCATTTATTAGAGGGAAAACACTTGCTAGTAATTATTGGGATTTTATAGTACTGTTTTAGGTGGTCTCGGTAAATAAAATACAATGGTAAAACGTATGAGACTGATTTTGATGTTATTTGAAATACATCAAATACCAATTTAATCAACCGGGAGAAAATTGGAGTTTATAATCTGTTCCCATGCTGCCTTTTCTTTACCTTGATTGCTTCTTGTACTAAGAAATGTAATCAAGTTGCCACTCCGAGGTTCACTTCATTGTTTGTTTCGCTTCATTGTATAATTAGATGGCCTTTCTTTGTATAAACATCATTGTTGTGATTGCTCGGTTAATTAAGAAAAGAATTAGATTTGAGCTTGTAGTAATTCTATGTGTCTTTATGTTGATTTAACTGCAAAAAATGCAGGTTATGGTTTAAAGATTTAAACTCAGTAACTTTTAATATTGTCCAAACTTGCAGGTCCTTGAGCAGATTGTCATTGAATATGTCCCAGAAAAGGCAGAGTTAGAAGATGGCATGGATGAGTTCAGGAGTATCTTTGAGAAGTTCAATTTCCTTCAAAGTGCTGGTTCTGAGGTAAAGGGATTAGGTTTGATTTTTTTATCTTTTTGTTTGGCAAATCGATGCATCACTGTTTCATGAAATTTCCCCTTAAGAAAGCAGTTTTTTGAATCCCATTTACTTTTATTTTAAATAGGAGAATGATAAAAAGGATGAATCAGTCCAAAATGCAGAAGCCAAGAAAAAAGCTGACTCAGATTCAGACTCAGAAGACCAGGAAAATGAACAAAAGGAGAAAGGCGTGTCAAACAAGAAGAAAAAGGTTTGCTTTCCCCAGTGCTTTATTATTGTTGATGGTATTTTGCATTAAAGCAATGAATAATGGATATTCCATTACTGAATGGTGTTTTGGTTTTCAGCTTCAACGACGGATGAAAATTGCCAATTTGAAACAGATATGCAACAGGCCAGATGTT
Source organism: Salix viminalis (assembly GCA_029228465.1). NCBI lineage: Eukaryota > Viridiplantae > Streptophyta > Magnoliopsida > Malpighiales > Salicaceae > Salix > Salix viminalis. The sequence continues at coordinate 1,973,661 of CM055429.1, read as the reverse complement.
GTAGAGGTACAATTGGTGTTTACTGTTTCAGTGGTTTATTATTTTTCCTCGTGTTTGGTTAACATATAACATGTGGCATCATTATTGTTTGGTTATTCATCAAATTATTTGGTTTGCAGGTCTGGGATGCAACTTCTGCAGACCCGAAGCTTTTAGTGTTTTTGAAGTCGTACAGAAATACTGTTCCTGTGCCCAGACACTGGTGCCAGAAAAGGAAGTTTTTGCAGGTTAGTGAATCTTGTAAAAGGAACTCTATGGGCTAAAATATGCATGATAAATGGGCATAGTACATCATGTGAGGTTTAGGATTGGGGTGAGGAAAGATAACACTCGATGAGGTTTCTCTTATATGTATATATGTGGTTCTTGCAGGGGAGCGGATGTGACAATCATGGAGCCTGGACTTGTATGTGTTTGGCAAAGGGGACCCTTAAGTGTTATCTCTTTTAACATATTTTCTAGTGTGACTGGGGACCTAGATATTATATGAACTGTAATTTCTTGCAAGACCATGCAGCAGGACATTCCTGATTCTCAGTTTGGTCAAGCTTTCTTTCCTTCAAACCTCGATTTCAAAATTTGAACCTGGTTTAATTTTTATCAACCAACTGGTTGCTCCTCTAGGTCACCCAGGACTCATAACTCATAATAACCAAAGGGAGTGTGCCTGCTGCTTGATCTGAAACATAATATGATTGTTTGCATGTTACTTGTGTTGGGAAACTAATTATTCTTGTAGGATTTGTATGCTACGCCATGTGTTTTTTTAGCTATCGAGGTTATAATTCATCTAATTTGAATTTTCAGATGCCTTTCCATTGTGCTTTATGCTGGGGCTAGATATGTTTAATTAAATATATTTATTTATAAGCTTGAAATGATTTCAACTGGATTTCAAATTATGCTGATAGAACTTATTTTTCTCAAGCTGGTATCTCATCGAGTTTTTTGTTTGTTTTGCAGGGTAAGCGTGGTATTGAGAAGCAACCTTTTCAGCTTCCTGATTTTATTGCTGCAACAGGAATTGAGAAAATTAGACAGGTAACTTCATTGCTATGAGCTGTTCACAATCATTATTCTGCAGTTATATTTCACACGCTCATACTTGTCATGACAGAGAATGTTTTTCATCAGCTCTCTGATGTCCCCTTGATGCTTGTTCAGACCTGGTTTTTACATAATACCAGGATGGTCTTTTGATGCAACTAGTTCTTCACTGATCATGCTTGTCATGATGAAGAATAATCATTGCTGCTTGCTTTTCTACTCATTTACTTGTTTATTGTCAGAAAAAAATAAATCTTTCTTTGGATTTTTGATCACTTAATGCTTGTTCAAGTTACCTGGTTGTTCCATAATACCACTGTAGTGTTTTGATCTTTTTTTGCACTCATATGTAACAATTAAAAAGATTTTCAGCAGATCAATGGGATTTTCACTGTCTCTCTCTCACTCTATTTTTTTCACCTTTATTTTTTTACTTGGTGTCCATTGGAGATTAAACAAGAATATTCAATTTTCTCAACTGTCGTATTATTGCTCATCATGCTGAATGGCATGAGTGATGCCACCATAGGTATTATTGATTTGATTTTGATCTCTTGCTGCCTTTGAGATCTCCTGATTTCTCTGTGCTTTTCCAAATAGATTACATGACAATATGACTTTCCAAATTAACTCATGCTATTGATTAATAGCTTAAATATATTCATTTAAAATAGAAGTTGAGCCACTTAATGCAGCAGGACTAATGGAGTATTCTGCAATTACATGAATTTTGGAATTTTAATTTTTGCTGAGGGAATCTATTGATAGACCATCTTTGAATATTATTGCTATTGAATTTTCATTTCTTTCCTATTATATCTCATCGCTGTGGATTTGAAGAGCCTTAGTTTCTTGTGGAGTCAAGAAGAATTCCTTATGGACTTCAAGGATTTGGTCTGCTGGATTTTAGGCTCTTAATCCCACTTCTCATCCTACAGCAATTGTTAATCACCTTCACTTCCTGTGCAGGCTTACATTGAAAAGGAAGACAGTAAGAAGTTAAAACAAAAGCAACGTGAGCGTATGCAACCAAAGATGGGGAAAATGGATATAGACTATCAGGTTTATTGCATTTATATATCTCCTTTTCATTTTAGGAGCTTGCAATGTTTCCCAGTCCATCATTATTATTCTGTTTATATGCTTTTGTTTGTTAGGTTCTCCATGATGCATTTTTCAAGTATCAAACAAAGCCAAAGCTGACCACACATGGTGACCTATATCACGAGGGGAAAGAATTTGAGGTATGTTTTTTTTTTTTGTTACTAGGCTTCTTTGACACTCACATGTTTCTTTTCTATGTTAAAAATTAGATCTCTATATACTTGTTATTTTTTTGTTGATACTAGAGATGTTGTTTAATTATACTACAGTAAGAGTATCTTCTACTTCAAGTAGATGAAGGAAATGTTATGAAGCTCTATAACCACTTCTTGCTGTTGATATTTCCGCAGTATGAAAGTTAGAGTCTAGATTATATGAATTTGGCTTTTGAAGAACCTCTTGCATAAACTATAAAATTTGATAGTGTGGGGAGGGGGGATTCAATCTTTAATAACTCATTGCTCACGGGAGAGATGCAGCTATCCATGGGCCATATTGCGGTCAAAATTCTACCTTCTTGTTTTAATGCAGCAGTTATGCTTGTTATCTTAGAAGAAAAAGTGAGAAGACATGATAAAATTTCTTCATTTTGTGGGCTTAAAGTTGCTGCAAATAATGAAAATATTTGTGGTGGCATCTATATAATATATTTCATATGTGATTCCAAATTTTCTTCTGATGTTCAGGTAAAGCTTAGGGAGATGAAGCCAGGCAGTCTTTCTCAAGAGCTTAAAGAAGCTCTTGGAATGCCAGAGGGTGCTCCTCCTCCCTGGCTTATTAATATGCAGGTCAGATTGGCTGACATCTTGTACTTGTTGAAGTTCACTGCTTCTTTGTAGTTGTACTCATCACTCCTCACCCATGTTTTTAATTTTATATTGACGGTTATTTCTCTCTCTAGAGATATGGCCCTCCTCCATCATATCCACATCTAAAAATTCCTGGACTTAATGCTCCTATTCCTCCTGGAGCTAGCTTTGGGTATCATGCTGGTGGCTGGGGCAAGCCTCCTGTTGATGAAGTAAGCTGTTTTCTTGTTAAAACACATAAATATTTCATATCATGTTCTTTTCAGTCACACCTTGATATTATTTCAATGTGTAACCTATTTAACTGTGTATTGTGAATAGTATGGACGCCCTTTATATGGAGATGTTTTTGGGGTTCAGATACAAGATCAGCCCAACTATGAGGTACTTTCTATAATTAGAGTGTCATTAGTAATTTAGATCATCATGCATTTCTTCTAGTGTATGATTTGTTACTATTTATAATATCTATTGAATCTCAAATTCAGGAGGAGCCAGTTGACAAGACCAAGCATTGGGGTGATTTGGAGGAAGAAGAAGAGGAGGAGGAGGAGGAGGAGGAAGAAGAAGAAGAGGAGGAGGAACAGCTTGGTGAAGAGGAGTTGGAGGATGGTGTTCAATCTGTTGATAGCCTTTCAAGGTACTGGGGATGTTTATTAGTGCATGCATCTTGCAATCATGTCTATTTCTGAACATTCCTTTATAAGCGCACAGTTTTCTTGAAGTCCTCTATTCCTTTTACTTCATCATGTTGAAAGCTACATGATTTTGCTAAGTGAATTGACTTTGTTTTCCATTATGCAGCACACCAACTGGAGTTGAGACTCCTGATGTTATCGACCTGCGTAAACAGCAGAGAAAGGAACCTGAGAGGCCACTTTATCAAGTAAGTCTCACCTCCTCATTGTATGTTTAGTGTTTTGCCTATTGTGTTCTGATATCATTACTACTAATGTTTTGTTTTTGCCTATCTTCAAGGTACTTGAAGAAAAACAAGAGAAGATTGCTGCTGGGACTTTACTTGGAACAACACACACGTATGCAACCTGCTACTAGGAAAACTCTTTTTGTCTCTTGCTCAACGTTCTCATTCTTCAATTTGATTTTGCTTTCAGATACGTGGTTAACACGGGCACCCAGGACAAGGGAGCAGCCAAAAGGGTAATAATACACGGGGGACTGTGTTGGCCTTTTCTATTTGAAGCAAGTTCAATTGAGTGACGTGAAATGTTCAAATAAATAAAAAATCCTTTACAGAAACATTTCTGATTATGCATTAAGCTGACAAGTCTTATTTCTGTAACCTAATCAATTTTTGGTTGTCTTCTTTGCACAAAAGTAAGAATTAACATTGTCAAATATTATGCAGGTCGATCTGCTTAGAGGTCAGAAAACAGATAGAGTTGATGTCACTCTACTACCCGAAGAACTGGAAGTCATGGATAATGTTTTACCTTCGAAGTAAGTGGACCCCGCCTAAATGTTTGCCATCTAATTATGAATGGACTGCAAAATCGTTTTCTAACTTGGGTGAATTTGATAGATACGAGGAAGCAAGAGAGGAGGAGAAGCTACGTAGTCAGCGAGAGGATTTCAGTGACATGGTTGCAGAGGTGCGCCATTTAATTGTTTCAAATTAATGACATGATTTTGTTTTGGATAATAACCAAAGATTTGACATATTGAAGATGGTTGGCCAGGCCTCTCTCATTCCAGGCATGCCTAAATAAAGGATCTGCCATGGATGAATTCTGACGTTGAAATCTTCTACTGTTTTTTCTTTTGGCAGAATGAGAAGAAGAGGAAGCGAAAGATGCAGGATAAGGATGGGAAATCGAAGAAAAAGGACTTCAAATTCTAAGGTGATCATGTTTAAGGCTATAAAAAATGGAGGTCAAGAGTCTCTCTAGAGAATTACAGCATGTTGCTGTTAATTCTTGAATGAAGAAGATGATTTCACGAATTCTGTGCTCCTCAAGTATCACCATACATACATGGTATGGTTTTGAAAATGATAAAATATCAAGTGCCAGCAGTGGCTCTGGTTTTCCAGAGGGGCCATCAATGACAACGCTATCGTGTAGCTCGTATTTGTTTTGCCCCCATTCTGTGTCTAGATTCTGGAGGTGCGCTAGCGTTTAAATTAGAATTGTTCGATCTATGTCGTCAGTAAACAGGAATCTTTCTTTCTAAATGAAATCACAACATTTCATGTGGAATTGAGTAGAGAATCAAATGACATATTCAAAGGAATCTTGAAAGCAGAGAAGCGAATTGATTTGGAAGAATTTGATCCTTGTCCTCACGCGAGAAAAAAGGTTTCCGTACTGGAGTGATTGAGTCGGTGTTCACAACGTGGACCGTGTCGTCACCCTCCATGATAGCTTATAGCTGCTAGCTACTTCCTTCCTTCCCTGCTAAGCAACGAGAGCGCTGGGCTTTTCAGTCGTCAAATTATTAAGTAAAAATCATGGTACAGCTGCCCAAACAGCACAAAACCTCGATTTTTTCAAAAAAAAACCGAAGAAGTCTTAGGATGGTGTTTCACGGGGCAGGTCTCAATCAATTTAATAGGTGTGCTAAATTGTCATAGCCGTCGGCCCGATCGTGGATACGAATTTCAATTTCACGGGAAGAAAGTCTCGCTACATATCATTTCATCCCGGAAGGAAATCTACGTGGACGCGGCTGGTTTGGTTTCTTCCTCAGCAACCACTCGACCCGCGACACAATCCCATGTAAGATAATGACATGTCATGAAATCCATGGTCCAGGGAAAGACTAGGATATATTAATGTTAAACACTATGCTACATACAGGTAGCCTTGTTGGCTCTACCTAACATTTGACTGACACTCGATACAAGTAGGAAAATAGCGATTGCAACTGTTCTCAAGTGAGCATGGGACCCTCCTACTTTGACACTAAGTTTTCTCTGTGATCAAATAATCCATTACTGGGTATTTAGTTTTTAAATCTAATCTTTAGCTAGACGTGCATGCAACATGCTGCTCGCTCACTATGCACTGCAAATATTATTATAATATTATTTTTCAATTATTTATTATTTAGAAATATATTAAAATAATATGCATATTAATAGATAAAAAATAATTTGAAAAGGTATGACGATTTCTTCTCCTTTAATCCTCCCCTCCCCCCTGGTATTACAAACATGGACCCACCACCACACCAATTCATAGCCCACACTTGGAAGGATATGCCTGGTTAATAATTTCACGAACAAGAATCATGCATCTCCGTAGCTAGTGTGATTCTATGTCAGAATATTTAGATGACAACAGGGTCCTCATGTGCTTGCTTACCCACTGAAAATGATCATTTTCTGTTTTTTTTTTTGTAAGTGGAACCCTTGATTTGAAGTATCGTTCTCAACAAGTTCGATGGATTTGAGCCCCCGTCTCTCTGATCTTCATCAACTTGCAAGGACTTGTTTAATGGCTGAGCTCAATTATTGGATTCTGCTCTTAAACTTGATCTAAACGTTCCAAATTGATGTTGCTGTGAATATTCCTTTAATTGAAGTTGACAATTAGCTAACTTCTGGATACGATGGTGACCCATATATAGAAAGAAATTCCCCAGCATGACCTAACTTCTGGGCGTGTAGGTAACTGATTTCTATCGCAGATAAATTAGAATATTCTGATATTCTTCATAAAGATGAGTGATGTATATTTCCTCAGCAACTTCTGCTTTCTGATAAAAACTACAGTACTCCTGCCAGATACCCCCACTTAGAATTAATCATTGGTGAGACAGAGTTCATTATCATCAGCTGAATGTTAATCGATCGAGAAAGGAAAAAGCTTGGCAAAGCAGTACTTACATTTAGGAATTATGATAAGGGTCAGAGCTAGTTTTGGATTTCATGGATTCGCAATGGTTCTTCTACGGAAGCATCCACCGAAAACTTCATAATTGATCACTGCAGAAGTACACAGTTTAAGGAATGCATGAATGTATAGCGACAATTGCGTATCAAATTGGTTCATGTTTTCTTTCTGTTCATCATGACAGCCTTTGTTGACTTGCCCATTCAAAGCTGTATACGTAGTGCTCCATCTCAGCTCGATCTTTAACCATGGATTTCTCATCTTACATCTTGCGATCATCACGACCCATTTTGTACAAATCGTGGTATACAAATAGTTTTTTTATTATTAGTATACATAAATTATACCTTTTCTCGTCCGTACTACCACACACAACTTAACCAATGTATGACATGTGGAATGAGCACTGAACATGCATGCACTGCCTGCCATGAATATATATGATGATAGGTCACAGCCCATGATGTAACATCAAGATTTTATAATTCCAGAAAATGAATCTGAGTGAATTGAACATTCAAACACACCAACCTTGAGAATCCAGGCTCCATCCTGGAGTGGTCCAGCCGTATAGGCCCCCCTCGATGCCGCAGCAACACGTCCAATTACAGCCTCTGGATCATCATATTAAATCTGTTAATGACAATGAGCCACCAAACATTTGCACGCGATAGTGATATATATATATATATATATATATATATATATACATACGCGCGCGTGCAGTAACTTCTTCATCTTCTCGAAACGGCGTAATGTGATAACAAATAACATAATCGAGTTCGAGATAAAATGTGCATCTCTTGTAAGAGTCTAGGACAACCAATGCTCGTTTATATAGGTCCATAAAGTATATTTTCCAGGTGGGGTTTTCTCGAATCAAAAAAAAAAAAAAAAGTAACTTCCTCATCGTGAAATCCCTTGAACTTCAGACGTTGAATTAATGAAAGCAAATTAGGAAATCCACGTAAAGTCTGTCAAGGGTTGAAGCTGTGATAAACTCTTGATATGATGAACGGAAACGAGCTGATATAAATTAATAATTAAACTAAACAGGAAATTAACTAAATGTGTTATAATAGGTTTGATTAGGCTACCAGCTGGGCAGAGCACTGGACGAGTTCATATCGAGTATGATTACTTACGAAGCTAGCTAATGTGTGTCACTTTCTAAATTGTTCGACAGACATTCTGTTTTGTCCTTTATGATAATGTGCAAATGCCCAGACAAAGTCACTTTACCTAACCAACCGACCACGTTTGATTTCTATATCTTTACATTCCATTAATAAAGATTTTATTTAATTTGCTTACGCTTAACCTTGCTAATAATTTATGCCTCGTTCGTGGCTTAATCATGTACATGTGGCTATCTCTCGTGGTCCTATGTGAGGGCCAACTAGTTAGAAACAATCCTCTCGTCTTTCTAGCTATTTATACTCATTTAAAAATAAAATCTTCACCTGCCAAAATTCTCTTTGAAACTCCATTTTCGGGGGACTATTTGATTGGAAAAACTCCCATAAAAATAAAATTCTTACTCATCGTTAACTTTATTTTATCAAGACAGGAAAGCTGGCTAAAAATAATACAGCTTTCGGTTCTTTTAGATTAACGGGGCTAACTCATCGTGCTGCAATAAGTAAATTTATCAAGTATGGATGCGTGATTGAACAACTGGATTATGACTGTGGTAAGTGCTAATTAGTGGTCTTCATCATGATTTCCAAATAATAATGGCAAAGGGATCGAGATCTGCACAGCAGGTCTCGAGTTTGAGTTAGAACGTATGTACACCTCTCGTAAGAGTCCGGGACAGTCAGAGTTTGACTCGCTCATCTAAGTCCACAAGATATGTTTTCCGAGAAATAAGATTTTCTCGAATCCAAAAAAATATATAAAAACAAAATCATGATTTCCAGCGGCTGCATGTTGTGATGTCTCTATCCTATCCTTACTATACCGATCCAGCTAGCTCTATCTCTGAGCTAATTAGAGCATGATTCATGTTGGTGTGAAACATGAAAATATATATTTTTCCCATTAATTTGCCCATAATTTTGGCATGGAACATGGTAAACCCAGGAAGAAATTAATTAAGCTCCTCTTTCTCGAAGCCATAAGAAAAGAGAGGAGAGAGTCGAGCACGAAACACACGTGGCTACACGTGCATATGAAGCTACAAATGCACCACAAGCACAAACTTACAGCATGAAATCACATGCACAGGAGGCCCATCGACAACTTCTTTAAGGTGGTCTCCCACCGGTACTCACGTGTGTGCCCAGTTTGTTATAAATATATGAATAATAATTTTAATTATGGTTCGTTCGAGTTAAGACTTTATATCATTTTGGTTTTAGGTGCTATTAACATTTTGTTTTGCAAAATAAATAAATAAATAAAAATGGAGGTTGAAAAATAAATTATGATTCATAATTTCCAATCAACCCGATGTTGAAGGACAAAACTGAAAACAAATAAATTAAAAAAAAATCTTTAGTCAATTAGGTTAATCCGCAACTTGGATCATGAGATTGTGATAACTTCATAGAAAATAAATTAAAAAAAATATTATTAAGCATAATTTCCAATTAATCTAATATTGAAGGATTAAATTAAAAAAAATATCAATTATAAAAACAAAAAATATCTCTAGAAAACTTGAGTTAACTTATCAAATCTAAATCATAATACAAAGATAAACTCATAAAAATAAAATAATAAAAATTATGAAGTTAAATTCTCAATTATTTCCTAATCAACCCTATATTGAAGGATTAAATTGAAAAAAAATCAAATAAAAAAAGACCTTAGAAAACCTTGAGTCAATTTAACTAACTCATAAAACTCATGAATTGGGTTATCAGACCATATAACCCGATAAAAATAAATAAAAAGCTAAATTCTCAATTAAACCAGTGTTGAAGGATACAATTGGAAAAAAAATCAATTGAAAAAAATTACCTCTAGTGAATCAGGGTTAACTTACCATACTCGGGTTATAAGCTCAAAATAACTTTTAAAAAATAAACAACAAATAATCATGAAATTCAATACCCATTAAACTTACTGTTGAAGGATAAAATAACAAAAAATTTATAAAGATCAAATTGTAAAAGGCCAAGCTTCTCAATGTTCATTGCTATAGGAAATGCAAATCACTTTTATTATATTTTAATAGCTTGATATGGTAAATATATATAATAACTTGATATTATATATAAAAAAAATAAATTTTGTTTTGTCGGTGTTTAATGTTTGATGTTTAATGTTTAATGTTGTGGTGCAATATGCTTTTTAAAAATACTTAATTTTTTTTTAACATCAACAAATTAAAATCACAAGATTCATTAAAAAAATAATTTAATGTTCTTTTTCATGTTGATTGATTATTTTGTGTTTAAATACAAAAACAAATGGTGCCTGATTGCATTCAATTTCGCCAACCATATTATTGTCCCGTCCCCTGGTAGACTTCTAAATTAAGAGGAATTGCGTATATGGCAGCATGAAACACATCGACGTCGTCATGCATCCCAAAGTCGGCACGATCTAGGGTGGCTAAGCATCCACGTGTAAGAAACCCGCCACCACCTTAAGGACGAAGACATGCATGTGTACGAAACCCTCCACTACCTTAAGGAACAAGTAAATATACAGTTATTAAACCCGGTCATGGGTTGACCCGATTAAGGGATTACGTTTTTGGGTTACACAGGTGGGAAAATTTAAGAAAAAATATTCAAGGTTGTGATATCTATTATTAAAAAGCTAAAAAACATTCCATTTGGATATATATAGAAAAGTTAAAAAATAATTCATATGGATATAGGGTATAAAAAACACAAAGCTAAATAAAACAAAACACATTAGTTTTATTTTTTTGGATTTATTAAAAAATATAAAAATAAAAACCACGGTCCAAATTTAACTAAATAACTTACAAACCGGAATCTTACCCCATTAAAACCCGATTAAGATCCCGAGTCACTCGATTTTCAGATCAAAAAGCTATCAAGCCGGGCAGGTTTCATATCAATAAATAAAAACCACCCATCCTTCCATCTATAAAATTGCGTGGAGAGGGAAGGGTACAACGTATACAACCACATTTTTTACCAAAATGACAAACCTCCATTAGCAAAGTAAATCACTCAAAGCTTTCCTGGACCACAAAGAAGCTATAGCTAGCAAGTTTGAGTAATCTGAACCTCTTAAATTCTTATTATCATCATTAATTGTTCCCATTAACAGATAGTTTCGTAGATAGGTATATAGGGAGACTAGTGTAAGTGTAGATAAAAGACTCGAAATAGTCATGCTCACTTCTCATCACCTTCCCACCCATTTCCTAGCAACATTTGCCACCATCATATCACCCATTCCCCTCCAGCATTATTTCTTCACTGTTTGGCTCGCAAGGAACAACCTCATCCTCCTGTTCTTCTTCGTTTTGATCTCTCTTCTTTCTCCGAGATCCAAAGGCTAGATATATAGAGTCTGTTTGTTCTGGTTTTGTCTGAATCCATAGAGAAACGTTATTTGCTTCTGTCACTGATCTCTTGGTTGGGTTCTTTCGTTGTTTTGGGGTGCTGTAGGAGATGGGGCTGAGTTCTAAGCAGGTTACTAGTAACGGGTTGGATTGGAGCCAGACCCTGTTGCAGGAGCTGCCTAAACCTGCTGGAATAAGGAGGCAGCAGCAGCAAAACCTGCAATCCGAGTCCTTGAAGTGTCCGAGGTGCGAGTCAACGAACACAAAGTTTTGTTACTACAACAACTACAACAAGTCACAGCCTAGGCATTTTTGCAAGACTTGCAAGAGACACTGGACTAAAGGTGGTTCTCTACGAAATGTTCCCGTTGGTGGTGGCCGGAAAAACAAGAGGCCGAAAACATCAAAAAGTAGTGCCAGCAACACCACCACCACAAACACAGCAAGCACCGCTGTTCCAAGAAGCAATGATAGGAACAATATGATCAACAGGGTTAATCCCCAGCTGCCAATTCAATCTCAGCAGCAAAAGCAGAATCTTCCTGATCTTGTACTTGGTGATCAAAAGAATTTATCTGAAATTCTGGATCAAGCAATAACCAATCCACCATCTTCAGTTCTGCAACAGAATTCAATAAGCTGCAGCAATTTGGATACCAAAAGTTTCGGCACCAACAACAATGGTGTCCTTTTGTGTTCATCTTTGTCTCTACCTCAAAATCAAGGCTTACTCTTTCCTTATTCAAGTTCTTTTGACACGCACCCATCTTCAATTTGCACCAGCTCCTTTCAGCCCTCGAATGTTTATAACTACGCCGGAGAATACATGGAGGACTCAACCATCACCACCATCATGCCTTCCACAAGTAGCACTATCACTCATCCATGGCAAGTGCCAAATACAAGCAGTGGAATGGACATGGCAAATTACTGGAATTGGGATGATATAGAGAATTACGTCTCTACTGATCTCAATGTCACATGGGATGATTCTGAAATCAAACCATAACCAAGGTCTTTATTAACCTTATTAGAAGTGTGGATAAATCCTCTATCTTTCTTTCCTTTTCCAAGTAATTGAGTGCTTTCGTGTGATTGGCCAGTCTCATTTGTAATATCACAGTCATAAATTAATGTGTCTTAACTATTATAGCTAGTTAGATGTATCCTGTTTGAAGCTGTCCTTTTTTTCTCAGTTTCAGCTTCAGGCTGTCCAATAGAAGGTGTCCATTTGTGTAGTCTTTCTCTCTCCTTATCCTACTCACATATGTTTCAATTCAAATGCAGAAGTATTTCATGCGAAGCAAGCTAAGGGGTTAGGGTTCACATTGTGATACAGAAGGGTATCTAAGTTGAGGCTGGAGTGATGGGGTCTTCTCCAGCTAAGCTGGGGTATTAGTAGATGTGATGTAAGATTCCTGTGGATATGTATAATTTTTTGGATATCTCAAATAATAACATTTCATGGACTTCTTTTCTCACCACTTGCTCAGAATCATTCTCTTTTTCTAGCCCTGACACATTCTTGCTGTAAAGTAGTTTCTGCAATAATTCTTGACCATTTTAGAATTCTGATTATGAGTTCTTCCTGATTCTCATAACACCTAACTGGGCACTTGATGGCTTTTACTATATATTAATGTTATTATAATTTTTTCCCAGAATGTTTGTTCTTTATCCCCCATAAATGATAGCTTTTCTTAACCAATACATTAATACAAAACTGGAAAACTGGAATGTATGTTGATTAACTGAATACTTTGAAGTACGTAATTGAAACAAAATATAGACCGCACCATAGTCACCATCGAAACAAACGGAAGACTTAAGAAATATAATCAGTGGGCCTGCTCTCCTTTTTCTTTGAAGGCAAAGCACGCTGATGATTGTGGGTTAATTCAGATCAGTCGTGGGATGAATCGGTGACCTGCTAGAGAAAAATGTCTGAATTGATTATCAGAGAGCCAGAAAGTTTTGGTTAAGTATGAGCACGCCTCTTGAACATTCAAATCCACCTGGATACAATCCTTGTCCAAGTAAAATATAAAGATCTTTTAAATAAATGGTCTTTGAAAATAAGTTTATTTAATGATGGATTGGATTATTCATCTAATGAAATTATTTTATATATTCTGATTCTGGAGGGTCCTTCCCTGGACAAGCCGACAAATGCCTCTAATCAGACATTACATTTAGCCTCTTTTCAAGCGGTGTTATTGATGCTACAACTAGGAAAAGGAAAGGCTGATTCAACTTGTTCAATCACAAACTTGATCTTTCTGGAAAATTATGCCGAGCACTTTCTATGGCTAGAAGCAGAAGAGATGCCTCAGTGACAGGTTATTGTTTCTTCTTCCTTGTGGGGTTTACAGTTTACACTGGTTGAAACGATCAAATTTGTTTATTGGCTGGCACTCATGTTCTACATGCGTTATGTCCAATTTTCTGGGTCCATTACAAAGCTAGAGGCCAAATTCAATGGGGGTAGAAACTGACATGGGATGACAGCCACCACATTTTGAATGAAAGAATGGACTGATGACTATAAGTCTATAAGACATTTAGCCTCCAGACATCTTTTATTTGGACAAGAATCAGTTCACATGTCTGTTAGTAAATTGACTGAAAATGATGCCAATCTTCACCTGAAAAAACTATGAAAAATGGTTTCTGTCTTCGACTGAAGAAAGAGAGCAGAAATGCTGATTTCTGGTATATGACCAGAAAGTGTCATACGATGAAGAGAAAGTATACATTGATCTCCAAGAAACACAATCAAATCCAGTTCCGATAATAGGGCCACAGTTAATTTTAATTGGTTGAAGCAATGCTCTGGTTGATATAGATGGCTAAAAAATCAAAAGGATAAAAAATGATGAACAAGAACAGAATTAATTACAGACTAATACGAGACCTATGCAACATAAAACAAGAACACAATCACAATATGCAGGTAAACTAAATTGGGTTACAAACTCTACTTTCTTCCTCCTCAATCCAAATCAACTCAGGTTATAGACTCCCCATTCTTATACCAGTGTCTCTGTCGTAAGAAGGTTGTCCATCATTAGCCTTGGAATAGCTAACATAGTAAAGCTCGGATACTATGCCTGTCAGGACAACAAACGCAGCTCCAGCTCCAAAAATTCCCTTTCTCACTTTCTGGCAAGAGTAAGAAGGATCCGACAAGTACTTGGTGTGGTAACCATTACGAACAGAAGCCACTAGCAAGCAGACCTCAGCAATGAAGAAGAATACCCTGGTACAAGGATGGAATGAGCAAATTAGCGAAATGGAAAATAGCATCTCTCTTTTCTTTAACATGGTTTGGAAAATTTGCTTATGCACATACCAACAGGTGATGAACAGGAAGATCGCCCATGCTCTAGAGCCACTAGGTCTCATAGCCTTCCCACCACACAAACACCGACTAGCTACCATTATTAGGAGTTGACTAGCCATAAGGAGGAGGAGTGAACCGACTCCTAGTCCAGTTGCAATGTCTGAATCATAGCGACAATAGCTATCATTTCCCACTTTTTCAATTTTTGCCTGCAAAAGATGACAGGGATAAGTTGAAATTGGTCCATCAGAGACGCAGGAAACTGGTGTGGTCTGCAATTGCTCATTTTCTCTGGTGGAACGAGTACCGGATTTTGGCAGAAACGAAAAGGGAAAGGAACAGATTGCTAATATAGCTAATATTAAACTTGGGCATCAATGCACCTCAGTTACAGTTCTAATAAGTTTACTAAGTAAATTCCATCTTTATATACTTTCAGTAGCATTCTAAACCTAAAAGTGAAATCAAAAGGCAGAGTAGCCGTTAGGAATAAGCAAACACTAAACATAAGCCACGACAAGGCATCGACCATAACATTTGGAACTTGATAAATTCTTTAAATTTCTCCTGATCACAGTGGCAAATATCAACCCTTTTATCTATGTTAAGATCACACATATTCACAAACAAACATATAACACCAACAAAGAACTTAAAAACCAAATCTAGCAAGGAATTCTACCAAATAGTTGAAACAAATTCCTTTTTCTCTTCCCTTACTTTATTTTCCCTCCTTCAAAGTTATTGGATGCACAAAGCTAACAAATTTCACAAACCAAACACTGACTAGAGATCACCACATCATGTATCAACAACTTTCAAGCAAAACCAACTATACTTAAGAACAACAAAAGTAAATCAAAACCAACTAGGCATTTAAAGAAACCCAAAACTAGAAAAGCCAACATCTTTGCAGTTTTCAACAAAAACCCTCTTATCTCTAGACCCTCAAAGCAAAAAGCATCAACAAACCACCACCACCACTGTACTGAGTTAATAACAACAGCAGCAGCAAAAAAAAATTCAGAAAAAAAAGAGCTTACAGTATTCCTTCTCTGTTCAGCAGCGACAGCAAGAGCGAAAGCAATCAGATCAAACACAAAAACCACTAACAGTAACAGTGTCGAAGAAACCATCTTTCAGAATCTCAGAAAAAGATAAGAAAAAAAGTCTCTTCCTTCTCTGTCTTCCCTCTCTCTATTCAAACACAAACATAGAAAAGGAACGGGGCTATTTAATACTGAATAATGTATGCACCAAGTTAATCAATACTATAAAGTAAACGTTATCGTTATTATTATCATAATAAATTCAGCTATACACAAGCCGATAGCATCGAGTGGTTTTACTTCTTCACATGGGTTAATCAAGACAAGTAAATCCTCAAAAATAGATGAACAGTCATGACTCAGGATGCTTTATATATATATATATATATATAAGAGGGTAATTAAATTATGGCTAAACTATAATTTTGTCCAATTAGATTCATTAATGTTTTCTTCTATCCTAATAGTTTAGAATTTCTCATTTTCTTCATTTTTTTTCAGATTTTCAATGTTGCCCTTTATTACGTAACCCTATTTGTTTAAGCTTCTCAACTTCTTCTTTTTTTTTAAAAAAAAAGGGGTTGAGACTCATGAAAAATAATGCCTTTTAGACTATTTTTCTTCCAAGAAGCAAGTTGAGAAACCTGAACAAACGAGCACTAAATACATATATCATTTTTTCTCCATTTTTCTTTCCTTACTTTTCTCCCATCTTCCCTCTCCAATCCCCACTTCTCATTTGAAGTTCTTAAAAAAAACTGAATAGAAAAAAGAAGAAGCCTATTTTGAGGGTGTTTGGGGTTTTAGTGGATTTTTTTTTATGTAAAAATATATTTTAATTCTCTAACTCTTTATATTTCAAAACAAAAAGTATTTTAGAAATAATTGGCTACAATAATGATGAATATCACTTTAATGTTTGATGTATAAGATGGTAGAAGTGTAGCATGGTTGAATCTATAGGATCTAGGTAAATAGCCTAACCTTCTTTATTTTTTTCATATTAACATGTATGCTCGGGTTAGATTATGTGTATTTCAACTAATCTTATAAATTATAAAATTAATGATCATATAAATCTTTAATAATCATCATAATAAAAACTACATACTCAAACCTCAAAGAAAAAAAAAACTTTGGCAAGTGGGGTCTTGACCTAGCGATTGAAAAGATTTGTTTCCTTCCTCTATATCAGGGTTCAAGTCTCACCATGCATGCCTGTCACCCTCGCAATGCCTTGCATGCTCACTGGATTTACAAAATATTCAATGAGTCCGAGAATTAATTATAATATGCGTAAGCTAACCCGAACACCTCAATTATAAAAAAAAAAAATTGATTCGAAACTTGTTCACTTCTTTCAATGGAGTCATTTGGTGCTTCGATTCTAGACCAATTTTGGGGGTTTCAATAAAGTTAATGTAATCAAGGTGCCATGTGTCATGGAGTTATTATGGAGTTATTGGATAAGGATGGATGATCTTGATGGTGATTGTGATTGCGGCAAGCTAAAAAGATGGTTAATATTGGGTTATTGTGACAACAAGGATTGAGACCATTTTTCAATAATTCTTTAGCGATGTCCAACAACTTTCATGATCTTTTCTTAATAAGAACATTTTGATTTTAATTATTCAATATTGAATTATATTTTTACCATGCATGGATTTTATTTATTGTCAAACCTTACTCACTCTTAATTTCAATTCCAAATTATGTTATTATTGTTTTTTTTATTATTATTATAGGATATTATCACATGAGGAGTTTAGATAAAAATAAATAAATAAATATAAGATAAAGATATGAAAAGGTTAAAAATAATAAAAAGGTTAAAAATAATAAAATAAAAGCCAATATCATAGTAAATTAAATTAAATTAAATAAAGATTGGATATACATAGATTAACTATATGATAAATTTTTTTTTTGAAATATAAACTTGAATTTTGTTAAGGTTGACAAATAATAGGTTGATCTGCTAGGTAATGTAGTCAACTTTGGCTTTATATTTTTTTTCACACAGCTCATGCCAGGAGGCATTTAGATCTCAATTCGACCAGCTAGGGCAGATCAAATCATGTTTAAAAATAGTGAAAAAACCCCGTGCTAGTTAGCTATGTATTTAATTATGTATATCATATTATAATTTTTTTTCTTAAGCTATTAGGTTGATTTAGATATTTAAAGTACAAGGGCTGACATGGAATATTGTTGAATCTATTGGGTTAAAACAGAGTTTACAAAAAACAATCATAGATTTTATACCATTTTTTTAAAATAATTATCTAAAAAATAATTTTGATGGTTTGTCAATAGTTTTTTTTTCTTCCAAGATGTGCAATGTGCAGGAATCACGTGAAAAAAAAGGTAAAAAGATGGCATCTCTATGTAAAGTGGATTCCAACACCGTTACCTATGACAAGAATCATATGAAAGGCAGCCAAAAACAACAACCTCTCTATTAACCACATGCAATCCAACTTCATTTACACTTTTCATGATGCCCAATTGTTGTATTTAATCACATCATTAGGCATCTCTCCCACAAAATAATATGTAGTTGTGGAATCTCTTGTCAACAGTGGAGCATAAAAAGATCGTAAGCCGAAAGATTAAAGCTAAGGATCCCTTTTGATTCCATAGAAAGACGACAGGACAAGTAAGATCAAATCAGGATGGATAATGTCAAAAGGATCTCAAATACAAAGGCAATAATGGAGCGAAGAATTAATGGATAAATAAATAAATAAATAAAAATGTATGAATGCCTTGAAAATCACCAGATTAAGAAGTGGGAGGGCCATATCCACAGTATGTATACATGGTGCATACTTATGCGTTGGTTCTCAGCTGATGCTCTTTCTTGAGAGCTTTGAATTGAGCTGCTATTTCATCGTAATCCGGGAGCTTTGGATGTACATGGCCACAGGATGAGGCTGTGCTTCCTTTTGAAAGCTCAAGCTGCGAAGAAACTGACTGGTTATCATCGTTATCAGGGATGATCATGCCCTTTATCCTTTTTGGTGGGATTGTCTTTTTTCTTGAATCAGAACTAGGCCCCTTTAGCCTTGCTGGACAATCTGATGATTCTTCAGTTTCCATTAATTTCTTGTTCTCTTGTGTTCGAGTACCATTTACTAGACTATCACATTTACAGCATGATTTCTCCGAGCAGAATCTGAAGCTCTTTTCAGGGCTAAATCTGCTGCTGCGTTTACAGGATAAAACCTCATCATAGCACACCGATATTGAGGCGCTCCTGCGTTCTTTGGGTGGCATCATTGTCCTTAGCTTGTTTTGAAACTGAGAAATTCGATGATAAAACTGTTTCTGATATGGTGAAATGTTGCAAAATTGACCGTTGAAGACCACACAATCATTGTCTTTCATGTTTACTGGAGTCAGAAAAGATTCGTACTCATGATTGTTCTTGGTATCAACTCTCCTTTCCGGCCTGTGACCATATGAGTTCCTGATCCTTCCATGAGTTTTCCTTGACAATGCTATCTTATCCTCAGGTTTAGGTTTGCTGCAATTGCCTTCACTGTAACCATGGTGGGATAAAGCCAACAAAGTTGATCCGCCAACAACAACATAGTTGTCAATTAAAGGACGGAGGGATGTATTAAACAAAAACAAGCTTTTGTCGTCACCATTAAACTCTAATTCCTCCACTTCATCAACATAGTCAGTTCTCTTGGGATACTGCAATGAAATCTCTGGAGTTCCTGTTCTTCCAGTATCAGCCTTTTCCGGAAGATGGATGATTAATTCAGATGGAATATCAGGGCTATGCTTAGCATATGAAGCTAGAACCATTGCCCCGCCGGTGCTTTTACAACTCAAACCAGCCTCTCCCTCGAAAACAAACCTCTCCAACTGATGATCCGTGTTTCCAGGCATCTGCAATTGGGTGATACGAAAGATTTTAAACTAAATTCTAGAGTTTCTCATGAAATGAATTGAGGGTGAGCCTACCTGCAAAAGATGTTGTTTGGGCTTATTATCACATCCCCAGTACCACAGCTGGAGGCCGTAATCCATGGCTATTTCATTGATCAATTTTAGTTTCACACCATCGCTGATGAACTTTGAACATAGTTTCTCCATAATCTGTGACATAAATGTAATGCTTATTAAGAGTGACAACGTCGAAAACAAAGCTTGAAGGGATGAATTTCCACGTAAGAAGAATTGAGGAAGACTTGGTGGCTCAAACTTTGACAATTTCCAACCTCATGATCGACGAGGTTTCCAGACTGCAATGCAGCTACATCCTTAATGAATTTCTGCCCGTAGCGCTTGCCAAAAAGCTTTCTGATCACTCGGAGCTCTGGCAGATCCCCAAACCATGCAGCAGCAAATATCAAAGTTGAAACTGCTTCATTAATATCTTTCGGACGGTCCCTGAAATTAAGATCAGAAACTTGTATTCAAAATGATCATCTTCCACATTGAAGTACAAAAGCTGAAGTCACGCATCAACTTAATATCTTATACAGTACAGACACACGACAATGTAACAGCACTAAATGTCTACCAGAAAAAACCTTAGGATTTCAGTTGAAATGCAGCAATTCAAGCAATTCATAGGAGTTATATAGTTGATCTAACTCTACAAAGAGTAGCTTTATAACTGATACCATACTTGTGTCTGCGAATGTATGGAAAGTGAAGATAGATAAATTCACAGTAGCGGTCCACCAGATCATAAGCATCCAATAAGCTCTGGTCCTTAAAAACCTGTTCAACCTGTGAAATGCCAGGAAAATTAACTTCGCGGAATAGCAAGAGTAACGGATCAATATCTCGTGGAATGAACTAGATTTCAAGGAAAACGAAAGCATAACATTTTGCCAAACATGTATAATATTTAGATCTCAATGATCACTAAAATCAAAAGGCAAATAAGTTCAATTGTGATTCATTTACAAATGGCCTTGTTGCAAGCTCTCTAAAGCTACTTCAGCAATCAATATGAAACTGTATTCATCAGAATAATAAGTTTTTTACAGTGATTTGTTCAAATAAGTTAAGGGAAGGTTCTAATACAAGATTGCTCTAGTGATTACTCAGCTTTCTTAGCTTTCTCCTTGCCGATATAAGCTCAACGATTAAAATGAATGCATGATTCGGACACAGATTTGATTCATTACAATACACAGATCACAGCAACTTAATTATCAATGTGGGATTCAAGTGAGACTCGAAAGGGTTCCGAAAAGCTGGATGATAACTATAATTACAGGAAGAGTAACATTTCAGGCCCCTCTCAACAGGCCTGAGCCATTGTAAATAACCTATCCTGAATCCTCAGTTTTGCCTGCATAATCTTTCAGAGGTAAAATAGCTGCAATAAAGCTGATGTTATTGGATTTTCCTATTCATCTCAAGCTTGGGCAGCTACAGCAGGAAAATCCAATGACTACCAGCACTTCATTCGTGGTCTAACACCATTATTTTCCAATTTGAAGCAACCAAAAGGAAGAGAAAAAAAGTCTCGAGTGATGAATTAAAAAGGTAGGAGTAGGACTACCCTGGCAAAAGCAGCCTCATTCTGACCAATCTTGAGAAGCTGAGCAATGTCCTCGCGTAATTGCCTTACAATTGAGAATCTCTTTCTCTTCAGTAAATTAAGGCGACAGTGAAGTAGCTTAATTAATTTCTTGCTGCAAATTGACAACATACATATTCTCCAATCATAAGAAAAGAAAAAACTAAGTCCAGATGGCTAATAAGAACAAAGTTAAGCACACAAAAATGAAATTAACTATGGATTATGGATAACATTGTCTGACTAAAATTACCACTTTGAAGCTTTTCTCCATCCAAATAAAAAATCAAACATACTTGAAGTATACTAGTATCTGCAACCAGACTTGGTGTGACCTGATCATACTATCTGTGATGGCTGGAGAAAGCATGCACTGTAATGGTGGTTACCTCCATGGAAATTTATTCTAGCAACCATATTTAGTTGCTGAATTATAATTTCAAATGAAGGTCCAGTGAGGAGGATCATGGAGGGAGAGGGGTGACAGTTTCCCTCTCAAGAAACTGCTCCACTTGCTAGTGGCACATTTCCATTATTTTTTTCTCGAGCGGTTGAAGAAACGTTCATGGGAAAAAACAGGAGGTAGAAAAGGAGGTCCTGCGAAGGCGGGAAGGAGCCATTGTCTAAAACAAGCCCCAAAAACTCATGCAAGCTTATGCTGCTGCATGCTCAAGACTTTTGTCCACGAATATTTTTTTTTCACCAAAAAGCTTAGTCAACCTCACTAAATGAACATCAAGACGTGCAATGCGATGATTAGATAGATGATCTCATCCTTAATTGGAGATAGATGAGTCGGTGTGACCAAATTTACAATAGAAGGTTTTTTTTTTTATATATAAAATTAGCAAAGTATCAGCTCAAAGATAAATTGATTAAACTAGAGGGACTAAAAGTGCTAAATTCCTCCTTTTCAACTTAAGAATATTTAAATTTATTTATTTTTCTGGCAAAATCTCAAACCAAGTGTCACTCAAAGCTGGAAGGTAAAATGAGTCATCTTATCAAGTGAAACCAAAAATTAATGCCAACTTTACACCAAAAGTCAATGCCATGGAAAATTGTGGAAATGGGATTTCCACACGACTTTCTTCTACACTTCATCTACCACCACAGATATTTATAGTGGATGATGCATAGCACGGCACCTCAAACATCATTGCTGACTCATCTCTGCAATATATTTATATATAAATATATATATATAGATATATATAGAGAGAGAGAGAGAGAGATTTTGATGCCTTGCTAGCCTTTATCTTGATTAGAGAAATAATCCGAGTGTTATCCTATATCTGCCCATTAAAACATTTGAAACCATGGCTCATATCTATAGATTATCTTCTTTAGCACTCACCCCAAGCTCTTTTAGGACCTCCTCCCGAAAAGTATCCAGCCATTCAATCCCTAGATCTGTTTCAAGTAAAGCTACTAATGATCCTCAAAACCCTACCACAAGAAGAGATGTCATCTTTGGTTTAGGAGGCCTGTATTACGGAAGCAGTGTTCTTAGCGATGCTAAGGCAGTCTCATCTCCAGACAAAACCAGAAGAGGGACAAGGGATTTTGATCGCGGCAAGGTAGCACAAGCAGCTGAAACAAAGAACATGGCACTGACACCAATCAGCGCGTTTCCTTTAGATTTAGATAAAGTGATTAGCACCGAGGTTTCGAGGCCGAAGAAATCAAGAAGTAAAAAGGAGAAACAGGATGAGGAGGAAGTTTTAGTGATAGAAGGAGTTGGTTTTGATAGAGGTGAGTTTGTGAAGTTTGATGTTTATGTTAACGATGAGGGTGATGATCAATCACTTAGAGGGCCAGACAAGGCTGAGTTTGCTGGGAGCTTTGTGAATATTCCTCAGAGGAGTCGGACCGAAAGGAAGTCTCGTTTGACTCTGGCCATTAACGAATTGCTGGATAATTTGGACGCTGAAGGGGATGATAGTTTGGTGGTGACTTTGGTTCCTAGGTCTGGTAAGAACCCTGTTAGTATTGGTGGCGTCAAGATTGAGTATACAAAAGATTAATCATGATCACTATATAGATATCATCATGATCAAGATTGGCAGTATCCGTTTTGCTCTGTATATATATGTATTTTGTTTCTCTTTTAGCTTGCTGATGTTCCTCCTTGTTCTTCTAATCCATGTACTGATCTTGATTGGTCAGGCAAAGAAATGCTGTATTCAAATAAAAAAAGAAGATAAAGATGGAAACTTTTACCTCCATTGGAATTTCTGCATATTAATCCCCATTGCGATTCTGTGTGAACAAGCTTATGGCATCAAATTCGTTCATCTTGTGTGTGAATATTGGAGGCTGTTCAACCTCATGAGTTAATATGAAAACGACAGATATTTTCCGACAATAACTTGAGCTGTGATTCAACAACATCGATCGAATCAAAATATAAGAAAAAGGACATTGAAATTTGAAATTACAAATGAAAACAGGATGAACCGAGAAGAAACTTGTATATTTTGACAAGAAAATCGTTGATATTGTGCTTTAAAATTGAACAATACTGGAATATAAGACGAGAAGATCCCTATTACAAATGCACCTCAAAAATTATATACTACAAATGGGAGTCAGAATATCGTAGCATAGAAACTTGAAGCAGTGCTAAGTCCTAGTTCATCAAAATATATAGTAAGCAAAAGTTGTGTCTAAAGACCGTCATCTACTCAGACTTTTCTCATATAATGCAGTACGGAATACAAAATTATGTATAATCTGTAGGGTGTTTCTTTTCTGTTTTCTATTTTTTTTCTCTCTTCTCTTGGTGGTATTTAATTATTCATTGATGATGAGGATCAGTCTCTATTTCACGGGCCAATTCTCTTGTCAGCATGTCAGCACGATCATCTTGTCCACCAGCAAAGCTATAGACCCGGAACGCGAATTGGAAAGCCCTCCAAAGCATCTTAGCACCAGCCATTCTAGGTTCTGTCTTGGCTCCAGTTAATGCTGTCTCTGCTGCTTTTCCTTGCCTCCTCTCCTGAATACATTCAAAAGCAGAAGAAAATGAAAAATAAAATCATCTTTGAAGTCAAATCATCCTCAAGTTGTGTGAATTGAGGTTCTGGCTTGAAACAAAGTGTTAATTCATAGGCGAATCTACCTTGAGTGCCAATTCCATGCAGCTCGAAGAAACATCCACCATTAATTCCTTGATCTGCACAAGAATATGGAAGTCGAAATCGATGTTGTGACTTTGAAATTTCTTGGATTCTTCATCTTTTGTCCTCTCCAAGGCGTCAAGGTCTCCTTTGATCTGTATGCTAATTCTTTTAGTTTTTTGTCAAAAAATTTGCGAACACAATAAGGTTCAGCACCCCGCCAGATTCTACGTACCTTGTTGAAGTAACGTTCTGTCCTGTCAAGAAGCTGGCCTATTGGAGGCTCTACCTTCCAATTTGTCAGTTCAGACACTACGCCATTCAACTTTGAGCCTAGGGCAGCTGCTGTCCTTAATGCTTCCAGCTTCTTTTGAGGGAAACCTTCAAACCTTGCAAGGACCTGCAATGCAAGGAAATACAGGGCATGATGATATAGAAATTGAAAAGGACATGTGGAAGATGAAGAGTAGTGAAAATAATTAACAAACGTTTTCTGTCATATTAACCTGTGTTTCATCAGTTAATTTCTCAAGAATTGATTCGACATGCTTGTGAAACTTGATCAACTCTGCCATGTCCTTCGTTTTGAAAGTACTGATGGCAGCCTTCAGCTCTGTGATTGCCTTTGAATACTTTTGAGCATCTTCCTCGATTTGCTGGAAGTACGCTGATCTGAGACACAGAGAAATAAACTCGTCTGGTTCTCATTTTTGACGCTTTCCATTCCCTTTAAAAAAAAGTTCAACCAAACGGATTAGTTGTTAATGTTAGAGTTCTTTAGAAAGCAATACGTACCTCTTTGTGATCTCTGCTAGTGCATCAGCCATTCCCTGCTTTCCGCCAGCGCTGCTCGAAGCTGGACCCTTTCTTCCAGAAGGTGATTTAGTAAGTTGATTTCCTCCTTCCAACTTCCCCTTAAGCACTCGATACAAATTTCCCATCTGACTTGATCTCTTCAATTTAGTCTGTGCTTTCTTGGGGCGTAAGGATCTCGCTGCACCAGGTGGAGGAGGTGGCGGAGCAGCTCCATTTCCGAGAGGCACAGGCGGCGGCGGCGGAAATGGCATCGTTCCTTTTGAAGATATCATGAGAGGTGGGGGAGGAGGTGGTGCGTTTCTTGCAGTTGATGTTTGAGGTGGTGGCGGCGGCGGCTTCGGTGCTGCTGTTCTGGTTCCTGATAGCATACGTGGGGGTGGGGGTAGTAGCGGGGGTGCTGCTGTTGCAGCTCCAGATGCCATAGGTGGTGGTGGTGGTGGTGGAGGTGGGAGCGGCCGTGCTGTTACAGCTCTTGACATAGCAGGCGGTGGCGGTGGTGGAGGTGGTACGCTAGGCACTGTAAAAGTCGCTGGCTGCAGCACGAATGGTGGCAGTGGAGGTGGTGGCTGTGCGGTTGCTGCATCTGGTTGCAGCTTCATCGATGGAGGAGCAGATGGTAGTGATGGTGTTGCCGCAACGTCTATCATCACGGGTGAGGATATGGAAGGCTGTGCTTGTGGAAGTGGCGATGCGTTGACTGACAATGCAGATGGTGGCGCTGCGACTTCAGCTCTCACCGGAGTACTGGTCTCAGATGCTGCAATCTGTGGCATTCCACGTTTGAGGTTGTAATCTCTGGGATCCTCGAGGCCAGCATCTTTTTTCACATAAAAATTGCTGCTTCCTTCTATTTCTAACATCAGTTCGTCACAATTGCTGCGTTCTTCTGAATTGCTCCTTTCCAACAATGGCTCGCTCTTTGCTTCCACGTCTGCCATTATTTCATCATCCACTTCGTCCTTTCGTTTCAAACTGCTGCCGTCTATAATTTCCAGGTTTGAAGGCATGTAGAATGAGAGACGTTTTATATCCATGGGGTTCAATTTTTCAAGTGCTTGAAATCTCAGAGATCTGAAAAGAGGAGAAGAGCTATAAAAATTTGAAAATTCTCCACAACCAGGAGAGCCCGTAAACTCAGGAAGCACTGATGTAGGAGTCTTTGGAGAAGCACAACATGGGCTACTGCTGTTGCTGTCTGAAGAGGTTTCCATCAAGATTTTGCTGAAAGCGTTGGATCGTTGAATGTCTTTATTTGGCTCAGATTCATCCATCACGTCAAACATTTCTCTCGCTATCTTAATCATGCAGGTGAGTGTTGCCGAAGCAATTCCAACTGAAAATTCAGGGGAAAAAATTGAGTAAAAGCTATCACCTTCAATCATGAAACTTCAGACAAGTTGCACAAGGAGAAATTAAATGGAGAAAACCAAGCTCACTCTTTCCAGAATTCTTTTAATCAAGTTGTTCCATTTTTTCTTACAGGATCCGAAAACGTGGAGAAAAAATATACTGCTGACTAAATTCTGGAAAAGCTGTATCACAC
This sequence comes from Salix viminalis, assembly GCA_029228465.1. Lineage (NCBI taxonomy): Eukaryota > Viridiplantae > Streptophyta > Magnoliopsida > Malpighiales > Salicaceae > Salix > Salix viminalis. The sequence goes on along the minus strand of CM055429.1, from coordinate 1,946,919 downwards.
GTACCTGTTTGTTCCGAACTGTTCATTTGATCACTGTTATTGTACATGTTGTAAGTAGCTTTGTCCATCCAGTCTTGATTCATCATCCATGAATCCCCAATTGATCTCAAAGCCTCGCAAAAATATTTCAGAACCTGTTTGAGCATGAATTTAGATTATCAGCTTCGAAATCTTAAGAGAATTGCATCCAACAACTTCCAAGGAGCCATCATGATTGAACACGGTAAACCTTATCGATAGATGATCCCTTAATTTCTGACAGCTGACTACTGGGTATGATTTCAGGGTAAAACTTGTGCAGATCTCTCATTGTTCCCATCACCAGCTGCGACACAGATGAAAAAATGTTTAGAGATTCAAGGCATGTTCTCGTATTCTAACTTCATTCGACAGACGATGTCGTTCTATGGTACCTCGTTTATGCTCAAGGAACCATCGAAAGGTGGCAGGTCAACGATGTCTCTGAAGGTAATGATTTTCTTCCTGAGCTCCATCATCAGAATGAAGTTGCCTGAAGATCCACGAGAACGTGAACGTTCCATCTTCGGTTCTTCTGATTCCTTCTTCTTCTTATCCTTGACTAGGTGAGCTCTTTTCACTACCTGCAATAGTGCTCTTGTTTCTGTCAATATTGCTATTCTTGTTGTTATAAGAGAATAATATAAATTATATTCTGAAATTTTATTTAAAAATTTAAGTATTTTGGTGAAATGATTTCTTAATATGATATTAGAACCTTGATGACGCAATGGTCACGAGTTTGAATCTCATTACCTCATTCTATTTGATAAAAATAAGTACAAAGTACTGTGGGTCTGTGCAAGTTTTTAGCCTAAAAAATTTTCATTTGAGGAGAGTGTTAAAGAATAATATAAATTATATTTTATAGTCTCACCTAACAGTTTAATCTTTTAGATTAGATGATAAACTGATGTTCCTAATTTATCATACACATGCAATACACTAAAGCCTTTCGTATCTCATGAGAAATCATTAAAATCAAGTTGACATGAGAGAAAAACATTAAGAATTCCAGTATCATAAATCATGCGTAATTTTATTAATTTAATTCGACAGCATCATTACTTGATTATCAAAACATGGATTTTTTTTTTTTATCTTAATTTAAAAGTTGAAGTTATTAGATAAAATCTCAATAATGATTTTATATCACTCGTTCAAACCCTATTTATTTATTTTTATCTTAAATAAGAAATTAAAACTGAATCAAGTTAATTTTCAGATCATTTTTTTTAATCGGAAAGTTTATGGAGTTTTGTTTCTGGTCTTAAGAAATAATTGTCAAGATACAAACAACGAAGTGTGTTTGGTAATATAGTGTTCAATGTTTTCAATTAAAAAGTATATTAAAACAATCTCTTATGTTTTTTGTAAGTTCTTATATCAACATATCAAAATCATAAAAATATATATGAATAAAACATCAAATTTGATGATTTTTAAGAAGAAAAATAATTTGAAAAGTAGGTTAACCACATAAACAGACACTAATTAAGCAACCTCCCTAATTAAAATCCAGAAGTTCAGCTTCTTTGATCTTAGGAACATCTTATAATGAGTCAAAGAGTTTCAGGAAAGTTTTTATTATATCAGCATATCAAAATCATTAAAATGTACTCGAATAAAACATCAAATTTGATGTTTTTTAAGAAGAGAATTAATTTGAAAAGTAGGTTAACCACATAAACAGACACTAATTAAGCAACCTCCCTAATCAAAATCCAAAAGGCAAGTATCTGCTCTTATCTCCTAATTCAAAATTACAGAAGTTCAGCTTCTTTAATCTTAGGAACATCTTATAATGAGTCGAGAGTTTCAGGAAAGTGTAGCAGGAAATTTAGATGAGTTTGAAGAAAAAGAAACCAAAGCTAACATTAGCAAGTCTAAATGAATGGAAAAAAAAAAACGTAGGACTTAATCAAGGAGCAGGGAAGTGCCCTGATATGGCTGTCAGAGGAACACAAACCCTCCTGGCATGAAAACATATGACTGAGCAGAATATAGCAGACAGGATGAACATAAAATTTATTGGAGAACTCATGGTATTGTTAGCCTGTGCCTAAAACATTCTCTCACTTTGGAGCAAATATTTTTCTGTGCAGCATGGATCATAATTACTAGCAAATTATCGAGATAGCAAGTGAAAAACGCAGAAAAGAAAACCTGGAAAAATCTTCATACCTCAAATCTAGAAGTCTTGCCTCCAAAAAGCAAAGGCTTTATGCGACAGAAGATACCAGTAGGCATAACTTTTCTGACAGCCCCGGAATTAACTTGGACGAAACGTATCGAGAATGATATTAATAATCAAGAAATTAACTACACAGGGAAATATTTTAAATTCCTGGTGTGTAAACACAGAAGAAACATTCAAAGTACAAAGAGGGTTTGAACAAGAAACATCGACGTGCAGCCCATTAAGGTTCCAGATGGGGAAAAAAATGATAAAGATTTGTCTGAAACTTTTCTCAGAGAGAATTCCAAGGAGAAATGGAGGAGTTGCTGGCCTTTATCTTCATGCGCACGCTACCTCTCCTAAATTGTGTGTGTGCCACTCTTTTAGGTCACTGTCTCGTGATCAGTTTCAGGATTATGGGAGGGGGTGAAGGGGGGCTGTTACTATGGCTAACTATGATAGGGCTTGGGCTAATTTTGGATTTAGCCAACTAAGATTTATAATCATCTTTTTTCCATTCATTAAATGAATATTTGAGAGTGTGGTTATGGTTGTGGTTGTTTTTAAAAATGTTTTTTTGTTTAGAAATGTATTAAAATAATATATTTTTTTATTTTTTAAAAATTATTTTTGATATCAGCACATCAAAAAGATCTAATAACACCAAAAATATTTAATTTAAAAAAAATCATTTTTTTCCAAAAACACTTTCTAAAATCACTATCAAACACCCCTTAATTCTAACTTTGAATTATTCTAAGATATATATATATATATTATAATGGAAATAGAAAGAGAGAGAAAACTTACTTTAATTAAATCCGACTTGTATTTCTTGAAACATTCTAAGATTTCTATTTACTTAATTAACAATATACGACATCCTGAGATAATTAACTATAGGTCATTGCTTGATTCTGAGCCTATTTTCTTTTCTTACTTTCGCTCAGGTTATTGTGCAGTAAAAATCTCTTTCTCGGATGATTTTATATGCAATTCCATCTTTGAATTTATTCAGATTAATTGTGGTGTTTTAATTACTATTTTTGAAAATAAAATAAAATTGAGAGCTCTTTGGAGCTTATAAGCTACGTACATATAGGCATGCATGTACGTACCATAAAATTGATCATAAAAGCACGTAAAATTATGCTCCCCGGCTAGGTATTTCTCCTATTTTATACATTTTACGGTTTCCCAACATAACAAAAAAGCTACCAACATAACAAAAAAGTATTCAAATCATAAAAGAATGTTTTACATTTTGAAATTTTCTAAATTGACTTGTTACTTAAATTAAATTTAAAATTATATGTAGAATATAATATAATTGATTTGACCGGTTCTAATGATAACATTAAAAAACGTAACATAAAAAACTTCTGACTAACTTATTGCTTAGACTAGATTTAAAATAACATCATGTGAAAATTTCCATGATGTGATTTATTTAATTTGATTAATCTGTAGACAGTGTAGTTGTGCAATATAAAAGAATATAAGAATAAAATTATATAAAAAAAATTAACAGGAAAAAACTTTATTAACTCAACTAATTACTTAGCCAAGATTCAAAATTAAATTATATAGAAGTTGTCTTAATATAATTTAATTGACTAAGTTAGTTCAAATATAACCTAGATAATTATATAAAAAAATATGAAGATGAAATAAACAAGCGCTTCATGAACTATTTACGGCTAATAAATTATATAAACAAATCATGCTGGACTATCCCATGGTTGAAATATATAGTAAAAGCAGCAATTCCTGCAATTTTGGTAACAGTTCTGACAACCTGTTACTGTCTCTATTGGATGGTGCCTGCCATTGTCATTTCAGTAGTGAAGTTCTTCGTGCAGGCAGGATTGCTGGAGGGCTCATTTCTTTTATTTTGCCTGACACGTTTACTACAACTTTTGGGATGAGAAACATGAAGAACATCAATCAGAAGTGACCTACCTAATGTATTTGTACATGAGATTTTCGAAGTACAGTCCTCCCAACAATTCATCCCATTTTCGTGTTGTTTCTTAGTCCCTCCCAAACTAGCAGGAAATGAAACTGAATACAATTTTCAACGAATTCAACACGAGTGTTGCAGAAATAGAATTGCTGCAGAGGAATATCCCAATATATAATGTAGTCTTACAGTGCAAGAAACAAATTACATTCCTGTGAAATCTAAGAAACAAGCTGGAGATTATTTTCAGTCACAATAATTTGTGAAAGAATATGTGTAGGCGAAGTCTCAAGAATAGCTCATGAGAACTATATACATCATGGCTCATTATATGAAATCTTATAACTATATAAGCAACCCGTAGAGATATTTGCATAAGAAGGAAAATTTTGAGAGCTTGGCAGGGTATCTGTTGAAGTGGATCAAGGCATTTTATGGCAAGTGTATTAGTGTCATTTATTGTAGATAGCAGCATACTTTCTGTCCCATCCAACTCAGTCAAAAGGAACAGGCAACTCACTGAGATCAGCAACTGAGGATCCATACATTCACCTTCTGAGCTCTCTTTCTTGAGCTGCCTGATTTTGACTGAAAAACTATCTTGTTCGTCTCTCAGGTGTAGGAATGATTTTATTTTTGTCAGATTTGGCTGAACCTTTAAATGATTTGCTCTCCAATGATGCCCTCTTGGTCGCCACCTGAGCACCACCAGCTGCTGCAGTTCTTTCAGCAATTCTTTTTTGGCGTTGGATTGCTAACTCTTCCATTTTCTTCCTGATCTCTTCTTCCTGTTCACAAGTATTTTTGGTAAGAGGTTGAAAAGTTGGAAAAACATAAGGAAGAACAACTTGAATAAGCTACTTGATATATACCTTCTCTTGCTTGCTCTTCTGAACCGTGGGCCTACTAACAAATGATGATTTCTTGCTTTTAGACATCATCTCATTTCTGTTCTTACCAGGGGATCCTAGCACGGTTTTAGTCCTCACTTCTGGAACTTTTCTCCCATTAATTCCGTTTTTCTTGACAGTGATCTTGTCACTGTTTGAAGGAAGCTTTTTCTCAGTATGATCACCAGACTCAGCATATGAGCTCCTATGACCTTCCATGAAAGATATGTCAATTCCCTGGTCTGTAACCCAGGATTCCCTTCTAGATTCAAATCCAGAATCTCGTTCAAGGACCACACAGAGGTCATCCGGTTCATAGGGATCCATACGATTATGTTCTGCGGTGCCATTTTCTGCCTGGGAAGATAAAGTTAGATCCGCGGCCATACTTATGTCGGTTTTCCATTGAGAATCATATGAATCATCCACAGCAGATCGAGCATGAACCATGAAAGAATCGTCAACAAGTACATCTCTTCTACTCGACTTGGCATTTGAAGAATCACCCTCTATTGACAGTAAGTAATTGGCTGCATCCTGGTTTTCTGGTTTCCCCGAGTGATTGATAACAAACCAATCATCTCCTTTACCAGGCTTGATTATGGATGACTCAGTGGAACGAGATAAGATACCCCTGGGGCCACTTCCTGATTCTTCTAATCTTTGTGAACATACCAAATCCTCATCTGCCGAGTCCCTTCTCTTCATTATTGGTCGAAACATCTCTGCATTTTCAATATCTTCCAGCCTAACTCTATCCTCATGTTCCCCATCCTTTTGACTCACAACAAAAGAATCACCTGTCAACATTCTGTTCAGTAATTTCTCTGATCCTAAGTCCATAGCACGATTGCTCCTTAATGAAGTTCCATCTCCAGAGCTTCTGACTATGAAATGCTCATCCCGAACATCAACTGGCTGCAACTTTTCTACCCCATTATCAACTGTGTCATCATCTTTCATCAGAAGGCTCTGGAAAGTATCCCAGCTCTCATTAGTCATTACTCCCCTGGATGCATTCGAAACAAGGCCATCATCAAAATCTTGGTCGGGAGCATCACTTGATCCATTTGACTTGTGGTTGCTCTTGTTTGAGCCTTTTCTTTTCTGTGTACTTGAATTTGACTTGCGCAATTTTTCCAATGATCCAACTGCATCATCTACCTTCTTTTTGATGGTATCTCCATCAATGTACTCATCCTCATCTGAAGAAGTTTCATCAGAAAAACTATCACTTCCTCCATTTCTTCTCTTGGGGGTGATGTAGTTAATATTTCTGATGACAACGGTCTTAGAGGACTTCTTCCTGTGTTTTTTCCTGTATGGAACATCTATAGAGGAGTTATTTTTGTTCTGATCTATATGGGAATCCGAATCACTCCTTCCTTCAGAGTCACTGGAGTCTGTTTTTCTATCTTCTCCTGAATACTTATTTCCCTTTTTGTTCAGGGACTTGTCCTTTTTTCCTTGACTAAATTCTTTCATGCTAGAAGGCCACTGCATATTTATTGGATAATTAGGAGGGATAGGCTGCATGGTAGGGAAAGGATATCCTTGATACGGAGGAAACTGAGGAATAGGGCCTTGAAAATTGTACATGTATGGAGGTATCTGGTTTGGCCACTGCATTGGTACTTGAACTTCGGCTCTAGTTGATGCTATCTGGTCAGATGTTCCCATGCTACCATCTGCACTTTAATGAATTTGACATCAGAAAACAGTAAATAGTTCATCGGAAAGGAATATGGAGACATTTTGCCTTTTGCACAAGCAAGAATCCAATCGTATTAATTCATCAGAAACAGCAACAAAGCACGAGGAGGAGAAATCAGATCATGTAAACCCGAACATTATAATTCTAAGATTAAAGTTTCTAAAAAAGTTGCAATCAGCAAGTAATAGTTGGACTCATTTTCTGTTGCTTGGGCATCAAAATGGGGATCATTGGTTGTGCTTTCTAAATCATACATGAAGTGCATTAACCATACAAGGAGCACTACTGATTTTACCATATTCAGCATGTTTTTGGTAATGCGGTGCAGGTGCTTTTACAAAAGTGCATCCTGACCCAAAAAAACACCAATTTGATGCTTTTCAGGTGCTTTTTGATATTTTCAGCATCAGCATATCGAAACCATCTAAAAACACTTGAAATATCATCTACACTTTTTCACTCCAAATGTGCTTTGAAAAACACTTTAAGATGTTGTGTAAATGCATTACCAAACAGTCTAAAAAGGCTAGAAATTGCTTTATGTTTCTTGCCAGAAAATGTGCAGGACCTCAAGTTTGTGAAAAAATCACTCTGCAAGGAACAGGAGGAAAAACAAGAAGATCGGAAACAGCACTAATTTGTAACAAATTGGATGTAGCCCTACTTTTAATCTAGTAATCTAACCATAAATAAACCAACATGCTCCTTCGATGCAATGCATAATAAAGAGAGGGTGAGCAAGGAAAGAATATACAATACCCTTTCTGCTGTCTGCAGTTGAATCAGATCTTGATGCATCTGAAGATCCATTGGGCATGAAATCACCAGTAGATACCCCATTGTTTGTCAAATTTAGCATGACATTCTGATTAAGGGAACTAATTTCATTTGCAAGTACAATTCCTGATGTTCCTAAAAATGATAGCTCTGATGGAGGGCATGCCTCCATTGCTGCTAATTCTTTCATCCAGAGACCATCGCTATGCTTTTTCTTACATAATTCCTTGAAATTGTTGCATGCTTCCCTGCATATAAACACTAGTAGATTTCAAGGCTGGACGATTGACATCAGATGAAACTGTGATGGACTTTATAACTCCAGTGGAATTTTGATACTTGGCAAAAAACAAGGAAGAAATCGCCACATCAGCAGGCATCCCAAAGTTCAAATAACTGATAATGTTCTTTTCTGTTCATGTAAACACATATTTACAGCCAACAGAATTCAAAAAGTAAAAGTGTTTCATGTTTACAATTCAAGATTTGGCTGGTTTTTGCATTTAAATTAAGCAAATAAGAAACTCTGGGTGAAAATTGAATAATTATAACAGAAACACAGATATTAGGAAAAGGGTTTCAGCATTTTATTTTCTTAGTTTTCTGGTCAGAAAAGGGTTTGGCTTCTTTTTTTCTCTTAGTTTTCTGGTCAGAAAAATTGTTCCCAAAACAATGAATGACAGTTATAATTTGTCCAAATCATACCTTAAACGTGAAGCTCCAAAAGCATCTGCGAAGGAGATGAGATCATTTATGTTGTCCACTTCAAATCCAACAACAAGGCCACGGGCATAAGCCATGGCTTGCTCTTTGTGAAGCAATGTTTTCCGTGCTTCCAGAAGCCGTTGAAATTGAATCCTAGATATCACAACAAATGATTGATGAGTAACGCTGATGGAAAGACAGCACACACATACACAACGAGTTTGCTAAGAAAAATAAGAAGGATTACTTGGAGTTTCCTTCCAGTGCAGCATGATCACTTTTCTCAAGTTCATCTTTTAGCTGGGAACAAATATCAGTGGAGACATTTAAAGAATTGATATGATTTTCTAGCTAAGCATCACAATTAATCAACAAAATTCACGGAAAGGTGAACTACCTTAGAAGAATCACTTGACTTCCTTGTGATAGTATTAGCAGTCGGTCCACTCCCTGGTAAAACAGAGCTATTAAGTATTGCAATTTTTTGAAGTGGTATATGTTACACAATTAGTTAAAGTAAGCAATTCCAACAGGGGTTGAAACTATTGCCAATAATGATTCAAGTCCTGGTGATAGTACCTTCCTCCAGTTGTCCAGCTACATTTGTGTTTGACAATTCATTGGCTTGAACTGCACTCTCCTCAATCTGCAGGATTTCTCTTTCTAGGTTGACAAATCTCTCAAGTACAGCCGGTGTACTAACAAAACGAACAAATCTGCACAAAAGACGAGATGAATTATCTTTTCAGGCATCTCTACAGAAACAGAAAAACAACATAGCGGTTGAGCTCCTCGGCTCTCTGATAATACCCAGGGTCTAATACCGGTAAAGTTTCAAATTTACACAGACATCACGTAGTTTACACACAATTACATATGCTATAATTCAATGCTATCAGCAAATTATCGTATGTTTAAACTGTTAATGGGGCCAAGAAATGGCAGAGAACAAACCAATTTGACAAGGCAGTTTATTTGCTCAACAAATCAACAAGAGATTAGGATCTTGCCATTTTTATGGCGTAGAGCCCATTGTAAATGGCAGTAAATTTAAAAACTTTGAGCACAGTTCAAGACTAATTATATATTTGAGTAGAAATCAAAATCCCAGTTCCATTAATTCAATGAACAATCTATAATCATTCACACTACTCACATACATGGAAACAATAATTTGCAACAATTACAACAAAATGAACTGAATTTCACCCCTTTTTCAAATTCAAAAACAAATCCATTATATCAAATAACTCAATCAAATCGCTCAATGGAATTATAGCCCAATGTCGAAATTCCCCAACAAGAATAAAGAGGAGCAATGTCTCGGATTCATTACCTCTCAAAAGTACCTTTGGTGAACCAAGGAGCATTTTTGGCTGGTGGGCAAAGTTTGATGGAGTACCCAACTTTAGAAATCTGATCTTTAATAAATTGAAGGTGTAAAATGAATGGTTCAAATAACCCAGAAGCCAGTTTCTCACTCTTGCCTCCATAGAAGAGAACCAGATCACACCTTCACGCACAAAAACAAAACAAAATATGAAAAAGGAAGATTTTTGGCCACAAAGACAAAAACTTTAAGTGAATTGAGAATTAAAAGAGAGTGAAAGTAGAGAGTGATAGTGATATTGCACCTGGTTCGAGTTGGGGTGAGTTGAAAGAGAGCATAGTCAAGAAGAGTTGAAGAATCCATTGCGAAAAGTCAAAAAGAATGCATGGTCGTCTTGGATCAAAAGAAAGAATGGTATTGGGGTAGAGAGGTTGCTTTCTTTGAATCAAATCTCGGTATAATGTTTGTGAAATGAAAGGGCAAAGGAATAGTGGTAGTCATGCTGGTGGAACTTGAACGTGCCTATAGCACTTTGAATGTGCTTAGCTTAGAAGAAGCTGAACTGGACATGATCATGTAAGAGAGTGACAGCAAGAGATGACGAAGATTCGCACATGCATAGGTGATTGGAGATGGGAGTATCTTTCGGCTGAAAAAATATTCATTGATTTGGTCAGGAATTATTTGAACATTTACTAAAAAAAGTTGAGATAATTATTAAAATCCTCTCATAAAATATTTTTTTATTTAAATAACCTATTAAAATATTTTTGTATCCATAAAACTAGCCTTCATCCAGGATAATCATGGAAACCTTTGTTGGATTTTCAATAATTAGATAATCATGAGCTGCAGGAGGAGGTAAATTTAGTCCATCATTAGTTTGTTTCTATTGTGAACCTGAGAAAAATTGGGTTGTCACAGTTTGACAAATGCTTTCTCAAACTAACATGGATGGATGAAAAAATATTTTAAAATTAAATAATATAGTTTTAACAGATAAAAAATTGAAAATAGTAATTTTGTTAAAATTATGAGAAAAGTGATTTCGACTCGAAAGGTCTAACCTCAAATTAACCTTACTTTTTACTCCAAATACAAACTCTAAATTCCCTAACTCTAAATTTCAAAAACATATCATAAACAGTAACATTAATCACTTTTTCTAAAAACAAACAATAACCTTAATTAATCCTAAATATAAGGCTAGCCTATAGAGTTTGTGGTTTAGTTTAAGGTTTGTTTTTAGGTTTAGTGATTAGTGTCTGGGGTTTGTATTTATGGTATTATTTAAGTCTTTGTATTTGGGGTTTGAGTCAATATTAGTTTGAGATTTGATTTTTTTTTGTTAGAGTTATTGTTCCAATTGCACCTTGAACAAAACTATACTATTTTATAAAAACAATTTTTTTTTTGTTAAACTATAATAATTTTTAAAAAATCCAGAAAATTACTTGCAAAGTGGTCTATATATATACTCATTTAGTCTCTCTCTCTCTCTATATATATATATATAGAGAGAGAGAGAGACTAAATGAGTATATTATTAAGTGGTTAGCACTCATTTTCTTATCTATAGGCGACAAGATGATTTTATGAGACTTTGGCTCTTTCCAATGCTTTTAGATGGTGACGGTTGATAAGAAAATCAAAAACAAATCTCAAACACAAAGATTTTTTATTACTGAATTTTATCTATATAATTGTCTATTTTATTTACAATTTTTTAAATATTCAAGTAATAAAATCAGAATTTTCAGTCAAATAGAGCTTATAAAATCTCTTAAAAACTCAAAATTACCATCTAACAATGACGCACGTGTTCTAAAAATACTTATTATATGCAATAAGTTATATATTTACCCTCTTTTATGATATGATAATGGACTATATATGTGTGTATATGACGCAACAATGATCATTACACTTATTCATTAAAAATAAATTAAATTAATCATAAATAAAAAATCATATTAGGAATTAAGTATTTGTCTTCACTATGACTACAGCATATATTGGTCATTAAATTAATGATTTTTTTATAAAAACAATAGATGATTTTGATATGCTAAAATTAAAAATTAAAAATATTTAAATAAATTTATATATAAATTAAAAATATTTTGATTCATCATCATATCTCATTGATAATAAAATAAATCAGAAGAAATCTCAAAATTTCTACATCAATTTGTATAGTTGGATTGAAGCCAACCATGAGACAGCTGGAAAAATGGACCACTCGTGGGGTTGGCCCATTTTTTTTCCAAATTATCAACATCTCACATTTCAAGCAAAACCCTTTTCCACAAGAAAAGCAAATTTATTTATTTATTTATTTATTTTGTTTGTTAAATGAGAAGAACCTTCCCAGGCCACCCTAAAAGTAATTAATTTTAGTCAATGGACAAAGGAACTCTACGAAATAGAGACGGACCGTCAAATTAAATAAGAAAATATTGCCCTTCGATTGGTAGAAGCTACAACATCTTCTATGGTGGAAAAAAAAAGAAAAAAATAATTATACATAGAATCATATGGTGAAAAAACTTACATCATAGTGCATATTTAATTTCCTACAACAATTAATTATAGTCATTCAGTGTCCCAATAAGGATTGATACCTTAAGCACATGGGACTAATTAATTGCACAACCTCAATTATTAATTAAATGATATACGGGGGTTAGGTTGACCTAATTACTATTATTATTATTATAGTAAATGTTTTAACTAAACATTAAGTAGATCTAATTAAGGAGAGGAAATTAGTATTAACTCCTCACGAAACATTAAATGTTTTTTTAATATTAAATTTTTTAAGGATTGAATTTTATAATTTATTTTAGTTTGTTTTCTATAATATTATCTTGTTCTTATAACTTGAGTCATAGGTTTAATGCGTTAATCTAATCGATTAATGTTTTATTTTTATTTTCTAAATTAATTTTGTTTTTAATTTTATCCTTCACTCTTTGTATTGATTCAAAATTAAGCTTCATGATTTATTTTAATTTACTTTCTATGAAGTTATCTAAGTCTTGTTATCAAAGTTAAGGGTTTTGTCAGTTAAATCAGGTTGACTTGACATTTGTTTTTTAATATTTTTTATCATTTTGATGTGTTGATATAAAAAAATATTTTTTTAAAAAAAATAAAAAAATATTATTATAATATTTTTCTGAGCAAAAATAGCTTTATAAAACAGCATAAATCACACTGTCAAGCAATCTACAAACCCATAAATTGTACGAGACCAAGCATTATGAGCCTACACTTACAAATTTATGGGTCTCGTTATGATTAATCCAACTCATCAAATTGATTCTCAATAAATTAGAAAGGCAAGATTTATGACATTTAGAAGTAGAATAAAGAGTCCGGGTTTAATTCTAAACATGATACTGTGCAATTTTGTTTTCAGAAAAACAATCAAATTATTTTAAAGGTTATGATCAATAATATATTCTTATGTATTTAATTGTATATTCTTATAAATTTATAAATTATGTGTAATTTACACTGATAACTTTCCTTTGTTAAGAGAAACAGTATGATATAAAACAAGCAATTAAATATGTGTAGACATATATTAAAAATAACATATTTTTTTATTTAATAGCATAAGGTATAGTTTACACATTAACAGAGATTGATTTCCCTCTCCATATGATTTTAAGAGCACACTGCCCTTATATATATCAGAAGGGTTTAATTTTCTTTTTCCCTTGATTTTTTGTATTTTTTTTTAAATATGATTTAGTATTATATTATATAATTATTTTATGGGTTGAGCCAGATCACCTTTTTGGGATGGACCCAATCAGATTGTGCTAATTGATAGCCCAATAAACCTTTCTTCTTTTATACGGTCTTGGACTATCACATGCTTGTGGAAATGGGCTTGGTGTCGAAGCCCAATAAAGTTGGGTTTATCGAGGCCCAACAACATATTTTTTAAAAAATATTTAAACTGGATCAAGCCCAACCACGTGGTCTGAAATAAAACAAGTCCAGCCCATGGTCCCTAGCGAGCTCGCATGGTGGTTGTTGATGGAGTTACAGCAGAGAAAGAGAAAAGAGAGAGCTGATGACAAAAACTAGGAAGAAAGAATGGTTTTTTTTGCCAACTTTGCAATCAAATCTACTGTTGTTATTTTTTCCCTTCAATTTTTTCATTGTTTTTTCTTAAATCAAAGTCAATTGAGATATAACATGTATTCTTCCCTCTATGGAAGAGCCGAAATTCATGAAAAAATAGCCTGACCATGGACGGTTTGACTCCTACTTTATAACCGACAGAATGAATCATATATGTATAATTAATTAATTTAAATTGAAGTAACTGGGATATTTATTTTTTTATGCGAGTAAACTTTATTACTTGAAAAATATATTTTATGGGGCTAGATGTGTGAGTAAAATTCTGGTTATCTCAAGTTCTTATAAGGGAATCACAATTCACAAGCTCTCTGTTATCACACCACGTTTCTTGTGGACACGGGATGCCTATGTTGATGATAATTTCACATATATTTATATATAATGTCATTAAACCAAAACAAAATAAGGAAGAAATAAAATAAAATAAAAAAATAAAAAAATCGTGATACATACAGTTCCTCTTGTCCAGAAATACATGCAATTAATTTATTACATACAATTCCTTCCCTTCTTCCCCGAGAGATACATGCAATTAATTTATACCTATCATCAGCTAATTACTACGATTAATTAATAGTATTAACATAAAAATACTCAAATTCGTGCAATTTCTTGTTGGCTACTCATCTTTGGCAGAACATGAGAGCCCACAAAACCTTAATTATTAAATTTACAAAAACAGTGCTAGAATTTCTTAGAAATCAACAGTGAAGGAGTTTGAGTAGCCCACAAGGTTTTTATTATTATTATTATTATTATTATTATTATTATTATTATTTAGCATCAACCTGTACAATACTAATTCTTACTTGACAAATAAGTTATCACACAAGAAAAGTATTCATATTGGTCCCCAAATATGAATATGCATGGAGTGTAAACTCCTTAATTTTGTAACCTTTTTTTATAGTTCTCTGGGAAGACAAGAAGGGTGCCCTACTAACTCACTGTATATAGCCGAGTCAAGACTCACGTGGTCAACTCCAAGGTCAAGCATTCATACAAAAGCTTCGAGGACTAATTACCTAAAAATGGCTTCCATGCCGAAGCAGACAACTTCTACTTTTCCTGGGTTCACAAACAAAGAAGAAGAAGAAGGGAGAAGAAGAAGAAGGGGAAGGAACCTGGTTCTCACCCTACAAAATAATATATGCATAATAATTTGGATGCGTGCACTGTTCCCAATACACATGCCACTAGGATCTTTCACGGGCCCCTCGAGAATTATGTTTTTTTAATTCCTCTCATGGAACACAATTGTTTTTAAACAAGTGAAGATTTTAATATCTTGTGCTCACATCACATCGTAGTCAATATTTCCTGTTTAAATGCTTTTGGTCGATGAAATTTAATTGGTTTATCATATTAACCTGTTTTCAAGAACTAATAAATAATTTTCTGTGACTTTAAACCTTACATCTTTATAGGATTTTAATTTTAAATATGAACGATCATGTTCTTAATTTTAAATAAGAACACAATATCCATAAAATTAGGTGGTAAGAGGCCACTCTTCGTCCATCTTCAAGCTGCTCTCAATTCTCATACACGGTGAACTCCATTCTCGTGGCTGCATGTTTAGCATGGACGTGTATTGGTTTATCATATTAACCTTAATTAGATTTTTAATTAATTTTTAAAAAGGTCATGACCAGGGACCGAAAAGAAAGATGTAATGTGGCGGGGGTAAATAAATTCACCCTTTTATATATAGATATTTATTCCAAAAAGATATCAAGAAAAATATGTATTCACAACCCATTAGAGTGACCATGTCAGCGATCTTAATAAGAAATAAATTTAAATAAACGTGTTTGAAGGATTTTTCCGGCAGCGCCTAGAGAGTCAAATAACTCAAAAGATTTTTACTTCTTTTTTTCTGTGTCTTTCCGCAACAAATACCAGGTATTTTCTCAAGACTAGTCGGTCCGAATTTGGAATTCAATACCTTGAAATCAAACAGAAATGAAACTCAGTCTTTCTATATATAAACACCCGTCGAGGAAAGAGTTGTAAGAAACACGATTAATTCAAAACAATTAAGTTCCTTTTATCTTTATTTGTTTTCCCAGCTTCATCTTCAAGCCATGCAGCAGCGTTCAGCATCAGCAGCAAAAACCTTATGTCGTAAAATCTTGAACCACCATAACCAGATCCAGCCCCTTAGAAGACCACCACCCTGCGATGTTTTCATTAACCACCGGTGCATCGATACGAAGAGGACCATTTCTGGGCTGCTCTTTAACCATCTTTCTGGACTCGGGCTCCATCCATTTCTGGATAGCAAGAACATGAAACCTGGTGACAAATTATTTGACAATATTGATAGAGCCATCCATGAATCTAAGGTCGGGGTTGCTGTATTTTCTCCCCGTTATTGCGAGTCATACTTTTGCCTCCATGAACTGGCTCTGTTAATGGAGACCAAGAAAAGAGTTATACCTATATTCTGTGATGTCAAACCTTCTCAGCTCCACGTCAAGGACAATGGGCTTTGTCCTGGCAAAGATCTGCAAAGGTTTACGTATGCTCTCGAAGAGGCAAAGTACACCGTTGGACTTACATTTGACACCATCGAAGGGTATGTATTCTATACCAGTGTTCTTGATTTGTAGCAAGAGATGATGAGGAGAAGATACTTGCATATATAACTCATAATTTAAAAACTTAAATACGATCGATACTACCATTATCATTTTGTTTAGTCCATGCCACTATATTATGTTTTAATGTTTGATTTATATATACGTCTAATATATAACTAATCTTCATTTTTTCTAAATTCAGGGATTGGTCTCAGTTCTTAACGACAGCCATGGATGCGGTTGTGCATAATTTGATCGAAGTGGATGCAGAAGAAACACACCAGCACCACCGAGGTTATTTCATGAAGAATTATTACAGATGATAAATCAAGATGAAGCACACGTATGCAAACAAAACCACGTGGATCATGGCTTGATTAATTAAATACGCGTCAAATTCTTTTATTTGTTATTTTTTATTAACAATCAATTCTTCATTCATAATTTTTTTTTCCCTGGCAATTGTAAAAAATAAAAGATACTTCAAAAAAGAGGGAAACTAGCTCAAAGTAAGTATCGAACAATTAATGTTGATTGATGGCATCATGTAATCAGTGATGGTGTCTTGTCGATCGAATAAGTTGCACATATTTTTTTTTCTTCAAGAAACGTACTTGTAATTTCAAATTAGATTTTCCGGCAATAATTGAAAGCCAGATATGATTGATCATACGGGTGTCTGTATTTGTACTCCATTTATTTTGTTCTTATGAATAAATTTAATTCAATTCTCGAAATATGATTTATATTCAAACTTGAAAGTTGCATAATTTCTATATTAATTTATACTTGATTTTTATCAAATTTCTAATATCATATTAAAGAAACATCTCACCTAAAATGAAGTTATTCTCTAACATATTAGGTTTCGAAGTCGAAGATGTTATGCTGCCAAAATGCCTTTGACGATCTCTCCTTTCATTATGAGTTACGATGGAAAATTAAGGCCTCGCTAAAAGGGAGGTGCTCGACGCTAGCTGCATGCGGGCATTGAAAACCAAAAGCCTGAGTAAAAAATAATCAATCGAGAGATGAGAGTAAAGAGGCAGCCATTTTAGCTCAAATTACCGGGAGCTAAAATCGTTACTACATCAAAGGAAAAAACAAACAAAGAAATGATGGACGAACTCGTGCGACGCACGAATAATAAAAATCCAGTCCATAGTGCACTGAGTCTTAATGCACAGTACCGAGGCCGAGCTCTTTTAAATATTAGGTAATTTCCACGAAATTTAGATGTAGGTGGCAGTGAGGTTCAAGAAAGCCATAGTTTTTTGAGAAAATGTATTGGGTTTCTTGGACATTAACATGAATGACTAATAATAGAAAAAAAAACATCGAGCATTGCTGAGATCACCACTTTAATCAAGAGTTTAAAAGCAAAATGATGTGTTTACTTACAGTGAAATAACAACATAACTTATCAAGTGAAAGGTTTATTGAATGATTTATTTTTTTAATTTAATAAGAGAGTAATTTATAAATGAAAATAAATCATGTACGTGAAGATCTTATGTTATTTACCTTTAAAAGAGAAGGTAGCAAGTGACCTGGTTACTATACTCTTTAATCACCTATTAGTTAAGATAAGAGTATGCCTAGTATTATTTTTTTTATTTTTTGTTTTTTTTTAAAAAGTAGCTTGCCACCCTCACCTCTCTTTCGGGTACGTATACACAAATAATAATCAAAATTAAATGGAATCTGGATATAACGTGGAAAAACATCGGAAATGGAATATACCTTGAATCCTTGAACTCTCTCAATGGAATATTTAGAAATAAATCTGACAAAGGTGACAGACTCAAAGAACTTGATTTTAATAGTCAATCAAGCTCAAACAAACATTTCGAAAACTAAAAATTCCCACGAAAAACAAGGAATGAAATTACAGAGAAATCGATCTGCATAAGTTACATGTTTTGACCGGAAAACACGAGCTGATTATATTGATTTTAATGTCACTGTGTCCGTACATTCGGAAGGACCTCTTCCCTGTCTATAGATCGGGAACTTTCTATGTGTTCTCTGCGTGTATCACACACCGAAATTAAATATGGATTTGGTCGGAAGGAATCTGTGTTTTGTTTTGACAGCTTGCTGTGAAACTCAAACCTTAAATGACAAGGAAAAAACAAAGGGATTAATGATCCACCCGACGATCACCGAAAGCTTGTCCTTTTTTAAGAGGAAATTCCCAAATGAGACAGCTCTGTGTGCTGTCATTTGACTTTAGTGATTTGTTCGAGCATTCATCGATTGCGATTGCGACATTTATTAAGGATTTTTAAAGTTATTTTTTATTTAGAAATATATTAAAATAATATTTTTAAAAATTTTAAAAATTATTTTTGATATCAGACTAGGTTTTACTTGGACAAGTGCAGTTCATAAGCTGTACTCAATTTTCTTTATTCATACAAGAAAATGCTTTTGTAGCCAATGGATAACTTTTAAATCTCCTAATTCTTCTATTTATCAAGCTTGTGTTTTAAATCAAATTCCTTGGGATTTCCCCCCGAATATCACACAATTAAAAGGAAAGGCAAGCTAGATAGCTGGCATGAAAATAATTTTCAATAAGAAAATTAAAATGATTTCCCTCTAGAAAATATTTTTATTTATTTATTTATTCAGAAAAAAAAAGAGGAGAATTACTTAGTACAAAATGGGAAACAAAGAGAGCAGCTTCTCAATCCAAATCCTCTCACGGTACTCATATTGACATGACTGTAGATTAAAATCTTGAATTATTGATTGTGGCGGTAAGGCTGTCGTTTCGTGGAATATGATTTTTTTTTATAAATGATTTCGATGATGATAATAGTTCTACGAATATTTGTATCTATAATTATATATTAAAATATATTAATCGACTATTATCTCTTTAATATAATATTAGCATTATAATATATCTCCAATGTTAATATGCAAAGTCTACTTCATTTTTAATTAATAAAAAAATCAGCGTTGGAAAAACTCTTTGAAAACAATATAGAATAGGTTAAATGTTTTGTTTATTACCCTATTTATTAACCACATATTAACTCGATTTTTTTCTTCTTCTCATACAATACCTTTTCTAATCTCATCATTTGACATTATATTACTGAACTTTGAGATTTATGATTTTTTTTCCTATTAAAATATCTTAATCTCGCATTTTAATTGCTTGTTAATTAAATTAACCTAAGTTAACTAAGGTTATCATAACTTAAATATATATATATATTTTATATAATAAAAATTATAACTTCTATATTCTTCTATGGAACCGGTCAATTGAAGAACCGGTCAATTGTTTAAAAGATTTGTGCCCCCAATTGAAATCAAGCAGCAATCAGATTTGACCCATGACGCAATTCGTTCCTCTTTTTAATATGCTGTGGCACAAGAAGAGTTTGTGGATGCAAATTGTTGGTTGTCGCTATATCATGAAAGTATGCAATTTATGTTTCGTCCCAATCAAGTACTCCTGTTCTTTTCCCAATGACTTTGTAATGATATCTCTCGACTTATTAGGTTTTTAATTATAAAATATTCCTATGTAAAAGTGAATTAAATGATATATTTTGATACTTACAGCCATGCTTCCTTTTAAAAAATATCTGGAGAAACTTCAATTTAGTGTAGAATTTATTTACTTACTCCTAATTACTTCTCAGATTTATAAATTTTATTAACTAGATCCCAAGTGTTTCATGTATTTCTCAACTCTTAATATTTTTTCTTAGATGTGAGGAAAACCATATCCTAAAAAATATATTTTGTAGATCCAGGTGAGCGAGTAAAACCTTGGTTGTTTCGGGCTTTTACAGAGGTACATGTCTTCTAATTCGAACTCGAAATCTGTTGTGCAGATCACGAGTCCCCTTGAGTATTCTTACTCTTGATAGTTGATGCATAGCGTCCATATTTTTATTAAAATGGTGTTGATTTTTTATTTTTAAAAAATGACAAAACACGTGTGTATTTATGCAAAAATACGTTATTAAGTGGAATAAATATAGATTTGGAATTGAATTGAGAATGAGTACATAAATTTGAGATTAAAACTGAGGCTTCCTCAAAAAGATGTACACTACACATTATTTTTTGTAACTTTCTTTCGCTTTCACAGATCCTTAAGAGAAGAAAAAGGAACTGAGCAGATACTTTATATCTTATCTTTACATTTATCTTCTTCTAATAATTCCAACGAAAGCGATCTGTAAGAAAATTATAGTGATAGTTGGGGAGCTGGGTGTGATGATGCCAAAAATTATGACCGAAAGGGAAAGCTGGAAAGGGAAGTATAGCCAACCCCGGTGAGTCAACATTTAAGTCACTGTGTTAACAATGCATTTTAAATTTTTTTTGGAAATATATATATATTTTTTTAAATTCATTTTTTTATGTTTTTAAATTATTTTCATATGTTGATATCAAAAATAAATTTTAAAAAATTAAAAAAAATATTATTTTGATGCATTTCTAAATAAAAAATACTTTCAAAAACAACATCAAAGATACTTCCAAACAATCACTTAAAATCTGTGAGAGACTTGATGAAATTAAAATGGATGAATAGTTAGAAAAAGAAAAAACTGAAATATACTGTTCAAAAGCAATATCACTAGTCTCACTTTTCTAAATTGTAATAGTGTGAAAAATACATTTTAAAGATTTTATATATATGTAGTTTCTCAATACAAAATTCTCTCCTTTTTCTTTTTCAAATAAAAACAATATGAATTGCACAGCCTTTTCCTTCTATAATGTAAAACATTAAAGTTATTTCTTTCTTATATTTTCATATTTATTTAGGATCATAAATTTAATTTTTATTATAAACCTAATATAAAGATAGGGTAAATACTATTAGTTTCTTGGAACCTCTATCTTGTTATTTGAGAAGGTAGTTCTTTATCATTATATTGATTTTGAGATTTGAATTTAAATAGATTATAGATCACTTGCAAACGTATAGATTTAATCTTTCAAGTGCAAAGGGTTCCCCGGTATCAATTGACTACAGCACTAAAGAAAAAGAAGAAGAAAAAAAATTAGACTTAGCGACTATTTAACATTGTATTTTAAAAATATGTTTTTTTTTAAATTTTTTTATTTTTTTGTTTTTTATATTATTTTAATATACTGATGTTAAAAATAATTTTTTAAAATTAAAAAAAAATATTATTTTAATATATTTAAAAATAAAAAAAAAACAATTTCAACTGTAATTCCGAACAAATTCTTAAAATTCGCGGGATTCAATTTAGAAAATTATAGAAGCAGCGGTTAGTAGCATCACGCCAATTTTGTTTAGGTACTGAAGTGAAAAATATAGAAACTATAGGGAGAAAAGTTTATTTTCTATTTACCAAGACAAAAAACATTTGTCCCTCCACTTTATCTCGGTATTGGTGAAAGCAAATCTATCCAAGAGATGCTTGTGTCTGCTCACCGACAAGCATCCTCATACGTGCTTGAAGTTCTATGCATGAAACACCCATCTGCATTTGCCCATTTCTTGATCTTAATTAACTACTTTCTTTTTTCAACAATCCCATCACTTGCTTGAAAAAACATGAAAATGGGATCTGAAATTTGCTTTCTTTTTGCTAATGTTGTTCTTGTTGCGGTAAGCATAAACAAGGGGGTTAACTGTATGAATGTCAGCAGCGGCAATACCAATCTTGAAGACTACACACAGTTCCTTCTGGCCAATGGTGTGGCTCGTACACCACCAATGGGGTACTATTGTGTACAAATTTCAACGTCCGAGGAAAAAAAAAGTGTATTTCTGGGTAGTGGAGATAAGAAAATGTCATTCTAGTCAAAGTTTGATTGGTGAACAATAAATGTTTTTTTTTTTTTTTTTTTTTTTTATGCAGATGGAATAGCTGGAATCATTTTCAATGCAATATAGATGAGAGGACTATTAAGACTACTGGTGCGTATCAATCTTCAATGCTAGCTAGCATCACTTTCTCCTTCAACATTCTACGACCATGCATGTGCCGAGTTTTCTCTTTGAGAATTGTTCAAACAGAATGATCTCTTGAATGATCAGATGTTGAATCGTTCATGTTATAATATCAGTGTACAAATTGGAGATCTATGACTACTTTATACTAGAGCTAGTATTTTGATTTTAAATTATTTGAAAGGACTGGCTAATTTTAACGAGAGCACATTTTAAATCTCTTTCAATTTTCATATTGACTTTGAATGTGTTTATTATTAGTTTTGAAATTGAAGTTTCAGTGGTTTGATTTAACAGTTTTGTTTTTTGTGTGTGAATACCTTACCGAGTCAATGCTCTTTGCCCGTCTTGTACTGAACCAGAAATGCACTAGGGAATTTGCTCCTCTTGTTCTTTGCAAATAATTTTAATGAACAAGTCATAACTGTTGGGATTTGTTTGAATTAGACCAATCAAGGTCTATCAAACATCCACTGAAAAATCAACTGAGAGAGAATGAGAGTCTAGACCATGATCAAGTCTTACCTTAATATTGGTCTTACAAACTTTTGTTGTTGATGTGAAACGAAGGAACTTATTTGTGGGAGTGTTCCTCGTTTTAGTATAGACTAAATCAAATAACGGATGCAAGAGATTCAAAATCCAAGTCCTCTTGAAAGAAATTCCTTCTTTTTTTGTCTGTTTTCAAGATTGACTTTTGCCAATTCTTGTTTGGTTTCTGGGTAACAGCTGATGCTCTTGTTTCAACTGGTTTGGCGGCACTTGGATACAAATATGTTAACATTGGTATGTGAAATAATTACTCGCTCCCTGTTGACCATTTTTTGTGTGGATAAATATTGGAAAATTTGATGTTGTCACCATCCATAGCATGCCCAAACATTTACCAAGTGTGTCTGTTACGGCAGATGATTGTTGGGGAGAAGAGACAAGAGACTGGAAGGGGAGTCTAAGGGCAAAAGCTTCCACCTTTCCTTCTGGGATCAAGGCTCTAGCAGATTATGTGCATTCAAAAGGCTTAAAACTTGGCATATATTCTGATGCAGGGTAGACCTCTTTTAATCACCCAGTTATTTGATGGCTAGGACCTATGGTAAAAACTATAAATGATATTAAGAGACTTTAACTTTTCCTTTTGGACTCCTCAGCTACAGCACCTGCAGCAAGAAAATGCCAGGTTCTCTTGGACATGAAGAGCAAGATGCAAAAACCTTTGCTGAATGGGTTGGTTTCGTAATCTGCCGCGGCCTAATTGGCATGACTTGTAGTTGTTTAGAAGTAATTGGGAAAAGCTGAGAAATTAATGAACTGCATGTCCAATTTGTCTCAGGGAGTTGATTACTTGAAGTATGATAATTGCTACCATGATGGATCCAAACCTCAGGATAGGTACCATAAATTTTGGTGTAACTTCATTCACTTGTGTCAGATGAAATTCCTTTTCCTCTGGTTACAGGTATGCCAGGATGAGTTATGCATTGAGGAAGGTTGGGCGGCCGATTCTTTACTCGTTATGCGAATGGTAAGTCGCATGATTGTGCGTAAATTCTTTCTTGGCATGCTCTCTCTGCTGTCAATCTAGCACAGTTTCAATGAAGCAGTGCAGAAATTTTATTTAATTCTTGAGGTTTTATTGACAAAATATTTACAAGTAACAATCTCACAGGGGACAAGAGTATCCAGCAAAATGGGCAGGTTTGTATGGCAATGCTTGGAGAACTACAGGGGATATTAAAGACACATGGGAAAGGTCCTAGTCCTTTCTCCTTCTGGCTTTGAGCTTCATTCAATGTTATATTCTAGCCAATAAATTGATTTTGCTCACATGATTGTTTCATTGTTTCAGTGCAATATCAATCGCGGATCAAAACGACATTTGGGGTCGGTATGCAGGACCTGGAAGATGGAATGGTAAACTGCAACTGTTGTTCTAGCTTCTGCCCTGAATTTCAATGTCTCGTGTGAAACTATCTTGTGCAACAAAATATTAAAATCGACAATTTCTTTGCTGCAAAACTTACTTATGTTTTCCCTATTTTACAATCCACATAGATCCTGACATGTTAGAAGTAGGCAATGGAGGGATGAGCTTAGAGGAGTACCGCTCTCATTTTAGCATTTGGGCTCTAATGAAAGTGCGTCTCTGAATCTTAAACCTTTCTCATGTCCGTCACTGCAACTTGTTATAATCCACAGCCTTGTTCTGATAGGCACCTCTACTCATTGGATGTGATGTCCGATCGGCAAGCCATGAAACTCTTAGAATCCTTGGAAACAAGGAAGCTATAGATGTTAATCAGGATCCATTGGGAGTTCAGGGCAGGAAAATTCGAGCAAAAGATGGACTAGAGGTGTGTTCTGAACACAGTTTTTTCCTCTACCAGCAGAGTATTAATTAACAACGCTAAATTTTTTTGATGCAGATTTGGGCAGGGTCGTTGTCGGGGAAGAGAGTTGCGGTGGTTCTGTGGAACAGGAGTGGATCTCGCGCCCCTATAACCGTCGGATGGAGGGAAATTGGACTTTCTCCAGATAATCCTGCCATTGTCAGAGACCTGTGGGCGGTATGCTAAACATTTCATTTTACTTCAAGCTTATTGCAAAGCATGTTTTCATTCCCTTTACCTTCTGGAAAAAAAAAGGGTCTTAGATTCAGCGATCAGATAATGCGGGAATGAAATTGTTGTTTCATAGATAGCAAAACCAATGCAATTTCTATATTCAAACACATCATTTTCGTTTCTGAATCGCAGCACTCGTTTGTTTCAATGAGAAAACGTTATGGATTGACTGCGTTCGTTGCTTCCCACGCCTGCAAGATGTATATCCTGATCCCCATCCTAGCCAGGAGATCCTTAGAATCCTTAGAAAACGAAGGAAGTTCAAAAGTGTTGATCAAGATCCACTGGGAGTTACTGCCAGAAAACAAGAAGTATAGGTGTTTTTTTCAGGCAGTGTGAGACAGGTTGAAAGATACTGGTAATATATTTTATTTGTGACATGTAAAATTAAGCTGAAGCCAAGTTTGAACAAGAAAGAGAATAAGAAGCTGAAGGTAAATTCTGTGTGTCTTCAAATCTCCCGACAGCAGATATGTCAGCCTGAGAAAAGATTGAATTGCAGGGTCCATCTTTCTAATTGAACTTTGAACAGACTTTAGCAAGATGGAACATCTTGACTTGGAAACAAATCATGGTATGTTGAAATCCAGTTGCACCTAACCTTGGTTCAACGGTTGATTGGTCGAGAGATGGGATAAAAATTGCGATGTCATTATTCAAGTTTTATTTTCCATAAATGTAAAAGAATCCTCATCTTCCACAAAGAGTTCCTGATGTTTGTTTCGACTACAGTCGTGTCGAGATTGACAATGCACCTATTCCAGTGCTGACCCAACCATGTGCCTGCACTAGTAGAGTTCGACCCTATTTGGTTCCACGCAGAAGACAGGAGGGTGAGTTTGCGCTGGCATTTGATTTGAATTAAATATTAATTTCATCATTTAATATTGTGTTTGAGTGAGGATTATATTTTATGATTTTTTTTATCAAATCGGGTCATTCTTTTATGTTCTTTTTTTAAAACTCTTTTTACGCTAATTAGAAATTGGATTTTGTAATTTGTTTCGATTTACATTTTACAGGGTGGTGATCTTGGTCTTATAACTTGAATTTCTAATTTTATAGGTCAACTTAGGTTTTTATTTTTATTTTTTTTAATACTAGTTTGATTGAGAAATTGTACTTTATAATCTATTCTTATGCTTTTTACAGATTATCATGGTTTCATAACCCAGTTTATAGATTTGGTATATTAATTCGGTTGATCTAAGACGATCCAATGTATTATGGTTTTAATATTAATTACCAGAAATACGTGTCATTTTGAAGTGTTTTTGGTCAAACTAAGTTTTTATTAGTCATTTAGGTTGTCTTTTGACTTGTCAAAATTTTTGACTTGTCAAAATAACCGGGTCATATATAATCAACCTTGCACTATTTAATTTTTTTTCCACTATGAAAAAAAATATTAGCAAGAATTGAATATATATTTTTTATATTGAATTTTTTTACTCGGCTAATATATCTAAAACTAAGCAGGTAGATTTTTAAGTCCCTTATTATTATTCTATATTTTATGTTTGTTTGGAAGAATGATTGAAATTATTTTTGAAAGTGCTTTCCGTTCATAAATGCATGAAAATAATTTATTTATTTTTAAAAAAAATTATTTTTGATATCAGCACGTGAAAATGATTTAAAAAAGACTAAAAAAAAATTAATTTAAAGTAAAAAAAATCAAATTATTTTCAAAAATACTTTTAAAATACAATATCAAACATAAACAAACACGGCAAACAAGTTTATGATCATGATCCTACCTAATAGATGACAAGTTAAAATCAGCAAACAAGTTTTGGTTCTGTTAGACCGTATGACTGATACCAAACACTGAACACACCGACCCCTTGAATAAATAAAAGTTGATTTCTGTGAATGTGATTTATGTTTGCAGGCCACACACCGCCTGGCTGAATTGTCAAATACACTGTGTAGCCCCATTTCAAGGATAAGGCCTGGAGCTCTGGGCCACTTCTTTTTCTTCCAGGATTTACCAAAAATCCTCTTTTTTCCCTTTTCTTGTTCTGTGCATGATCTGTCATTTTGAGCTGAAAGTATGCTGTCACAAATCCCTAAAAATTGGAACTGAAGCTGACGAGTTCTTTCTTAGATATGGTGATCGATAGTCTTGACAGTGGGCCAAGAAGAAAAACCCATTTCTAATATGTTGTCAATTCTGTTCCGTTCCGTCTGAAATGAATGGTACATATCATTTTAATTTAAAAAACGGAACAAACCGAGCAAGTTTTAGTGGCCACAGGCCGATTCGCCATGTTTCTTTTCGTTTGTAAAGCACATGCAGCAAGGCCGCCACTATACAGCCTTGATTTAGTCAATAGCCCAACTTCAGACCTTATCTTCTATCTTGTGTCTATCCTTTTCATTTTTGAGATGGCAATCCATTAAGAAAACATTGAGATCTCTACAATAAAGAAAACATATTGACAGGTTTTCATAGACAGCTGCTGACAACAAAAGGAAGACAAGGCACATTTGTCAGAGTGGATCCCTGTCTTTGAAGTTCTGAATAGTGCAGACACCCATTCTTGATGCAGCAGAGATCCCTCTGGAAACGTTGTTCTAAATCCAGACCATAAAAATATATTGACTTTTACAGTTCTGAATTGACAGCTCTTAATTAAGATCACGTTCCTAGTTGAAGAGTCTCCATGATTAAAAAAAGTTTGCATCTTCAGGCACATTTGAGGAGGATTTAGGTTACCATCAGAAACAACCAGTACCTCAGCCTTTCAACTAGTTCATAAGATGTTATTATTCATGTTCGGCACTGGGCCTAACAAAAACTGAAGTTGGCAACAGTCCTAATCACTCTCATTTACGCAAACAGCATCCAACTGATGGGTGTCACTTGTGCTCCAAGGAATGCGTTGGAATCTCGAAAATGGGATTTTAATATTTCCAGGATGTAAAGTATTTGTCTGCTGAACTAGCTTGATCTGAATTTCTGGGTTCATTCTGAGTGGATTGCAATATGATTTGGTCTGAAGAAAGCAAAAACAAAGCATCAGAAGGTAATGAACTTGATTCTCAACGACGTGATCGAACATCTTACGGAGGTCCCAGGTGATCTTAAGATGATGAACACTTGGACGAGTTGTTTAATTATGGCTTTTGAAGCGTGTATTTGGGATTAAAACAGAGAATTTTCTGGGATTTCTTATCTTTCAAGAGGTATATATTCGGCTTGCTTTGATTCGTCTACAACACAGCTTTGTTAAGATTCGGCTGTTCTCACCATTAATTACTAGATAAAATCTATAGATAAAACAATATATAACAATTGAAAAACTATAAATTAAGCTGATATTTTCCCGATGAATCCTGTATAAATCCCTGGAGTTTCGATCCTGTTTTGTTATTGATCAAGAAAAACAACATGCAACGATAAGAAAATGATTTACGCCTCCGAGGTAAATCACCTTACTTCTTCTTCATCAAGTAAACCATGTGGTATCGATCAGCAGCTAGATATGAACACCCCAAGCCGCCACCCACACCAGGAACCATGGGAGAGCATGTGCTTTTCGATTATTTCTTTTTGTGTTTCAATGAACATGAGATCCATGTGCATAAATGATGTATTATAATACTATTTTAGAGTTTGCGTGTGATCACTAGTAAATTTTATTTGCTGAATGACTCCACATTTACTATAAATAAAAATATTTTAAATCATAAAACATATATATATATATATATATATATATCATATTTAATAATAGGATCATAATTATTAGCTTTGTACTATGAATAAAAAAAACGCAAATCATAGAGTGCTATACATTATTTAATTAAAATAAAATCAAATAACCCTAGTATTAATCCAATCATGGCCATATTTAAATATACTTGTTCTTGTAAGTACTGTATTAAAATATATATTTTTACATGACCGTATTAAAATTATAAAAAAAAATACACAATTGAAAACACAACAATCACCCATCCATTGTGCAGCAAAGAAAATCAGAAAAAGAAATGATTCATGGAGATAAAGAGAATTGATGACACAAATCGTTTGACTTAAAGAGTGACAATGCATAAATGATTCTAATTTATTTTATTTTATTTTTTTTACAGAAAAAGGTGGCAATGTCAAAGCATGAGTGGGTTTGTTGAAGGCACCAACTTCCAAACAAACAGAGCTATCATCATGGAAAGTGAAAAAGCAATGAGCTCAATTTATCCTATTACAGCACGAAAATGTCGAGGGAGCCAATGAGACAATACCCCACGTTTTCTGTCCGCTGTTTTTCCAAATGCTTGCATTAGTATTAAAATAATATATTTTTTTTATTTTCCTTTTAAATAATATTTTTAATATTAGTATATCAATATAAAAATAATTTTTAAAACCACACTAAGACATCTATGTAAAACTTGATAAATATGGCAAGTAAATCAACAATCTAATTAGTTCAATTAAAATCTAGGATGAAACTCGATTTTCTTTCTACAAAAACTCTCGAAATAATTTTAAAAAAAATTAAATCAACGTGAAAAACCTACCAAACCTCCCTAGCGATTTCTCTCTCGAAAAAAATTGTGTGTTTGGGCAGAAGTGTGGGCTGCTGTAACATATGAAAAGCATGACATGAAAAGCGTACAGGGCAGTTCCAAACCTCCCCCCACCCCTGATACCCCCTCCCCACCCCTGTGGCCCCGCCCCTCCATACACTCGACACGTGTCTCCCTAACCTCATATGAGGCCCGACACGTGTCGCCTGATGGCCAGCCCTCTCCATTCGGCACCTCCATCAAATGGCGCCTCTCTTTGCGCTCCCACACTAAATATCAGCATTTAAGATAGGGTCGAGGCACGCCTTCTCTGTCTTTTGTATCAGCCCGGTTTATTACCTGCTCAATCATCAGCCGCTAATTATTTCCGTTCAGGACAGCCTTGATCGGGAAAACCGAGGCCAGATTAATGGAGAGCACCAACTCGTCGTCCGGGTCTCAGCACCCGCAGCTGCCACCCGGGTTCCGGTTCCACCCTACTGATGAAGAGCTAGTTGTCCACTACCTCAAGAAGAAGGCTGCGTCGGTTCCACTACCCGTTACAATCATAGCTGAGATTGATCTTTACAAATTTGATCCATGGGAGCTGCCAAGTGAGTGATCAAACCCTTTAGAGCATGTGGGTACTTGTTCTTGATTGATTTGTATATGCTCTGTACTAACCAGTGTTTTGGATTTGTGATTTTTATGCAGGTAAGGCTACTTTTGGAGAGCAGGAGTGGTATTTTTTCAGTCCTAGAGACAGGAAATACCCCAACGGTGCTCGGCCTAATAGAGCGGCGACTTCTGGGTATTGGAAAGCTACCGGGACTGATAAGCCTATATTAACAGCTAATGGAGCTCAGAAGGTTGGTGTGAAAAAGGCCCTGGTTTTTTATGGTGGCAAGCCGCCAAAAGGGATCAAAACCAATTGGATTATGCATGAATATCGCCTTATCAATAACAATTCTAGCTCGAAGCCCCCCCCTCCGGCTGATACCGGCAACAAGAGAGGCGGCTCGTTAAGGGTATGTTCATCATCTTTTAGGTACTTTCATGTTATTAAAGATTGGTCCGTTAATGATGCGTATTGTGTCGAGTACTTGTGGGATGATCAGAGATCTCTGTGTGTTGTTTATATAGCTTGATGATTGGGTTCTATGCCGGATTTACAAGAAAAACAACTCTCAAAGACCGGTGGATCAAGGGGACAAGGAGGATTCGATGGAGGGCATGTTTGCTACACTGCAAAATTCTAGCCACCATAATCCAGAACCCCCTTCAGCTTCAAATCATATAGCTTATGCATCTTTACTTGTGAATGAAGATACCTTCTTTGAAGGGATACTAACAGGATCAGATGGCATGCAAAACGGTTCCATCTCTCAATTACCATCTTCAAGCTCAAAGCCAAACATGTCCATGACCTCAGTCTCCACAAATACTCTTCCGGCGGCGCGTACCCTCCCTCCTCATCGGTACTGGAATGACTCTACAGGATCGCCAGTGGGGCTGGCTAATTCATCAGGGAAGCGCTTTCATGGTGAGCTTAATGCTGGTATTTCTGGGACTCAAGAGGATAGCACCTCATTCGTTTCTATGCTTAACCAGCTTCCACAGAGCACGCCATCGGTTCACCCAAGTACTCTTCTTGACGGTGTTTTGAGACAACCGTTTCAACTTTCTAGCTTGAATTGGAACTCATAATCCGGTCTAAAGTTGACGCACTTCATGATTATACATACATATATATACACTCTCCATACATATTATGCACATATGCATGTGAAAAGCTTGAATGAAGATAGAGAAGGTCAAGAAGATTAATTGCAGGAGAAGTTCAAGAATATCTACATGAACTCATTAGAAGGCTTCTTTATAGATATCATAACAAGTAGGATTGAGTACAAAGGTAAGGTTGGTTAATTATGTCAATTTTAGCATATTGTTTCACACTTTGCTGTTACGCAGTCAAGATTACGAAAATACTGAGGATCTTTATCTAATAAATTAATTGATAATGGATCTAACGTTCATAAATTTTCTTATTTATATAGCTGGTTTTATATACACACATATATATATATATATATATATATATATGTATTTCTATTTTGATATTGCGTTATATAATAAGACATTTGCTTAGTGGTAAAAGATCTCGAGGTTGAGAAATATTGGATAGATGGAAAGTGGCTTGCGTCAAGTATTATGGTCGTAGCAATCAGCACCCTTGAAAAGACAAGATGGTAAAAGAGCTTTCATATTGATCCTTTCTCTTTTTCTCAAATCCGTTTCTCTATAAAGGTTGCCTTTTCAGCTTCAATCATCTATTTGCTTTTTCATGACCTACCTAAAGCCAATAACTTTATATATATATATATATATATATATATATATATATATTCTTCGGATGATAAGAGAAGGATTTTAACTTATTAGATTTTTGTTTAATTTATCTTTGTGGAATGATTATTAGAATTACACGGATATATCTTGAAATTTTATCTAACAATTGAAGAACATTGGGTATGTATCATAGCATAGCATTGGGTATTTTACTTGTTTGGTAAATTAAAATTAATTTTTTCATGAAATTGGAAAGAGTAATTTCTCTTTGAATATTGGATGACGAGGTTGAATATCTATACATAACGAGTACAATTCAATCATGCAAACAAACTCTTTGAATTCTGCAAAATCAAAATGACGTAAAATACTTATATTATAAAGTGAAAACTAATATATCTTATATTTATAAACCAAATTTACAATGATAGATTAAACTTATTTAACAAATTCCCATATCTTATCATATAAAAATTAAAGGAAATATTCGATCGTTTCAAAGAATCTAAAAGAAAATGACACACACTTAGTTTAATACATATGTTGATTGGATAACCAGGTGGATTTGTCATTGCATACGTACATGGCTACTCACCTTCTAAATCATGAAAAATATTAAACAAAACTAAGACAAGACTGATATTAATTATATGGACAAGCATATGAAATAATCAATTAGGACTATATTTTGTTTTCTGAATACAAGGAGAAACTTTACTTCTCGAAAAATGTATTTTGTGGACCCAGGTAATCAAATAAAATTTTGATTGTCTCAGACTTTTACAATGAATATACGTCTTGACTTGAATTCAAGATATATTATATAGATTATAAGCCTCTATACCATCGCCCTGGAGACTTGCGACCATATTTTACAGAATAAACACATTATTATCGCCTTCGCTAATCATGTGATGATGACGATATTAAACATGGGGTTCAAATTTAATCATGGTGTATAAGATGGCAATTAATAAATAATTAAAAAAAGTGTCGTCCATGCTCTATTGTCTCGTTGTGCCATTGGCTCTTTTAGACACCACTACTAGACCTAATTGTCGCCTCTGGTTGATTTTGTTTTCAAATCATAGCTTAGCGTGTCAGCCAATAATTGAACGTAATCACTGTGGTTTTCAAATATAATATTAATGTTTATTTATATGTATTTGTTAAGGATAAGGGAGCATAAGTTATTCTGTTTACATAATTCAAAAAAAAAGAAAAAGGAAATTAATTAAAGCTATAATAATTTGAGGTTGTAATTGCAACTTAAAAAGAAAAACATCGATATAATTATTTAATGGAAAAAGGATTGAGTTTCTTTCAAACCTAAAAATATATAAAATTAAATTAACCTAAGAAAAACAATTATCCGTATACAAATGACAGGATCTTATATAGCTGGAAAGGATAATCTGCGATCAATTTACGTTAACATGACAAAGAGACAAGAAAGCCATGGCTCAAATTAATGATGTGGGAACCATGCACTCCTCAGATGAAAAGGGAATCACATCTCGATCGATACCTAATTAATTAATTAATTAATGTGAGACCTCTGATCATATTTGTTTTTTATTTTTGCTATCCAAAGACGCCTATCAAGACATTGAAGATTTGAAATCATAACGTCATCTCCTCTCTTATGGTGGAGATCCTCACCACTTACGTCCAACTCCAAGAAAATATTTTTCTCCACATTAAAAACTCACTAATAGTTGTCCGTTCGATGCAGCAAGTGAGGTTAAGGTTTTTTATATATATATAATATATATCAAAAAAATATTCGATAATGTTTTATAAATGAAAAAAAAAAGCAATTAAGAGAAAATGAATCGAATATGATAAATGAAATAAAAGGAGGATAATAAAAAATTCTAATTTTATAAATTATTCTAAATAAAAACAAATATCATTAAAAATATCATAAACTAAATCAAAATATTAAGTGAATTGAAGATTTGATATGAAAAATTGGATTTTCAAGCACAAAGAAAGAGAAAACAAAAAGAATTGGGGGTTTGTTTGGCACACGCTATCCTCGACATGAAGGGGTCACCAAGTAGATTCAAATGTCATTATAAAAGCCACTATTTAATTATCGAGTGACATCACGCATGTTGTTCAAAGTATGCAGACAACATCTACAAAAT
Organism: Salix viminalis; assembly: GCA_029228465.1. Lineage (NCBI taxonomy): Eukaryota > Viridiplantae > Streptophyta > Magnoliopsida > Malpighiales > Salicaceae > Salix > Salix viminalis. The sequence continues at coordinate 1,912,985 of CM055429.1, read as the reverse complement.
AACATACAACAACCACTTTCTTTCTAAAAATATTTATATATAAATTTATCAAATCACCCCTCACTAAACTTGAGAATAACAAAAACACCAAAATGAAAAGAAAACGAAAATTCATGCTCTCTAGCTTAAGCAAATTGTATTTTTAAGGTATTTACGTAGTTTTACCATGTTGTAAACAATAAAAAGATGAAAACACCCTTACACCTCTCATTTATTGAAAATTGATTTTAATGGTAATTGTATAATTAATATATGTTGGAAAAAGGGTGTTAACACTAAAATGCCTTCAATCAATCTAGTACTTAAAAACAACTTCTGAAAAAAATATTATTATACTCTCAAGAGACAATACAATGGTTTTTCTGAAATAAATAAATAAATAATAATTCACTATAGAAATCCACCATAAAATGTGTACATATATGTGTATGCAGAGTGAAACACTAATTTTTTTTCTTTGTTTTTTTTTAAATATAAAGACTTAAGTGTTATATATAACTTGACTAAAAACAATTCAAGGTAAATTTAAAATTTAGAAGCTATTATACAATAAATCTTTATTAGAGGATAAAATATTTATTTAATAAAACTTATTTAACATACTTAAATTTAAATAAGAAAATGTTATTGTCACTCACAAGTCATAAACAACTATGCATTTACATTAGTAGTGGGTGCTATTGACACACACACCCATATAATGTTGAAGGTTCACTATTGACTACCAGAGTGAAACGGCATTCTTTCGAAAAAAAAACAAAAACAAAAACAATCATTATTTTTTTAAAGAAAATAGTTGTTTGTTTATATTTATTATTATTATTATTATTATTATTATTTATTATCTAATTAAAATAAAACAAATTTATTAAATTCAGTTGAGATTATAGCCCGACTTGTCTATATATTTTTTTAATTTTTTTCAACTGATACTCCGCTGCATTGAAAAATGAAAATGCAAACCCATGTCTAGCAAGATACTAAATTTACTTAAAAATTATTTATGTATTCCACATACAATTAGATGAGAGGTCATATGTCATTTACGGGCGACTTAGATTGTTTTATCATTTATAAAAACATTTCGTAATAAAAAGGAAAAAGTTATAAAGAAGGGATTGTAATTCTCTCCCATTGCTCTTCTGTAATGATCAGGAAACAAGTTGAATTAATTTAATGACTCTCTTCCTATTGTAATTAATTTAATGACTTTCATCTCAGTTGAACATGTATTCGGTTGTCAGTGTTTAAGTTTAAATGTATGCTTATTTTTGTGTTTTAAAAATGATTTAAAAAAAAAGTTGATTTTTTAATTTTAATTATTTTTTTATATTATGTTGATGTTTTAATATATTTTTAAATAAAAAAAGATTTAAAAATCAATGAATATTATAATACTAAACAGAATCTAAATTCATGGATCAGCGGCTAGACGCATTGCGGCTTGGGTGGTTATGGCCTGATGTTATAAGCCTAGCTTTTTAGTGGTCCAAGCCCAACACCTGCCTCCATTAGTGTGGGCTGGGATAGAATAGGTTTTCTGAGCTCCTGCAGTCCTGCTTCTCTACGGTTATAGAATATCATAATTATAATTATTAGTAATTGAAAAAAAATCAAATTATGATGCTAATTAAATGTGTAGGTGCAATATCTTTTTTTTTTGGAACGTTTTGAAAATTAATTTCATTTAAAAAACAACATATTAATTTCTTTAATATTTTTCAATAATTGCTAATATAAAACATTAGAAAAAAAATGTAAAAATTCATTTTAATATATTTTTAAATAAATAAAAAACACTTTATATACGAAAATAACACACGAAGTTGTGTTAAAAGTATTGGCATTGGAAGAATCGTGTGCAACTCGATGCATAAAAATCCTGGGTCATAAATTACAGTAATTTACTTCAAGTGTTGCAAGATTATATGGAGTATCCCAAAATTTACAGATTTGATAAAACCCTATTTCATATTTAAACAAATATTAAAAATATATTTTATATCCAAAATACTTAATGAAAAGTGAAGATGGGTTGGGTCTAACTTTTGGAAAGGCCATTAACCTAGAGAAACAGGTCTTCAAGGGCTCGTTCAAGGAGATAAGGTCAACTTAACCCCATCGTACATGCTCTTCGCCACCTACCCACATGCATGCATAATTGTCAAAAGATATATTTAACCAAATATATTTTTGTTTTGTTTTCTTATGATATCAACCAAACACAGCCTAAATAAATGAATCTAATTAATTTACCGAGTCATGCTCCCCTTTTGTCAACTCAAAATTTTGACACGAATCAACTCAGCATTAATGAAAACTCAAGCGGTTCTTTCAACCCTGGGACCGCTGCACGCATGCAGCCGCAACTAAAATTTAATTTCATTTTCTATTGCTTATTTTTTTTTTTATCCTTCCACGGCATGTTCCATGTTCGGTAGCCTGTCTCGGACCAGGTCCCTCCACACGTTTGTATGGTCGTGCTTCTCAGAATTCTCCTCTCATCTTGCTCCAGCCATCAAAGGAACAAAAGTTGTCTAATTCGTACATGTTCGTGGAAAATAAGCTTGCATTTTCTAATTCGTTTTCTTTATAGTAATATATATATACATATATATATATATAGCCGATTATTTTATAATAATAATAATATATAATTTACAATGGTTATTTTTTTATTTGTGGTAATCTAACTAGAAAATATTAGTCTAATCCATTCAAAGTAAAATTATCATGAAAATATTATACTTGTTAACTAAAAATAAAATAAAAAAAGCATTTTAAATTAGATTTATAATAAAAAAATAAATTTATGACATTAACCAAATATAAAAAATATTAATGTTTTACTGAAAATGTATTTTATATTTTTTTATAAAAATAAATAGCGGGTTGCTTATATGTCAGTAGTGCCACATCATGACTTGATAATCATGTCTACTAACCACTTCATCACTTAAATGACGTTATATCAAATTTGAGAGTCAGACCATATTTATAATGTTACAATTCTGAGAGTTTGCACATCTTTAAATTTCAATTAATAATTACAATTTTGAGAGGCTGAACATCTATTTCAAAACTGCTTTGGTTTTTACTATTATAGAATTTCTTCTCTTGCACATCGATAAAGCTGAACCACAAAGCTATTAATTAGATATTAAAATTTTAGCATTTCATATTTTGAATCTAAGATTATTTTTCATATGTTTCAATCCTTGAGTGTTGAGAAAAAAAACAGAGAGGAAGAGAAAATCATTAAAAAAAAAGTAAAAAAAAAGATTGATTGGGAATTACCTAGGAATGATAAAAACATGGTTTCATTTTTTTTTATTTCAAAATTTCGACAAAGTTCCCTCTAAATCAAGAGGTCCAAATTATCAACATTCAAGTTGTTACATAGTTTTTAAATCCTCATCAAATAGTAATTCAACTATTCTGAGCTTTAATCTCATTAATCAATATCAACACACTACCATATTTTAGAAAATCATGAAATACAATTCAAAAATAAGATATTTATTATATAATCTATGCAAAATATGAATTTAGAATATCTATATATATATATAATCCATCAATGAGGAGATGATTATAGTTTAATCATTCAAAATAACAATATCCTTTTATCATAAGTCATTGTGATTTTCCTCAAAATTTAGATTCACATACATTCATTTAAATAAAACAAAAGATGAAAGCCCTTAACAAAATTACTCTTATCATGAATGCAAAGTTCGTGAGAAACAACACAACATTGCAAGTATAAATATTATAAATAGTTATATTAATATAAGTGATAAAATATTACTTAGAATTATTTATGAATTTTTTCCATGGCCCATTTATTCAAAGAATATTACATATATTTTTTTTATATCCAAAACGTTAATAGTTTATCTTATAATAATGTGCTTTATTATTATCATTTGCTCCCTCACCAGGATCGATATTAACTCATTGAGATGTCTATATCAATATATCCCCCCAATGATATCATTAATAATTTTTACCCAAAAAAAGTTAATTATTTTTTCTCTTAATATCCATGGAATATGTTGATGTCAAAACATTACTTCACATCATTAGCCTCTTTTCTCGGGATAGCTAATCAATAAAATTTAAAAAATATAGATTTACTTGCATGAATAAATTGTGCCTATAAAAAAATTTTTAAACCACGTTAATATATTTTCTAGCTACAACTAGTCTCTTATCTTTTGAATCTTTGACGAGGGATCAGCACACTCAAGTTTTTTCTAGCGATCCCTGAACCAAATAACCAAGTAATGACAATATCGACATTCCAACACATCACATTCAACATCTTTTATCAATATAAGTGATTGTTTGATAGTGTTGTTGGAGTTGTTTTTTAAAGTGCTTTTCGTTCAGAAACGCATCAACATAATATTTTTTATTTTTTGAAAATCATGTTTGACATTAGCACATGAAAATAATCTAAAATCACCTATTTTTTTTAATTTAATATAAAAAATAAAATTTTTATTTTTTTATTTTTTTTCAAAAATAGATTTGAAATGAAATGCAGAGAAATGAGATGAGGAGAAAAAGGTTTTTCATCGATTTATGGCGACTTGACGTCTCCACCGACAAATGAGAAAAAAGAAGGCAGGCAGCTCTGCTGAGAGAATGACACCACAATTCATGAGCACCAGCACGTTGATTGTGATCGAGAAACGACAAGAAAAAATGGCGGTGCGGTCCCAAAACCTGCTCCGACCACACCACGGTGGTAGCAATTTCTGCTCCTGTGAAGTGTTCAATACAAATAAGCAAGTCACTAGCCACTGGATACAAGCGACGCCGCGTGGGCCGCAATATATGTCAACCGATCAGATGCTGTGGAGAAGAAAAGTATCACTCAGATGCCTTGACTCAGACGTGAGCTCAGAACTATGATGATCGAAACCGGTTCGTATGGGTAAGGAAGAATTTTGAACCAGCAGGAAACAAACAAATTGTAATATCTGTCCTGAAAATGAGTGGTGAAGCTTTCGAAGACCACGTCCACCTTACGAGAAATAAAATACATTGAACTTATTCCGGCTTTGAACTTATTCCGGCTATTTATGACTAGGTTGTCTTTTGATTTTGTGGATTAAATTATTAAAAAAAAAAAAAAAACAGATACACACCTCTAACGTATTCTCTTGCAGGAAAAAAGAGAGTGTAATATGATGTTAGAGAAATATTATATAAATCATACACACCTCTAATGTATTTTCTGTTTTATAAGTGGTGAACATGTTTTAAGAAAGAAAAGAAAATTTATTCTAAGTAAGTCGTGACCTAAACACATCTAAAAAAACACTATAAAGATATAAATAAATCGTTTTTTGCCTTTAAAAAACCCAAAAAAATAATCCAAAAACTAAGTATCGTATCTGTTATCTTAAGAAAGCTCAAGGTAGAACAACACCTTTATGAAACTATCATAATTGAATGGAACTCGTTTATATTAAAATTGACTATTTTGGTGGTTGAAATCAAATTTTTTTTTACCACTAGAATTCAATGATTTTCTCTCTCTAACCTCAAATTAGAGATTGAAAAATAAAAGTTGCACAGGAAGAGGACCAAAACTAATGTTTTGAATCAATTTCAAAAAGGCCACCACGTTTCTTTATGTCCTTTTAGTTTTGTCATCTTCTTTCAATTTTGTTATTTTATAATAAATGAAAAGTAATTGACCTCCAATTTGACCATTAAAAAATACAATCATGAAGAGAAAAAAATAATGACCGAAATGGTAAAAAAAAAATCATAGCTCGAATCACAATAAAAATACGCGAGGGCGATCGATATATTTTTTAGAGTAAAATCATGAGCTCCTTTTGCTAATAAAACGCGATATTCCCTAATTTCAGAAAAGCTACAGAATATACTTTCTCGAGTTAAAGCCAGTTACGATGTTATGGAAAAGAAGATCAATTTTGGAGTTCTTTTTTTGTACTTAGCCTCTGTCATTACTTATTTTCTTTTTGATGTGTGTATTTTATAATATAAATATAAAAAAGTTGAGGTCTATAATTTTTTAAATAACCTATTGTTTTGATGTGAATATATATTAGATCATGATCTACTAGTTAATATTTTTATTAAAAAAATCATACTCGATGGGTTGGCTATATTTTGTTTTCTCAAAGTGGATTGGTTGAGCCTTGAAGGGTGTGGCTCAACAAAGTCGAGTCCTGGATTTTTTATTCATTCAAGTCCTACATTAGTTAATGTTACTGAATGTTTTAATTGGTCATTAATTTTAAAATTTATGAGATTAATCGAGATACGTGTAAGCTAGCATGTATATCAACATTCCAAAAAAAGAGTTTATTGGTTGTATTTTGGTGCTATGTGTCAGGATTTCATCACAATTACATCCTCAAAAAATGAAATTCTTTTGATGGCTTCTGTCAGAGGAGTGTCACACCATAATAAAAACGGTACTCTCTAGGATTAAAAGAAAAAAATAAAAATAATATAATCACCATCTAGTTATTAAAAAAAATATAATTCTAAAATAGACATTGGTATTGAAGATTTAGGTATTGTATTAGTTATGTCTAATATACAATTGACATCACTCTTACTATACTTATTCAAACAAAAGGTTATATTTGTGTTGTGTTTCTCCTATATTTATTCTATTCACGTTATTAAATTAATTTTCTAATCAATTTTATTATATTATTTTTGGGTAAATTAATATTTCTTGTTTGTGGACTTAGTGGGATTCAAAGAAATCAATAATAACAACGAGGATTCTATATGTCGACCGTCCGTCTATTTGCAATCAAAATCATGAACTGATAACATGTCACCAAACAACTGATCAAGAAATTTTTAGCATGAAATTTCAAAAATATTATGGTAACTTCGGCCATCAAAAGTAGGGTCATGGAATCATCAACAACAAAAATAACTTTTGGTTGTGTTTTAAAAGAGTTATAAATATTTATATATAAATAATGTTTTTTTTTAAAAAAATTAACACATAAAGTCTTTGTTTAACATTGTTTTTCAAAAATATTTTTTAAAATTATATATTTTGATGCTTTTAAATTATTTTAATATATTAATATAAAAAATATTTTTTTAAATATTATTTTAATATATTTTTAAATAAAAAATATTTTAAAAAAACAACTCCATAACATATCCAAAAAAAAACCGGAAGCAAAAAGGTGTTAAAATAGCTTACTAATTAGTTAGATCTGTCTCTACCGTGGATCTTATCTCACATGACATGGATGAACACACAAAGGGCCAGGAGTAATTAATTTCTTTTGAGGTTGATTGATATATTCCACATTCAATGGCTTTAGAACCAAACATTTAATTTTGATTTTACAAAAAAACTTTAATATTTAAGTCAAAACTTGCGAGAAAAATGTCTTGTATACATCATATTCACGTGTGAAAACGTGTGTTTGTTGATAGTATTATTTTACATAAAAAAAAAATGTTTTGATAGGAGAACTGGGGTGTTTAGCATTTCGTTTTAAAAGTGTTTTTAAAAAAAAATGATTTTTTTTTATTTTTATTTAAAATTAAAAAATTTAAATATTTAATTTTTAACATTACATTTCAAAAATATCATTTTAATGTATTTCTAAATAAAAAATATTTTAAAAAATAACTTTAATCATACTTTTAAATAGTAACTTAAAGTTTTATCGAGTGGGCCTTAATATTTATACATGAGGATAGGGCTTCGTGAAGAGAACGAAACTGGAATTTATAAATAATTTCCATGATGAATTTCAAGTTTATATGATGTATATATATAATTTCTCAAATTATTGAGTAGTTATCAGTAAACTTTATTATTATTTGAATGCGTTTCACATAAAACTTAAGACTTCATCGTTTAATCGGTTTTATCTGAATTTAAAAAATAATTTATCATTTACCCCTTACTTGTACGAATTAATAAAGAAAAAGGATAAGGATAACTTCTATCTTTGAGATTAATTTTTATTAATGTATAAGAAAATTAATAATTCTAACCTCTTAACAATTCAGTCGATGAAGTTAAAAAAATATAATCAAATAATTATTCAAACAGAAAACGTTTTTTTTTTAATAAATAAATAAATCCTTTTAAACTAAGTTATTTATTTATCCACAAATGAATCATGGGGAAGATATATAAAACAGCAACATAAGAATTCTTCGAGTTCGAGGACCCCAGGATTTATGTATTTATTCTCCTTTTTGACTGGGTATCCGGCTTTAATTTATTTGAGACAGAAACATCATCGGTATGTTAGTGTGCAATTATTTTTAAAAGTGTTTTTTTTATATGAAAATATATAAAAATAATATTTTTTAGTTTTTTTTTTAAAATAACGTATTTAAATTATTTAAAAAAAAATCAATTTTTTTTTAAACAAACTGTAAAACAAAACAATAATCAGTCACCTTGTCTTCTGGGATCGCTGCTCCGCGTGATTTCTCACCACAAACATCTATGAAAGATGGCAGGTTTTATTTTTATTTTTATTTTTTGATTTAAACATGAAATTTAAAGGTTAATTTTTTTCTAATTAATCTTGTCATTTGATAAAGGGTAAGATCTTTGGGGCTATATTTTTTAAGACTTCATATAAGAACATGGGGTTGCTATTTTATTTATTTATTTATTTTTCCGATGATAAAGATATTCACCCAAGACATCCCTACCTGGCATATCTAGTGATACATTATTTTGCGCAAGAGTTTAGCATTGCTAAATTATTTTTATAATACTTTTCATGTCTGAAATGTAACTAACTAAAATCATAATCAAGAGGGTCTAATCTTCATTATTTTTGGACGCATTAATTCTATCCGTCCCATTATTAGGGCTGAAACACAGAGTCAAGTTTTACTCGTAAACCTGTGAACAGGATTGGATATACCCACGTACGTTATTCATGCCAAGTCCTAGCAGTTCACGAACTTTATAAATAGAATTCATTTGCTTATACTACTTACTATAGCAACTAATTGATCAGAAAGAAAAGCACACACATCAGTTTCCCAACATCCTCTTTCTTTTAATTATGGATTTTTCAAAATCTTTCAGTATTCAAGGTTTAGTTAAAACGATTAAGGGAGAGCTGTTGTTAGACAGCACTGATCCATACTCGTTTATTGCACCGTCTGCTTATGACACTGCATGGTTAGCCATGGTTCCGGATGGGTCCAGACCGTGTCAACCCATGTTCAAGAATTGCTTGGATTGGGTGCTCAACAACCAGAACGAAGAAGGGTTCTGGGGAGAGTATGACGGCCATGGCATGCCCACTGTTGAGTGCCTTCCTGCAACAATTGCCTGCATGATTGCACTCAAACGGTGGAAAACAGGAGAGATGATGATTGATAAAGGTAATATTAGTGTACAAACGAGTATAGAATAAATGATCTTTTAACAAGTTAATGAAGTTTTGATGAAGAAACAATCACAAGTCCAAATCCCACTACTCCATTTTTTCCTCTACTGTGCGTAAATTTCAAACCCTAATGTTTTACTGGCAGCCCTACTTTCAGTAAAAGAATGGATGTAAAGGCTGTTGCAATTGTATATGTATGGCTTCATTATGATCTCTGATTTTTGTCGTCAGGCATGGCCTTTATTGAAGCTAACGCAGAGAAGCTTATCAGAGAAATATATGGCTCTAACTGTCCTCGATGGTTTGCCATCGTTTTCCCGGCGATGGTTGAGATGGCGCAAATCAGCGGTCTAGAGATCATTTCTCCTGCTCGGAAAAAGAGGGTGGTGATGGACATCTTCTACAAAAGGGAACGGATTCTAGAAAGGTGCCTTTTCCAATCTCTCTGAAGATCAAGTTTGAACATAACGTACTATTAGCAGCAACCTTAATTAGTTCTTGATAACATTAATGTTGTAAAATCCTTTCCATTCAGGGAAGAACTCGTGGACAAGAATCATTATCCTCCATTGTTATCATATCTCGAAGCATTGCCTGCTCTCTGTAATTTTGATCAAGAAGATGTACATAAGCACTTGCATGCAGATGGCTCATTATTCCAGTCCCCCTCTGCGACAGCAGGTGCTTTCATGGCTACTGGAAACAAAGACTGCTTGAATTACCTTCGAGCTTTAGCTCAAAGAAGTACTAATGGAGGTTAGAAATATTCTTCAAGAGTTTATTTTAAGTCCATTATTTTGTTCATTATCACATGCAGCCTACAGTTTGGTGTTTTTATATATATTTTTCTCAAGTGAATCTAAATATTTGCGAGGCAGTCCCACAAACTTATCCTATGGATGAAGAGCTGTTAAAGCTTTGCATGGTTAACCAATTGCAAAGGTTGGGTTTGGCTGAGCATTTTGAGCAAGAGATTGAAGGACTGCTGGAAAAAGTTTACAGGTATGATAACAAAAGTAAATAATAATATTACTTATTTCATTTATTAGTGGAAAAACAGAATAAATAAATAACTGATAATATATATCAAATTTATAATGAATTCTTAAAATTATTTTTTTGAAGATAAAATTCAAATTAAACCATTTAATATTAGAATCTGCGGGTAGCATGACTGATGCTTGCCATTAATATTACGATGAAAAATTTCAAAGCCCAATGCACTTGACATTCTCGACCAAAAAAAGAGGAAGAAAATCTACAAGTGAGGATGATAATTCTTTTATATAAAACTAAACTCAATTATTAAATCAATATATAATATATGAGGTGGTTCTTTTACAATATTTATGAATTATATTTATTCTCTAGCATTTCATTTTTTTCAGGAATTACATGAACCGAGAGTCACGGCCAAAATGGTCAAATTCGATGGCAACACAACTATACAAAGACTCTTTGGCATTTTGTCTACTGAGGATGCATGGATTTAGAGTATCTCCATGTATGATGGCTCTTAACAAGCAGTACTGCGTTTTCTGACCCCTTCTTTCCATTTTTGTGTTTTCTTTTTATTCTTTTTTCATATTTTCCAGGGATGTTTTGTTGGTTCTTACGTGAAGAAGAAGTCCAAGATCAAATAGAACGCAACCATGAATACTTCTCGAGTGTAATTCTTAATGTTTATCGAGCTACCGATCTTATGTTTCCTGGGGACCATGTTCTTGAGGAGGCCAGGTCATTTTCAAGGAAGTTGCTTGAAAAAACCATATCAATGGCAAACAAAGACCAGCATAGTGTTCCTTTTCCAAGTTTCCAGTCAGTGGTAATTTCTTACTATCCCATTGACAAAACAAAAGATTTACCATCTAATTTCAAATTTAATTAGTTCCCATATAAGCAGGATTAAGAAAGGAACACAAACTGTTTCTCACATTTTAACAATTACTCGACGGTCAATTTCCGAATTGTCGTTGCAAGGAACCGTTTCTGAAAACGTGAAGAGAAAAAAAACTATATATCTTTGAGGGAAGAAAAATAAAAATAAAATTCTTAACTACTAGCTCGCTAGGTATTTCTCATTTTTCATAACTTTTGTACGCTAAATGTGTAGATTAAACATGAGTTGAGGTTTCCATGGATGGCTCGACTGGATCACCTGGAGCATAGAATGTGGATGGAAGAAAAGAACAACTCCGGTCTATGGATGGGAAAGACCTGCTTCCATAGGTAGGGAGATCTTACCGATTATTCAAAATAATTATTTTCGAAACATTACTGCTGCTAAACATAAACTTTTAGTGAGAAGAAAAAGAAAACGTCAAGCACTGGAACATAGTGTTGGTACGGACTAATATTCAAAAGGTTCGATATGATCAGGTTATCATGCCTTCAAAATGACAAGCTTAAGCAACTGGCTGCGCAAAACTACGAGTTTCGACAAACGATATACAGGAGTGAATTGGAAGAGCTGACAAGGTAATACATGCACAGGACATTCAAACTTATAATAAAGTATTTCTACGTTATTTTTATCTTAAAAAAAGGAAATTCATGTCTTGGTTGTGTGACATAGGTGGTCTAAGAGCTGGGGCCTTAGTGGCATGGGGTTCGGCCGAGAGAAAACTGCGTATTGCTACTTTGCCGTTGCTGCTAGCACACCAGTACCTCATGATTATGAGATCAGAATGATGGTAGCGAAGAGTGGTATAGTTATCACAGTTGCTGATGATTTTTATGATATTGAAGGCTCTCTTGATGATTTGGAAAAAATCACAGATGCAGTTCAAAGGTAAATTAACCACTAATTGTGCTTATAAAGAGAAATAAAAGACTATATATGAATGGAGATCAAACTCCTGATTCTCCCTGTCAGAAAATAATATAAATCATATTCTACACTCTCATCTAATAGTTTAAGTTTTTAGGTGAGATAGTTTCTTGATATGGTATCAGAAGCTTGTTGATCAAGCGGTCATGAATTCAAATTTCACCACCTTTATTCTATTTGATAAAAATCAAGCACAAGATATCGTGAAACAGATGGGATGCTAAAGGCTTGCGTGGCCACAGTAAGACTATCTTTGATGCCCTTGACAACCTTGTGAATGAATTAGCAAGAAAATACTTTCGACAACATGGAACCGATATAACAAACAGTCTACGAGATATAGTAAGCTTTCAAATCTTTTTCCTCACCTCTATGGTCTGTTTAATTTTGTCTGCATAGTCAATTAACGTCCACTATTTTTTTTATGGTATGAAAGTGGAGTGAAACATTTGCTTCCTGGTTTACGGAAGCTAGATGGAGCAAAACTGGATTTATACCTGCAGCTGAAGAGTATCTTGAGACTGGCATGATATCTGTTGCTTCACACACTTTGGTTCTTCCAGCTTCCTGTTTTTTGAATCCAAGCATACCAAATTACAAACTAAATCCAGCCCAATATGAAAGCATTACCACATTATTAATGGTGATCTCTCGTTTGTTGAATGACATACAGGGTTATAAGGTAAATTGTCACCTTTCATGTATTCTTACAGTTCTTTCTTTGTGGTATATCATACATGGAGCTAATATATATTGTCCAATCCATTCACAGAAGGAACAAAAGGAAGGGAAAACCAACTTTGTTCTACTCCACTTGAAAGAGAATCCTGAGGCAGACATCGAAGATTCAATTGCCTACACCAGAGAGATTCTTGAAAGAAAAAAGAAGGAGCTGCTGGAACATGTTCTGATGGATGGTTTTGATGATTTCTCTAAACCTTGCAGGCATCTCCACTTATCTTGTGTGAAAGTTTTTCAGATGTTCTATGATTCTAGCAATAGATACGACTCCAACACAGAAATGTTTCACGACATTCAAAAAGCATTTTATATGCCTATAGATATTGGAGCACCAAAGCCTCTCCCTCTTCAGTCTGGATCAAAAAAGAGTTATCCAACAATAGCAGTCAACTATCACTTCGATCAGCGGTACAAAAATCGAAACATTAGATTGACTGCAAACAGTCTTGTTTCTCAGCCATTATCAGGAAATCCTTACATGAAGATGCCTATGGCACCGAAGTTCAAATTATGTTTCATGTAAGAAGGTTTGTGATTTAATATAGAATAAGATCCGGTGAGAAAACTACTGAACAGGTTTCAGCAGCCATATATTGTTTTGCTGGTGTACAGTGTGGTTGTCAGCATATAGCAAGTTTGTGTTTACACTATATTTCCTTTGTATTGCGGGATGTGATTGTAATATAATAATAATACTTGTATATCTATGTTTGTAACTATTTATGTTATTATGCAATAGAGAATGGATTCAAATTTGAAAATCAAGCATAGGGGATATAGTTTTTTTGTTTAATATCTTCCTTTATATCACTACTATATATATTTCTGCTATCCAAAAATAATTTTTGTTTCTATGCAATATATTTTTTTCATTTTATATGTACTTAGTCTTTTTTAAACAATTTATTGTACAATCTTTGAAATTTTTTTGCATTTTATTCATGATTATTTACCCAAAAAAGGAAGAAAATAAATAGAACGGTAAATACGGGACAAATCTAAAAACAAAATGAAATAAGTTAGTTTTCCCAAACTTAAAAAAAAAAAATTGCAGACCCCAGAAAATTGATAACTTAAAAACGTAATTTGAAACATCTCAAGAAAAATGAAATAACAAAAAAAAATGATAACTAAGAAAAAATTAAGAAACCCATGCCATCCAACTGTTTGCATATGGAATCTTGTACAAATGTGTATTATTATTTTTCATAATCAACTAGAAATTAATTAAGCAGTATAAGCAATTACGGGAATTTTTTTTTGATTAGTATTGTTATCATTGGCAAATATAAAAAAGAAAAAGAAAAATGAACTGGGAAGGAAAGAAAAATAATAGACAAGATTAATTTTGGGATTCTAGATTTATTTATTTAAAAAAAGACGAATCAAATCACAACTTGACAATAAAAATAAAAGGCATTGTAGTCTCTTTAAAAGCTTACCCTTTAATTGAGCCTTTTATTATATCTAAGATATATATGTATCGACACCCATATATATATATATATATACTTATACTAATTAAGAGCAAAATCTTTGAGGAACAACATGTCTGATCTCTTATATCACTGATTTATCGTTCAGAAGGAAGAAGTTCTCCTTGAAGAAAGGATGAGAAGAATGCGAGCGAGTTGCTTGGTTTGAATATTGGCACAGCATGTCCAGCTCCTCTAAATGTTGCAAATGTCAGCCCCTCGTATTCTTGGAACCAGCCACTGACCTGATCCGAAGAATTATCCCTCATTGTTAGTGATAACTTGATGATACTGTTGCCAATTATTTCTTAAAAAAATCTGAATGAAGTGGCTGATCTTTTATAGGAAATATTGATATTGATATACGGTTTGATTTAATTTGTCTCAGGTTTTTTGCATGTTTTTAAACTGTGGCACCCTGTTTCGCTCCTTGTTTGATATGTTTGTCACCCCGTGGTGCTTTACATGCTCATTGGGCTTGCAGGAAGTTCAGTGGACCCGGGGAATAGTCGAGGTATGCGCAAGCTGACCCGGACATCCCGGTTATAAAAAAAAAATGAAAAGAGATAGTGTAAGGTCGATGAAGAATATTTCATT